>BFEA01000240.1:1656304-1674946 GCA_003427395.1 Chara braunii
TGTGTGTTTGCGCTGTAGATTTCACCACAGCATCCCCTGTTCTGCCCAGATGAGTAGATCCAATATCGATGCGGCTTTACCTCTACTGCAGACAATGAAGCATACTTGAGATGAGCCATTCCAGCAACCAAACAGTTTCATCTCTATAGCAAACAACACGGGGCAGAGTATGTGTGCATGTGTTGTTTTAAAGACCCCAGATTCTCTCTCTCATTCCCTTCACAAATGATCACAAGCCATCCATAACGAAAAAGTATAGATAAGCAATATAATAGAAAATGCAAGGTTGGCAACGTTTGTGTGATTCAGTGCTGAGTGCCCACACACCCGGCTGCCGCCAAAGCGGCACACTTGCACATATACATATGTATACATATATATATTTCAAACCATAAGGGGATGGAGCGCAGAAGGCACAACTTACCTAAGACGGAAGACTACCCAGCAAGAAGGTACCGAGCCGACCCCCTCAAAGGTCCAAAAAAACTTGAAGAGCCCACAAAACCAAAAACTCATTTACCAAAAAGAAACAAATATAACAGCATTGGCGTTCCCAACATTCATCTCAAACTACACACTCGTGTCACTGCCAAAGAGGAGGAAGAAGATAAGAGACAACTTACCTAAGACAGAAGACTCCTCCAGCAAGAACGCCCGCCCCCCCCTGCTAAGGGTCCAAAAAAACTGGGAAAGCCTTCCACGCCGGCCCACAAAAAAAACATTCCCCCCAAAGAGAACTCGTGGCCACCAGTAAACATCCAAACAGCCCATGTGTCTGTGTGTGTGTGTGTGTGTGTGTGTGTGTGTGTGTGTGTTGTCATATTCGCTATACACTCAAAAAAAGCATGACTGTACCAGACTGTTTCGTCGGACTTTCACCGATGTGTGTGTGTTTTCTTAAAAAAAACAAATTCTCTCTCGCATTCGATCCACAAATAATCATAAACCATCCACAGTACAAAAAAAAGCATAGGCAGGCAATATAATGGAAGATGCAAGGTTCCCCACATTTATGTGCTTGAGCGGGAAGTGCCCTCACACCCGTCTGCTGCCGAAGCAGCACACTTGCACAGATATATATATAGTTTTTTCAATCTATAAAAAAGGTGAAGGGCAAACGGAAGCCTTCACCAGCAAGAAAGCACCGACCATACCCACCAATAGTCCACAAAAACTTGGACAGCCCTCCCAGTCGCCCCACAAGCACAACACCACTGGCACTGCCATTCCTCCCAAACGACCCACTCACGTCATCACCGTCTCTATCACGCCATGGCTAGACATCCCCCATCTGCTCTCTAGCCTCTGGAATGTATAGAGTAGTAGAGTACCATAATCCCAAAATCCCCCGTGTGCGTGTGTGTGTAATACTATGTATGCTGTCACGAGTTGTCACCACAACATCCCCTGTTCCACCCACATGAGCAGGTCCAAAATCACAGCAACTTTACCTCCATTGCCGACGATGAAGCATGCTCAAGATGAGCCAATCCACAAATGAAACAGTTTTGCCTCTACAGTCAGCAACATGAAGCACAATATCTTTATCCAAAATCATAGGAATCTTACCTTTATACAAGCAATGTGACACACACTTGAGATGAGCCAACCCAACAATGAAACAGTTAGCAATATAAAACACAACGGAATCGGATCAATTATATCGTTCTGTTGATTATGTTTACCTCAGCTATCTTTGCGAGGCCTCCCATTTTATTTGTTCTCGTAGCTCCCCTCTTACTACTGTGCCTCTCACGTACAAGGCTGGTCAGGTTGAAGATGCTTGAGCGCCAATGTGTGCAATCTCTGTCATGTCCACAATACACAACTCCACAAGGAAAGGAAAAAAAGCATGACGGGTATGGCTCATGAGCATGTGAGCAGTGAGTGGCAAATTGAGAATAGGTATCCCAAGCAGTGGCGGCCAAAGGGGGGGAGGGATAGGGCAATGCCTCACAAGCTGGCCCAATCTGGAGCTTCAGCAGCTCCTTCCAAAGAGAGAACAAAGCCGGTGAATAGAGCGGCATTCCAGCGAAACAAAACTATCCATTTAGATAGAAAAGATAGTAAACAGTTCTGTAAGAAACACTAAATAGTAAATAACAAAGATCGACGCTTTACAAGATGTTCCGTTTCAAGACTTCCGCAAATTCTTCCGCATGCATTGAGAAGGAAGCTGGCGGATGATGATCCCAAGACCATCCTCAAGAGAGATCTCAGGGATAGATAGAGACATACGCCAGTAAATAGTGACTGAAATTGTGCACGCTCGAAGCGTCTACCAACGAACGAAAGTGTCCAATCACGCTATTACCCCACCGTAACATGTGTGGCATTCACCTCTGAGACTGTTGCCCCTGCTGACCAATTTCACACCTCTTAATCACACTTCCAAAGGGCAGCCTAGTGGGCGAGCAGAACAGCGAGGCTACTACCGCACCGTGACATGAGCGGCATTCAATCTCATCCTGTAGCCCCTGCTCAACAATTTCGTTCTTAGACGCATTTTGGAAGCTTAGGACAGCCCAATGGGAGAGATGGCTAATGGACCCCCCTGATCTTTGCCGTTGCCGAGGATGATAATAAGAATAAAGCTAGGGAAGTTAAGATAACCACAAACTTCTTGACGAAACTGGGCACGCATCCGTAGAGCACACACCAAATAAACAAACGGTCAACACCAAAACGAAAGAAAAAAACACCCTAAATAGTAAATACTGATCCAAACCCCCTTTTTGTGAAAAGATAACCTTTGGCGGCGCATCTTTCTTTTCATCTCTTTCTTCTCCGCTTTCCAAAAGGGCCACCTCCCATGCCTCCTACGCTTCAAATCACACATACAAAGAGGTAAAAAGTACTAAAAAAAAAAAAAAAAACTATCATACCCAAGAAGCTCTTCTGCAGCAGGCTATTGCCGCAGTTATGCGGAGTGGTGACTCGTAATTTCGACGTACGAATTGGAGGCGGAATTGCAGAGGTAACTGCACCGTTGTTACCTCAGTGAATTTCCATATGAATGACGGTAATACAGTGGGAATTACACTGGTGACTCAATTGCAATGGTAAATGGTGTGGTAGTTGCTGTGAATAATAGCGAATTTCAATTCGAATTATAATGAGAGTGGCGGCTGTCTTTCAACGCAATGCAAGGGCAATTACTGTGGTGATCCCTGTGGTACTTGGCGTTGTGAATTTTTCCCCATGGCGACTGCGGTAACAGTTGTGGCGGTTAATTCCAGTGACTGCAGTAAAAGATGCACTGAGTGAGAATTGGTGTAGAACCGGAGTGGAAATTACCGCGGTGATTCTGTGGTGACTGGTGCGGTTATTGCCATGATGGCGATTGCGGTATCAATTTTTGTAGCAGTTAATCCCTACAACTCGCTGCCGTGACAGACGCATTTAGTGAGAACTGGTCAGAAACCGGAGTGGCAATTACCGCAGTGATTCCTGTGGTGCTCGCAGTGATTCCCGTCGTAATTGCGGTAGCAGTTGTAGAATCACTGCAGTACTCGATGCATTGAGTGAGAATCGGTGCAAAACTGGAGTGATAGTTGCAGTCATGCATTGCCAATGTCCTGGTGCAATATTGCATTGAAAAAGCAATGACAAAGTTTGAAGACCACAAACGAGGAGAAGCTGAGGGTAACGAACAGGCCTGACCTTGCTCCAATAGCGCTGACCTCGCTGCAATAGTGCATTGGAAAAACAATGATAAAGTGCGAAGACCCTAAACGAGAAGACGACAAGGGTAGCGAACAGGTCTTACCACAAAAAGAGTAAGAAGAAAGGGACAGGAAGTTAAAAACGCCCAATTTTCATTTCAGGTGGCTGAAACTCCAAAGGAGGGACAGGATGTGGCAGCCGCCAGCCAGAATGTGATGAAAGGAGCCAGCCAACAAGCAGTAGAGTATTGGGTCTTAGGTCTACTACCGCCTTCCCCCAAGTAGAACGTACAGTCATTATCGCTGTATTAGGGGCAACTTCCAGACTAGATACAGTGATAATGACCATACGTCAGTGTTGTCAGCAAGCACAGTACAGCTTCCAACTCGGATCTGAAAACAAATTAGTGGATGGCTGTTTTCTGACTGGTCGGCAGACCGCCGACCGGTCGGGCCTACTGGTCGGCTGCAAAACGGTCGGCGGTCGGGGTCGGCGGTCGGCAGCTATGCAACCCTGCCATACGTTCTATTTTGGGGACGGTTGCAGGACCCAATACTTTCCTTGACTGAGTCCGGACATAGTCACACAAGGACTTTCTTGACTGAGGGCATACTCACACTACGAATTTTCTTAAGTGTCTGACTGCAACTAAGCCCAGACCTGGATGAACGTAACTGCAATCGCGTCTAGAGCTTAGTAGAAAAAAGTCCTAGTGAGAGTACACCCCGAATCCGACCATACCCGATGCATTCAGGAAAGTCCCAGTGAGACTATGCCCTCAGTTACTTTTGCTGACTCCGATCCAAGACACCAGAGCTGGTTCAGCACAGTCAGAAAGGCGGATAAAAGCATGCACATACTAGAAATGTGCTAGCATACTATCCTCCCTCCCTCTCCGATCATCCCCTAAGCCAAACAAAATAGTCCAGAATGGATCTCACGCTTCCGTTCCTCTTTTCTACTCCCGTCTACCTCGTTCCTTCTCTGTCCCCATACGATCTGGGCTGATTCCCTTTTGACTGTGGATCTTAGCACCCAAAGTCTGTCTTCATGATGCTCAGTTGCACCTCCACCAACCTCAAGGACAACCTTTCCTCCCTTGTTTTTCCTCTGCTCTCCTGGGAATAGAAGATGTAGTCTATGCCAAGTGTTCTCTGCCCTTTTGACCCTGCCTCACCCTTCCAGCCTGCTACGTAGTCACAAGCTGTGGACCATATCAAAGACACAGGGTGACAGAGTGCATATTTCTTCCTCTTCCTCCTTTCCCTCCCTCCTATTTTCCGTTCCTCTCCCTCCTCCAACCATCTGGAAAGAGGCCCGAACACATAGCAAACACAAAACCTATACTTGTCATCTTTCCTCCCTTCTTCCCCTCTCTTCTCTCCTCTATCCCATGGTCAACAGCTCGATCAATGATGGGCCACCTCAACAAACATGACACATACATTCCACCTCTGAAGCAGAATCATTCAGTTCTCAATTTGCCTTCATTTACTCTTCATCCACTCCTTGCGTACACAGTCGAGGAACTTGAGGTCCTCTCTACTCACCTCCCTGAGAATTACAATCCGGACAATGCGAGATGATGCAGCTCACAGGATGCCAGCTTCCACCATCCCTGACATCGCAGCCTCTTCCATTCCGGACATGACAGCAATTCATATCTCATGATAGCCATTTCTCTGACACGCACCGATTTCTGGAGGAATGTGGCTACCGCGCTTGTGGCTCGTCATCGATATTGTCCCTGCAGGCAAGCCCAGAGAAGCTTGTCAGAATGAGAGTGCTGTCGGGAAAAGTGAAAGGATATAAACTATGATGATTAACAATAACTGATCAAAATGGTTAGCGCCAATGCATAAAAATAAATTACAAAACGTTAAAATTTATGATAACTATAATTGCTCATCAACCAATGCAGATTGAGAAACTAACTACAAGTATACAAAAGCCATTCCACAAAATGGTTGCCTTGAACACATCTCCAAACAGCACCCAACTCCAGCCTGATCCAGTCTTGCAAAAAGAACACGTTCAAAAGTATTCGAGTCCTGTACCAGTCCCTGTGCCACAGTCCCATGTACCATAGTACTCGTGCTACAGATAAGCTAGCAGGTGCTAGGCCCATTCAGTAGGTCCTGTATGTAGTGCACCCATACAGTCCAGTGGAGTGCAGTCAGTCCGTACAATCCACTCGAGTCTATTTAGTCCATACAGTCTGAGCAGTCTACTACAGTCCTAGTTGCCATACGAGGGACAAGTACTGATGGTCGTCTCGTGTCAGGGGGGGGGATGCGCTGAACTAAGCAAGTCACTAGTTGATGCCGCCGGTGCAAAAGGAACATGGTTCGGGACAAAGATCACTAACATAGACGACTTTCTGGAGGAACTTCTCAATAGATTAGATTCGAAGACAAAACTCGTGCTAGAAGGACCGAGTACCTCATACTCAACATAGAACGGTGGAAGAGTCTGGCAGCGGTGAAGGCCACAACAGATGAACGGATCCAGATCAAGGACCACGAAGCTACCCCCTCCTAGATATTGAATCATTTTTTTGTCCTAGCACTACCTGAACCGCCCAAGTCCCATTTGTACACGAAGCCCATCGAGCCTGGAAAAACCTACGAGGCCTTCAGCAAGCATGCTGTAGAGCAGGCCGGGTTTCTGCAAAGGCCAACTACCACTTTTACGAGGAGCTCGAGTGGGATAAGAAGTGGAAGGGCAATACCATCTCCCGAAACATCCAGGGGAAAAATGGCCTTTTGGTGACTTCCGAGGGAGGGGGAGTCGAGGAACTCCCCTATGAACAGATATATTATGTGTTGGAGGAAGATGGCAACCAAATAGTCGAAGGAGGGGATTATATGGCTACAGTTGCCTGCGGGGAGGGCGTGGAGGAGGCCGAAGTAGAAGAGGCCATGGTGGAGGAAGGGGAGGTCGAGGCCCTGCTGCCCAGGGGGATGGGAGCAACGAAGGCTTCCATGAAGGAGATAGGGGATATGGTACCCCACAAGGGGGCACTGGTAGATCCTTCCCTCAAGGAGGAAGGGGTGGGAACTTTGTTCTCGCCAATCTTGGGAATGGCAATTACCGTGTTCCAAGTAGGTACCCACCTAATCTAGGGAGGGAAGAAGGAGAACCCTGGAAGGCCATGAAGAAGCCCGAGGCCCAATGGATGAATCAAAGGGAGGAGGGCTTGTGTTTCAAGTGCAGGAGCCAGAGCCACATCGTTCCTTTTTGCCCTGAACTGCGTCAGCAAGCAAAAGGGAATGGCCAGTAGAAGTGGCAGCTGCTCCTACTAGAGTTGGCACCCTCTTGTCTGCAGGCCCCAATGACAGAGGCAAATATAGGGCCCCACCTAGATGGTTGTCTAGAGATCGC
Source organism: Chara braunii (assembly GCA_003427395.1). Taxonomy (NCBI): domain Eukaryota; kingdom Viridiplantae; phylum Streptophyta; class Charophyceae; order Charales; family Characeae; genus Chara; species Chara braunii. The sequence goes on from BFEA01000240.1 coordinate 1,663,355, forward strand.
TTGTGCCAGGGTCTCTCTAGGTGGCTCCCTTGCACGCATAGGTGACAAACTGATCACACGCCGCCAAGCTTGGGCCGAAATGAAGAAGAAGAGAAAAGGGCAGCTTATTTTAGCCTAGGGCCCCACCTAGATGGTTGTCTAGAGATCGTTTGTGCTAGGGTCTCTCTAGGTGGCTCCCTTGCACGCATAGGTGACGAACTGACCACACGCCACCAAGCTTGGGCCGAAATGAAGAAGAAGGGAAAAGGGCAGCTTATTTTAGCCGATGCAGAAGTCAATAGGACACATGCAGGAGCCTCAGTTGATAGCAGATCGACCCGGAGTTATATTAGTGGACAGGGTTTAAAGAAATCGGATCTTGGAATGAAGGTGTTAAAATTGGATGAGCCAGTAAATGAGAGTTGTTGAAGATTATGTTGAAAAAGTGAGGGTATACTTCCAGTTAGAGGGAGGGGAAGAGTGTAGAGAAGGCTTTGCATTCCCTAACTCTCTTAGCGGAAGATAGCCTACCCTTTGACCTGTCATTCGGGACGGACTGGGGAGAGGCGGCGCAGGCCGGCGCAGGCCGATATCAAACTGGGTGAGCACGAGTGTGGCTGTCCAGCAGCGAAGGAACAAAGAAAAAGATTAAGCTCTGCCCACGAGTCCGGGGTCCAGTCCGTCTTGTCCCTTTGTTGCACGAGTGCACCTGCGTTCGCCCGATACGTGGTCACGGAGAGACTGTTTGACCAAGTGTTCGTGGCAAATGTAAGAGCAGTAAGTGACGACAAGGTAGAGGAAGTCAAAACACTCCCCCAAATTGAGGCCTTATTGGAAGACTTTGCAGATGTAGTAGAAGCCCCAAGCGGAGTAATCGAGAGGGATCAAGCACTGAATAGAGATCGAACCCCGTAGCAAGAACCCCAAGGGGCCAATCTACAGGATGTCTACTAGTGAATTAGACGAGTTGACAGAGAAGAGGTGGATTAAGTCTCGTTCGCCGCCATACAGTGCACCGGTCTTGTTCGTCCCCAAGAAGGAAGGTGTGTCGCGGATGCGTATTGACTACCGGGGATTAAACGCCATAACCGTGAAAAACGCAGACCACTACCTCGCACAGATTATCTATTAGACAGATTGTGGAGCAGCGAGTGGTTTTCAAAAGTAGACTTGAAGTCAGGGTACCATCAGATACAGGTACAACCCAAAGATCAGCACAAAACGGCTTCTTGGGTGAGGTACGGACAGTATGAGTTCGTGGCCCCTGCTATGTTTCAAAGATGCATGAACAACTTGTTTAGAGACTAACTAGAGTAGTTGTATACGTCGGTGATATTCTGATTTTTAGTAAGACTCCTGACGAACACCGGTAACATTTGCAGTTAGCAGTGAGTAAGTTGAGAGAAGCAAAATTTAGACTAAACCCGAAAAAGTGTGAGTGGGCCAAGCGCCGAGTGCTGTATGTAGGACATATGGTAGATGGAGAGACGGAGTTAAACTGGAGGATGCAAAGATAGCAACGATTCGGGACAGGCCAACGCCATGCACGTAGACTGAGTTGAGGTCATCCCTAAGACTAGCCAATTACTACTGAAAGTTTGTAACGAACGTCACCACTGTCGCTGCCCCAGTACATAAGTTGCGGAAGAGGGAAGCAGCCTGGCTCTAGGATAAAGACGGCTCCTCCATGCTCAATAAGTTCAATCGAGTACCCTGTCCTAAAAATAGGGGACCCATCCTTGCCGTTCATCGTGACTAGGACGCAAGCCAGTATGGCATAGGTGCAGTGTTACATCAAAATGATGGGAATGGCTGCCGGGATGTAAAGTTCATGTCTAGAAGATTACCGTGCGATAAAGTACGAGAGAGAGAGAGAGAGTTGTTCGCGTTGAGAGAGGCTCTAGCCCACTTGTGAGACTACTTGTCAGGAAGGCACTTCAAAGTTTACTCGGATCATTGAGACCCCTATGCTGGTTGAGGAGGCCCATATGTCCACTAAACTGGCAAGGTGGGCGACCGAGATAGACGAATTCAAAATTGAGTTGAAACTGGTCAAACGAAATTACAATGTGGTCGTCGATGCTGTAGTACCTATTGATCGGAGCTGCTCTTTATAGATGCTACAGTACCTCTTGACTTCACTTCTCAATTCGTTTGTTGCGGAAGCTCTGCTGTGGCACTTGTGCGACCTAGGACGAAGTTGGATAGGCGGCGTTGACGAAGAAGAAGGGAAGCGGAGCCATAGCTAGGGTTGCCCGAGAGGAAGACAGTGGCCATAGCTCGAGCTTAGGATAGGACAGAGGGACAACAAGTGCATTCAGGGAGCGAGCATGAGCAATTGAAGGACAAGGAGGGAGAGAGTGAGCGAGCGAGGTTGAGGGCCTGAAGAGGTATGTGTGTGTGTGTGTGTGTGTGTGTGTGTGTGTGTGTGTGTGTGTGTGTGAGAGAGAGAGAGAGAGAGAGAGAGAGAGAGAGAGAGAGAGANGAGAGAGAGAGAGAGAGAGAGAGAGAGAGAGAGAGAGAGAGAGAGAGAGAGAGAGAGAGGGAGCTAGGGTTGAAGTTACCGGATCTTTGCGGTTTTGGGTTGTGACTGTTGCTGCTGGACTTCGGAACTCAACTCTTGTATAATAATAATTGTTTTGAAATTTGAAGAGCGTTCATTTCGGTGTGAACTGATTTGCCATCTCGATGCTTATGTGAGTGTTCTGTGAGCTTTCGGTGTGCTGCAAGTGGCGTTTTAGAGTTGCATGTGGGTTGGTTCCTTGCACAATATTGCCCCTGCACCATCTGGGATCTCCATTCCTTTGGTCCCAGTTTTGTTGGGGGACCCAGGGGTGAATGCGCACCTCCGATCGGTTGCAACGCAAGTCTTCCATTCATCACTTGCACGTTTATCGACTTCATGCATGCTCCAGGTGGTGAACATGGATTCTGAGGTGGGTTCAACGAGGAAGGATTCTTATGCCAGTGCCTCACGCTTCTTAAGTGCTGACAATCATTGACCTATCCATTTGATTCTTTTCATTTGCGGATTTGTATGCTGCATCATGAAAATACAATTGCTCGTATGCTTGATATAAACCTCTTCCTGCTATCGGACAAAGTTGTGAGTTGAGACAGGAAGAAAGCCCGGGCCGAGGTAAAATTTCCCAGTGAAATCCGCAAGTCCCCGGATTGCAAGCCCCCTTCTCTTCTACCGACCGCTATTGATTTATCTTGCAACAGATTTCTCACCAGATTTGCCCACATCCTAGTCGTAGCTTGGTTGGGTCGCACCCTTGTGAGATCCAGGGACTGCCCATGGAGAAGGTTGGAATTGCTTTCAGTTGTAAGGGGAGCGTTCTCTCCTGGCCAGTTTGTTTTTGGCATCACCAAGAGTTTTTGCTGGCTGGTACGGGAAGAGAGGTCAGTCTGCAGGTTTGCCTTCTGGCGCATTGCTCCAAAGAAGAGTGACATTGATTATGCTCTTTTGTGAGAACATTAGTGTCTCTGCATAATTCTCATGGTGATATGTTTTCCTTCGGATCTGTACTCCACCCACACCCCCTAGTGATATTTTGATTTTCCAATGCCGACTTAGAAGACCACAGCTTCACAGGTGCCAGTTTGTGTTTTTTAGGAGCTTATTTTGTCTTGATTTTTTTTTTTTTTTGGATTTATCTGCTTGATTGATTCGTTTTGTTGGCAGGGGGTTGAATCAGGAACAATGCTTGCGGTTTGATGTCGACATTGACTTGGAGATGCTCACTGCTGATGGCGAGCAAAGTCCTGTCCCTATCTACCTCCGTCTGGCAGGCCAATCACGTCGTCTATCTCGTCACCCCACCGCGGCCTTAGCCCACACAACCCTCACCCCGGGAGAGCCGATCACTTATAATCCGAGGGGCTTCCTGGTTGTCACAAATCACCCTACATCACTCTCGTCACCAGTTCTGTCTGTAGCCCTCGCCACCTTCACCCCGGAACCTCTGTCCGATGTCAACTCACGGTGGGTCTTTTTGGGCAGGTTCCACGGGTATGTAACGTAACAGTGACGGCAGTTATAATGAACCTTCAACTCTTCAGTGACTAAAACATCAGTGCCCCTCAGATACATCCATATAACACCCACCACTCCTAACAACACAATGCAGCATGACTCTCCATCAATCCAGTGGGACAAGACGGGGTGTGGAATGCTCACCATTGAACAGTGAGACCACCATGATCGTCATCATCTGATGAAGGATCATCAGGAACTTCTTGAACGATGGGAGTCCTCATTTGCTCATCCTTTGCCGCCTGAATGCTTCTTACTACCTGACCAATTCTCGGGCGGTTTGCCGAGATGGGCTCACAACACATCATTGCAATGTCTGCAAGCTTCCATACAGCATTCAAGTTGTAAGATCCGTCCGGAATCCGGCTGTCCAAGACCTCTTGCATGTTGCCCTTCGACAACTCACTCCTTGCCTGCAAACATCAGAAACAAGTTGACTGAGTGTGAGGCATGCCGCAGATGATGGCGAAACGATGCATACAAGGAAGGGAAGACAGGTCGTTCCACTCCTACACGTTCCCAAATGACATTCCAGACTATTCTAGAGTCGGTTTGTGGCCGACTGGGGAACACATTATATTTAGGAACAAGCATGGTCTTATGGTTTGAAGAATGACCGCCTTATAGTGGGTGAGCCTTACCACTGCAGGGGTGTTCCATCTGATGTAAGGGACGCTGGACCAGGTTTCCTGCTTTAATGATATGAATGCCCCTTCGTAAAAAAAAAAGAAAAAAACGAAAAAAAGATATGTACATATGGATTGTTTTGGTGGTCTGATGCATGCCTGTTCGACATATTTCCTTTGTGCATGCCAGAAGCCATCAGTTCAAGTCCTGGGATCTCTGAAAATGGCAACATGTGAGTTGCAGGGACGCGACCTCACACTTTCCACTGTCACTGCAACAGTGCGAAAAGTTGAAAACCAAACAACCAGAGAAGGGCCTGAGAGTGCGAGGGGAAAATAATAGCCATATGGTTTCTTAAACTTTATGCCATAAGAACACAGGTTTTTTTTTTTTTTTTTTTTTTTTGCACTAGCGCCTCCAGTTAGCACTCAAGCGACTGTCTGCAGTGACCTCGTGTCGCTCCGCTGGAAGTTTGTGCCGACAGCCGGCCCCCCTGGGCGGGGACGGGAAGCGCGAAGTTTGAATGCACCCCCTTGAATTTTCGAAGGGGAAGTACAACGTGAGGCGAGAGGACACGCCACGCCCACCGGTGTGGCGAAGACGACACCATAGCCATCAACACCAAACGACAAAGGGCGGCACCAGGTTAGGCGGTGTCGGCGCAAATATCCTTACAAGGGTATTCGCCCTTGTTTTTGCAAGTGACAGAAATGAGTTTAGACTGGAAAGTTGGGTGAGCTGTGAGAGTCGCGGCCGAGCACGTGCGACTGTTTGAGGGAAAGTAAAGAGTGTGCGGGCACGCATTTTGAGGCGCGCATTGATTATCCAGATATCCGGCGTTGTGAACCGCTGGTGTGATCAGTGGATTGCATAATGGTCAGAACTACAGAAAAGATTGAAAACTCGATTAGCACGGCCGTGCAAATTAAGTGCATGTGTGCGGAAGCGGTATTGTCACAACCGACGTCTAGATCCACTACCCGTACCACATTTTGAGGTAATGACCGATGTTTCAAATAAGGCGGCATTGGATTTGTGTAGGAGGAAGTTGCTGTGTTTCTTAGTGGTCGGTAGAGCTCCTCCAGCCTCGGCAAGGTGTGCATAAGTGGAGTCCGGCACAAATAAAAGTTAGGATTTTTGGCCACCGAAAGCAGTAAATTGCCGAGTGATCGTTTGTGGAAGCTGGAGTCATTGTCAACGATGCAACTTAATTGTGGTAGTTGGTGTGTGCGCCGGCGGGAGACGGAGCCCGACCTAAGGAAAAGTTGAGTTTTTGTTTGCTGCATAGACAAATATTAACGAAGGTAAAACTTTTGCATGGTAAGTGGCGTGCAAGGTAAAGGTAAATACGAACCTAACACTTCGCGCAGTAGGCGAGGGGGCTTGGCAGCCATGGGTTCGGCCAGTAGGCTGGGGCGGAATACTCCTTATATTTTATTCAGCGCCAGCTAAACTCAGACTTGGGCCTAGCCCTATATGTTATGACACTGGACTTTCATATGACAGGTATGGATCGAGGCCAGCGACCGGCGACGAAGGAGCAATGGAGCAGCTTGAAGGGAACCGAGGGATCGAGGGTCCCATGGGACTATCCCTTTTGGTTTTACTAACTGGTCCGCCTGCGGGCCCGAGTACCAGGACCGAGGAGGTCCCAGTGGTTCCTCTCTCTCACTTTTAAATGCCTGTTTTTTTCTTTCTTTACTATTTATTAATATTCAAATTTTATTTTTAAGGTCCCATTTTCCTTCAAGGCCCGGTACCAGTACCGGGACCGATCTTGGAACCAATGAGCCTAGCTCAGTTGGTACACCCACGAACTGTTGAAACATAGACCTGTTCGAACTCTGCTGATAGAAGATGACTAAACAGCGGCAACTCTGAATTGCCTTGGATCGGCCACCCCGGTGGTGATGTGATGAACTGTTTTCTGTAACCGCCCGACTTTCTGCGCGACGCTACTTCACAACGGTTGATAGTTGATTGCGCCTTGGCGAGCGCGGAAAATAACTTTTGCCATAGCTTCTTTCTTGTTCTGCTGTGGGAAATGGGAATTTTGGCGCGATCATCGCGCGGGAATATCTTTTTGAATTTTCAACTGACGTCGAGCCCCCGCGGGCTCTCGGAATTTCTCTTCTCAAATTTCTTTTTGTAATTAGGATTTAGGTTAGGAATTTGGGTGCATCGCAATTTTGCCGACAACTGCACGACGCTTCTTGCTTGCCCACGCTTTGTCGCGTCAGGATCTGTGCTCTGGCTTTTCCACGCCTTAAATCTCACGCGTAACTTTAATTCTCTTCTTGGCAGAGCGCAGATGTAACTGTAATCCCCTCCTTGATATCTTCGTTGCGCCCTTGCGTGCACATATTTTCCCCTGTCCTACTGGTCTGAACGTTGCATGACTGGATCGATGTGTGGAGTGTGGCTACTTCCCAACGCCTCGGCCTGGCCATGCAGACATAGGCACTTCCTTCCTCCTTTTTCCCTCCCACTCAGGCACAATCCCGGGTATCTCGCGCAAACGCTCACGCTATAAATTTTGAAAGCGCAATTAACTCACTTTCTAATGAATTTTGGAGTTATACCTAGAGTTCAGAGATTGGCATATCACGAATCAGTGCACTAGCGCCTCGGAGGAGGAGGAGAGACACTCAGGCGAGGACCAATAAGTGAACAAGTGGGAAACAAATAAGGAAAAACGAAAAAGGACAGACCTGAAGATCAGTACGCCAGGGAGACCCCTTAGCAGCTCCCATCTTTTTGTTCATAATGGAGGTGGTGGCATCATTTCTCAAAAAAGATCCCTCCATCCAACGCTTGACAGCAGAACCGGACCAGCAGGGCAGACTGATCCAATTACCGACGACGCTCCTGTTTGCTGATGATTTAACGGTGCTGATTCGAGTGAAACGGTTTTCACCTTTTAGCAGTAGCGAATGCAGATCCCAGGGCTCGATCCCTAGTTCTCACCTTACCTGTGTACAGTATCTGTGTCGACCCCGAGTGTTTGAACCCGTGACCTGTGTTTTGACAGTTGTTGTTGTCCGTCGTAGGTCTGTGTAGTGGTCGGGGTTCGATCTGTAGGTCTGTTAAGTAGGAGTCCCAACCCTGTAGAAGTCGTAATTATAGGGATCCTGAAAGGTCAAGGTCGTAGCTGCTACAGTACCCGAAAGGCCAAGTCTACAGACTTCCGGAAGGTTCCGGAAGTGGCCTTTCGGAGTGGGCTCACGTTTAGGCAGAGGCAAGTGGGCAAGTGGTGGAGCCAACCTCAGTCCGTTGGCAGTGCGACTGCAGTGAGTCTGCGATGCAAACCCATGCAGTCAGCGGTACCGGTCCAGTCAGTCCCAGTCCAGTCCAGCAAGTACCATGAAGGACTGTGTACACCATGGGCCGATGGAAAAGGGAAGACCAGTGAGTTACAGAAGTATAAATCAAGAGGCCGCGCCCAGCCATTCATTCCATTCCTGCGTAAGCCATGCGGAAGCGCTGCCACAGCGACTTGTGCGAGGTGGTCTGCAGTGAGCACGGAGACGTAGTGGGCGAAAAGGAAGTTAGCCATAGCGATAGGGTAGCAGCAGCCATAGCCGCCATAGATGTAGGTGTGTGCGGGTGTGTGAGGGTGTACAGGGTGTTGCGTGTGGGATATCCAGGGTGGTCCTGTGTGCGAACAGCACTGTTGAGTAAGTGACGAACAGAGAGTTGTACAGGCGGTGTGCCGCCATAGCCGTTTGAAGTGAACTTGTATCTGAGCTGCGTTCTTGGTACTATGTCTCTGAGTTCTGAGTGGGCGCTTGACGCCAGTTTGCTGCGCAACCTGTTTGCATACATGTGAAGTGTGAATGAGAGTGAGTCTGATTGCACGAGCCTCGACCTCATCATTTGAGGCCCTCACGAGAGCAATGCTGGCATTCCAGCTGGCGTCTGAAATGAGAATAAACTGGCCTAAGACAATAGTGCGAGGATTATGCCCCTATGAGGCCCTTTCAGGCCCTGCCAAGTATCACGTCGGCCGCCCTAAGTGAAGGCAAGCATGACGAGGGCCTGAGCGCCCCTATTTTGGTCACCACGCAACTCAAGGAAATTCAGGCAGTTGCGCAGCGCCAGTTGGTTAGAAGAACCCACGCCCTGGGCAGCCTGTTTGAATGTATTGAAGGCAGGCCCTGGGCTGGATACGGGATGTGGGCCTAACACAGGCCGTTGACAGTTGGGCGCAAGCAACCACTACAGGCCCAGGGCCTGAGTTGTCTGGACTGGGCCTCAGCCTGCCGGGGCCTACCGGAAGCTTCTTGGGAAAGGCCTAGCGCAGCCTGGGACAGCAAGCAGGCAGGCCACTTCCATATAGCAAAGGGCCTGCCTCCGCATTTGACATTCGGGTGCTGGCTGCATGCTGCGCAAGCGCTGCTGCGCTAATAGCTGGCCAGCGCGAGCAGGAAGGAGCAGGCAGCCATAGCCGAGCTGCGCTGCTGTAAGCTGGGTGTGGCGCCGGGTGGTCCTTGGGTGCAAGTGGCATCTGTGTGTTGGGGAACGAGGTTGTGAGTGAGGCAAGAGACATACCTGGTGCTGGAAGCGTGCGACATTGGTCGCTGAATGCTCGTACTTCAGGAAAGCTGTTGACATCATCTTCGGCATTGTAGTCTAGGCTAGATAGGATCTGCCATCATTAGTCTGGGCATCGAGCGCCAGATAGGATATCAACATTGGTTCTTCATTGATGATGATGATGAGACTTCACCAGCATTGTCAATTATGAGCTCTTAGTGTGTTCTTATTTGGGGAAACTCGTGATGCAATTCTGCTGTTGGTTCGAGGTCGCGACTATCTGGTCTTGTGTATATGATGCTGTTTGATTGCTGAAGTTTGCTATTGCTCATCTTCCTTGCAATAGGTTGGTGGCTGCACTACGGCGAGGGAGAGGATCAGAGATCGGAGATCACCCCGGAGGGAATGCAGTGGGTAAGGACAGAGGAACCACTTCGTTATTTGGGAATCAGGCTAGCAGAAACGGGTCCTCACCACTCTATGGCTCCAAAGATCTTAGCAAAATCTCTTACAAAGTTAAGTGTTTCGGCAGATATTTATACCTCTCTGTTTGGAAGAGCGTTAAAATTTTAAATGCTTCCATTTTTTCGATGTTGTGGTATGTAGGCACGATTTGGACACCACCGAATCAGGCCATTAAGGATTTAAGAAGGTGGTCAACAGCCTTCTTATGGGCAGCAAATCCTGACATGCAGAATGTCATATCTAAGGTCGCGTGGAAGCACGTCATCAACAAGGAGCAAGGGGGTTTGGGCATATTGGATCTGGAACAAATCAAGGCGCTGCAAACGAAGTGGGTTCTGAAGCTTATCACTCATCCTCAGCTTCCATGGGCTCCTCTGGCCTTAGAACACATTAGAAGACTTGCCAAATACAAAACACCGCCTAATATGACAGGGCTGTACTGGGTAATGAGCAAAGGATGGGCATGGAAGCGAGGGAACGAAGGGAAGGGGATACCCGTGTCAAATGAGCGTAGGGGGGGTTCCTATTGGGCTCAACTCCTCAAGCTCTGGGGAGAAATCTTCCCAGCAAGAGTAAGGGAACCAAGCAACAGAGAGGAGGTGCTCCGTCAACGGCTATTCTGCAACCCTTTGATCAAGGATCAGCAGAGGAAGCTGCGTACCTTAACAGCGAGGGACTCGAAATGAGGAACGTGGGTGGAACAAGGAGTCTGGCAGGTCAGACATGTATGGTCAGAGGAGAAACAGCGGTGGAAGACAGCAAGAGAACTTCGATACGATATGAAGGGCACACACAGGTTGTTAAAAAACTTGAATGATGTCCTCATATCGATTGGAATGGGTAACTCTGCTAGAGAAAGGCCCGCAATGGGAGAAGGGGGATTGGGCCCCATGGTTACACGAGGATAAGCCGAAGGAGGCTTTCAAGATAAGAGGTAAGACGGGGCCGAAGGATGCATGGTTATTGGCTGATAAGTTCACAGTAGAGGAAACAGGGAACACCACCAGTCAATTGGATACGACATCTACTACCCCGATTTCAATCTTAATAAGCGCAGTGCGGAAACTGACAGCCATATGATCTATGCTCCGGATATGGCTCTGGAGGACTTGGACGTGGATCCGGCAGAATGGGCATGGAACATCAGGGGAGGAGTGCTACACAACTCAAACTGGGATACAAACTTAGAAGAAGGTCTCACCCACTGGCGGTGTTACAGTCTGCGACTTCACGCGGGCCTCCACAGGCCCGACACACCGGTTCAGGGGGACCCAGGCCGGCCTAGCCAAAGGCCAGGCCTTTTTCCTACCGGTAGGCCCTATTAGGCCACCGGTTGGGCCTCAATATGAACAGACCCAGGTCTGGCCCAAAAGACAAACCGTTTGGGCCTGGTGGCGCTCTTGAGGCTGCCGCCCGCCCGTCTGGGCTGAACGGCTATTTTCGACGGTTCAGCCCACCGCGCAGGAGGCCAGCATTGAGGCCGACCGGCCACCGGACGGTACTTAGGCCGGTCCAGCGGCCATTCCTGCAGGTTGGAGCGAGGAGCAGCCAGGAGAACTCTGCGCTATTCGGTTGAGCACAGCGCTAGGGACTGCAGTGCTAGTTTAGCGCACTGCAGTCCAGGAGGAGCAAGGAGGCGAGGAGGACTTACCTGCAAATGGAGCGCCATAACTCCAGCGACCTGCATCCGGACTCCCGCCGCCAAGGCGCCAGCTTGCACCCGCAGTTTTGGTCTGAGGCCCTCTCCATCCTCTCCTCTCCTCTCCATCTTCTTCTCTCCATCTCCATCTATTTCTTCTTCAGACTTCCTCTTCCTCTTCTTCAGACTTCGTCTTCTTCTTCTTCAGACTCCTTCTTCTTCAGATTGGAGACTTGATACGAGTTGGACAGAGATCAGTGTTGGACTTCGGTGGTAAGAGGCTGTGATACTTACCGGATTCGAGACT
>BFEA01000240.1:1686018-1700836 GCA_003427395.1 Chara braunii
AATCTGCAAAACGAGAGTGAATCTTGCGTTAGAATATGGAAAGATACACCGCCAATATTTTTGTCTTTTGTGCATGTCGAGAGTAGTGCAGCGAGGCCCTATGTCTTGTTGTGCACGTCGAGAGTTGTGCAGCGAGCCCATTGGTGAACATTACCGTTGAGGTTCTGACAGGTTGGGCGCGCCGGGCTTCACTCATGCAAAGAGCTGTTCTTCCTCTACGTTTTTTTCCTTTCATAAAAAAATAAAAAATCCAGGAAAAACGGCTGCCAGTTCCGTCGTTTTCTACTTCAGAAGTAATACGAAGAGAACGTTTTGAGAGATCGCGACCCTCATCATGACTGAATCTGGCCTGCAAGAACCCTACCATACAGACTCCAAGTACCGTTGAGGTTCTGACAGGTTGGACGTGCCGGGCTTCACTCATGCAAAGAAATTCTGATGTTCTTCCTTAAAAAAAAAAATTCAGTTCCGGGGCCCCGTGCGGCCTCAAATTTATTATTTTTATTTTTTTTTTGTTACTTGACGCGACATCCCACTTGAGCCTACAACACCCCTCCCCAACTTTTTTTTTTTTTGACCGACCCCTTATTTTCGGGGTGCGCTGCACCCCGTGCGCGGTGCGCGGTGCGGCGCACGTGCGGGATGCCGCGCACCTCGATGCGCTGCAAGTATGGAAAAAACTGATAAAAAGGAGAGTAATAGCAAGCAATAAAGATTTTTCACATTCCATTGGTTTATAGAAAATCCATGTTTTAGTTAGGAAGATTCTCACGCCCGGTCGGTCCTGCCCGGCCGGGCACCCGGGCGTGACGCCCGGGGGGGTCTGACGCCCGGGATACCCGGGCATGCAAAAAAAAAAAAAAAAAAAAAAAGATTTGCTCTCAAGGGGCAGTGAACTCCTTGAGAGTCTGATTGATTCATTTGCTGATTGGCCTCTCTCCAATCCATCTGTCGACGACAACGGTCCAAAAATGGCCCAGCCACAGCTAACCTCAACGTAGTGGCAAGACTTATTGAATGCAGCTTGTGCCTCAAAAGGGAACAACAGACGGAGGAAGAGAGGAAGGAGTTTTTGCTCAAAAGTTAGTTGTCCATCTTGGAAACTGTTCCCTCACTGAGCAAAGAACAGTGTGGGGAGCAACTGCAGCCTATCCTGACCGCTATCGTGTAAGTCTGAAACCTTGAGGATCTTACCGCTCAGTTCTCCAAAGTCTTCGCAAAATTACGAAAACTTCAGGAGGATCTGACCGATATGACTGGCAAGTACCGTGACTTGACAATAGAGGTTGATGCGCTACGACAAGCCCACTACGGCCCATGGCCAATCCTCATCCTCTAACCCCTGGTTCTAAAGCTACTATTGAAACTAGTCTTGGCCCTCTTATCGTATCCTCCTCTTCCTTTTTCTTCTTTGAGTGTAATGGCAAGCCTTTCGGGACCTGCAGCAGGTGCAGATTCCGTTGTTGCTGCAGCAAACGACAACGTGGGAAATTCTACAACTGTTGCAGCCCCAAGATCAGAACCAGCAGGTGCCGGTCCCAGCTACGACGATTCCTATGTGGATTGAAAGGCGGTGCAAATACCGTCTAAGTACGACGGCAAGGAAGACATTGAATCCTGGATCATCTCCATTAGAGCTTATTTTGAGGTTTCGAGAAATCGAACAGAGACCCGGTCCGTGATCATGGGAATGAATGTCGAGCCCATCGTACGGGGCTTCTTAGAAGTCCAATCTACGCGAGCCGAGGTCCCAAAGATGACCTGACACGGTGGCTTAAAGCCACGCTGGTTGCCACCCTTGAAGAACTCTTAATTAAACAATGCATGGATCCACATGCTGCTGCAAGGGCAAAGGAGCCAACTTGACAACATCAAACACAACAAGTGGTCGAGCTCCATGAAAAGCCTTCAGACCTACCTTAGCAAGATGTTTGTCACTCCCGGATTATAAATGACCGAACAATCTTGCTTGGATGAAGTGAAAAGCGCGGTTCCCACTACCTTTACTAATCGCGTAGGTAGGAACTTCATTGGATACACCGATTGGTTTTCCCTAATGAAGGATGTAGTCAGTCCCGAGGTAGCAGACCTCGTTTCCACATGACCTGTTCGAGGCTGATGAGGAGGCCTATGCAGATGACCCCACTCTTGGTGACGACCAAGAACAGGACGCTTATATAGCCTATTCCTTTTCATCCCATGAGTCTGATGCTAACCACGATGAGGAAAAATTTATTGCCCTTAAAAAGACTGCCAATGCAAAGGGACCGGACATGAATTTAGGAAAGAACTCTGTCCAACTTCCCAAGGGAGCCAAAATCCCGAAGAAACCGGAGGACGCAACAACCAAACCATGGGTTGACCTCCGAATCATTGAAAATGACTAGAGGGTTAGGCTCAAGAAAGAGGTTTGCATGCAATGTCTGCATTGCCAGAAACCAGATCACGAAGTACAAAATTGTTATAGGCTGCAAGGAAGCCAGAACTGGGCGTAGAGTTGACATCACCACCCTCTACAACGAGGGAGACTGAACCTGATAAAAATCAGTTGTCCTCTCTTGAAGCTCCATCATCTGCTGAACCAAGGTTGACGTGTGTCATGTTCTTTATGTTGAGCCTAGGGAGGAGTCTGAGAAGGTTAACTTCCACTACCACCTTGAGCATTGGGCTGAGATGAAACAACAGCGTGCTCAGTGGACGGTGGAATCGATCTTCTTCAAGCTTGTGATTAACCACCGCTACCTTCGTGTCTTGGTTGATTGTGGCGCAACTACTAACTTCATGTATCCACGCGAGGTACGCAAGATGGGCTTGGAAATGAAGCAAGTGGAGTTGCAGGCCACTTGCCAAACCCAAGGAGGCAACAAAGAAGTTGTTTCCTCTACGCATGCAATGTGCACACTACTTTGACAAAGATAAGACTGTCACGCATGCACTCAACTTCTATGTACTTGACAAATGCCCTTTCGCCGCAGTCCTTGGGTTGGGTTGGCTACAGTCCCAATTCAAATGGACCGAGTGGAAGGCTGATCTCTTTGTGGTACATGACGCTTTGGGAAATGAACGCGCAGTATTACTAGACAAAAAAAGTGAATCCTAAGTGACTTATCCCAATGCAATACAGTTTTGCAAGAAGTGGCGCAAGCACAAGGAGGAAGAACAATTGTATGTTGTTTTTGTTCGTGCTACTCATGTGCCTTCTCCCTAGTACAAGTCCAACTTTACCTAATGTACCTACTTCTGGTATTTCAACTTCTCCATCTACTTCTACTCCAAACAAGTCTACTTCAAATTTGATTGCCTTCATTAGTAATCTGCAACCTGATCTAGGTGATCCTTTTTCTGATCCCCCACCCCCACCAGTCCCGACAAGCATTCAAAGCCTGGTCCAACGATTCCCGAAAGTTCTGGTCGAACCCCGTTGAGTCCCCACACGATCGATCAAACACACGATTGAGTTGGTCAAAGGCGCAGTTCGTCCAAGGGACTGTGTATACCGTATGGGATCCGACAAGCTGGAGGAACTTCATAAACAGATCGACGAGATGATTGACAAGGGATGAATAAAGCCTAGTGAATCTGAATTTGGTACACCCATTCTGTTTGTCCCAAAGAAAGGGGCCAAACTCCATATGTGTATTAATTACCGTGGTCTAAGCCGCATCACAAGGAATAATGTGTACCCATTGCCACGCATAGATGATTTGCTTGATGTTGCAGGTGGTTGCAAGGTCTTCTTCAAGATCGACCTCAAGTCAGGGTACCACCAGATTGAAGTCGAACCTGCAGACCAGCACAAGACTGCGTTCAAAACTCGTGATGGGCTTTATGAATTCACCGTAATGCCCTTCGGTCTCACTAACGCACCGACCATCTTTCAAAGTCTTATGGACAAGGTCCTCCACGAACAGATTGGTCGATTTGTGGTTGTGTATCTTGATGACATTCTAATTTTCAGCAAGTGGATTGAGGAACACATGAAACACC
The DNA here is from genome assembly GCA_003427395.1 of Chara braunii. NCBI lineage: Eukaryota > Viridiplantae > Streptophyta > Charophyceae > Charales > Characeae > Chara > Chara braunii. The sequence goes on from BFEA01000240.1 coordinate 1,690,006, forward strand.
ATCAGGAAGTGTTCACCATGCTCAAGAAAACGCAGCTCTATCTCAACTTAGAGAAATCTGAGTTTGGGAGGGACAGCGTCATCTATCTTGGGCACTGGTTGTCTATTGTAGGCCTTGAGCCTGAGGCAACCAAGGTTGCGGTCATTCGCAAGTGACTTCAACCCGCGAACATCCGTGAATTGCGTTCTTTTCATCGACTTGTATCATACCATCGGAAGTTCAACCCCGATATTCTATTGTTGCCCGCCCGATGTCTGAACTAACAAGCAAGAGTGTATCTTACACAGGGGATGCAGCATGTGAGACCGCTTTTCAAGCCTTGAAAGAGGCCTTGGTAAGTTATCATGTGCTCCGCATTGCAAACTCCCAACTCACATTCGTAGTCACATCGGATGCGAGCCAGTATGGGATTGGTGCATTGTTGCAACAAGATGACGGTGATGGTTTGTGGCCACTTAAGTACTACAACAAACACATGCCCAACGGAAAGGTAGCTACTTCCACCTACATGCGCAAGCTCTATGCTCTGCGCGAGCCTCGAGGCATTGAACCATTATAAGCACTATCTTTTGGGACACCATTTCAAGGTTTTCTCATATCATGAGAACTTGAAATGGATCAAGGAGCAAATTACCATGTCTCCTACGTTGACTCACTGGTTCCATGAGATTTTGACATTTTTGACACTCATTCTTGGAATTCTTGACTCAGTAGGAGAGAATTGTTTAATTTGCTTCGGCCTCTCTGGATGAATTGGTCGAAGCTAATGATCAGTTCAATTGGTTCGTGATCCAGACCTGGGTACGGAACCAATGGCATAATCTCAACTTCCTTGACTGTTCCCATGAGATGGTCAAACACCAGAAAGAAGTCTATGCGAGAGAAGGTTGTGTGGTGAGCATGGTTTTTCTTCACTAATGAAAAACCTCTTGTTGTCGGATGTAGGGTACGGAAGGGGTCAACCAGACTGTGGCCCATAATTGATTCCTGGATGGGCGCCACTTGTTGGGAAGACTGTGGGGAGGATGCTCTGGAAATACGGTCGTTAATTGGGTCCAGCGTGGCGTTCCAGTCTCCTCCAATTATCCAGGCTTGTAGAGGAGGGATCAGCTGACCTAGGGAGTGAATGAATGAGGATCTGTCGCACCTGTCATTAGGAGCATAGATATAGAAGTCTGAAATTTTCCTCTTTCCAATCTTCCCTCGTTTTCATACTTGCCTATATTGATTACCACGCCGCGCTGTCGAGCGCATCGGTCTGGCACCGCACAAGGCAGCGCGGGACCCTCCCGGCCGTGTCACACAGGAGTTGGTCTAAATCCTCGTCGCAAATATACATGGAGCTTCCGCAAGCCGCTCCGGCCGAGTGCGTCAACCATACCTCTCACGACCCTACGACAGGATAGGGCCTACGCGAGGCACGACTTACCTCCACCTTACGGGAGCTGTCACCTCCCTTCGGTGGGCGTATCCCCGCCGAGCTACCAGTTCACAGTACGAAAGCTAATCAGCTGCAATCGCAGAGGTGGACCAGCCGAGGGTGTTTCTCGTTCGCTGTAGCATAGGGGGTACGCACGGTAGTATGCCTCTATCGGACCCGCACACGAACCGGCATCTTGGGGGGCTGAGGTCCCAAGCGCGACTCGTCGCCGGTCGACTAGGAAGCATCCCACACGCCACGCGCACACCACTATAAAGAACATAAAAAAAATAAAAACACACATACACACACATACACGAAATGACACAAAACAAACAATGCGACAACGCTCCTAGTCCCTCGGTAGCCATCCCATAACTTTCTGACGCGGAATGAGATAGGCGACGCGCGCGAGACTTGGCACAAAATCGCGCGGACGCAGGGCCTTCTCATATCGACTGACAATGCAAGCATGTGCAAGCAGTCGCAGTGATGGCGTACTATGTAGTGCCCATAATCAAGCGGTCCCTCGTGGATCCGAGTACCGCTTATACTCGAAGTATCGTGAGGGTCTACTCCCTCACGATATTGCACGGCTGAAGGAATAGCCGTGCGGCCGCTGCGAGACCTCAGGCCTTTGGCTTGGGTGTTTCGGCAGGCAAGGCAAATAGGCCCTGCCCGGGGGGTGATTCCTTCTGAGTAGAGTCTAGGGCCTGGGATGTCCTAGACAAGGACCTCGAATCCGGCCCAGGACCAATGTCCGACTAGGAACTCTTCAAGAAGCATATAAACAAAGATAGAGGGGTCTCCCCCCCCCTTTTTCCAATCTCAATCCCTGATTCAATCCTTAGTACGCGGGCCCCTCACGCCGCATGAACATCCAGCATAGGTACACACACACATATATATACATATAAGGGGGATAAGCATGTGACGATCACTTCTCACAATCACAGTGGGACTCCTCACAGCCATATATATATGTGAGATCGCAGGCAGTCCAATCCAAAATCCGAACCACAGAACATACCTGCAATCACATCAAAGAGTCAAACAAAAGCCCATGCAGTACACGGAGTCAACTCCAACCAATATCTATACTCATACCCCTCGCTTTAGCCATGCAAGCCCCAGCCTCCTGCCCAACCAACCATAATTAAATACTTAGTACCTTTGTTAAATGGCCATTCAATAAAAGTCCGGGTGAAACCTTAACAAAACAATAAAATCACCAAGGCTAAAGCTTTTTAGGTTTGAGTATTGAGGGTGAGTTGGAATTGAGTCGTAAGCCGACGAATCGACAACCGACCTGTTATCAGTGATAACAAAAGGTGATCCTTATAGGATCAAGCTGAATCTAGTCCAGATCTAGAATCAATCGATCAAGAGGATCTGTAACACATGACAGGCCAATCCCCCAAGCTAAATCTAAGTCTATAAAGAATAATCCTCATATCACCATCTCACTCAAATCATTCTAATTAACTAAGCCTAAGTCAACCTTTTGGCAAGCGCCAGTAGAAAGGTAGACCCTGGCACGGTCTACAGATCGGATTTTCTAGAATCGCCACCTGTCAAAATATAATCTAACTCCTTTAAATTAAGAAAATTTTGGCAACGCTTCCCGTAGGAAAAGTGCCCTCGCGGAATTTATACTAGTTCACAAATCAAACCTTTAATTCTAGAAAGTCAAAAATTTATCTAATTCCTTGAATTAGTAAAAATTTGGGCAGTACATCCTCTAGAAAGGGAGACTTCCCAGATTTATACTAAGACAGGCATGAACTCAAACATAACATCTGAGTTCAACCAAGGCAAATTTTAACTAACTCCTTAGATTTTTAAAAATTTCGCCAGCGCTTCCCGTAAAGAAAGTGTTATTCCAAGATTTATACAAAGCTAAGTTTAAAATCTGAAATGACTTTGACCCTTCAAGGTCTAATTTTGTCTAACTCCCTGAATTAGCAAAAAATTTGGGCAGCACTCCCTTCAGAAAAGGAGCCAATTTTTTACTAAAAAAAAGTCAAACAAAACTGAACCTTGAAAAAGACAAAGTTTGGCTAACTCCTTGGTTTTGTAGAAATTTCGGCATCGCTTCCCGTAGGGAAAGTAGCTCACCAAGATTTATATAAAACCAAGTATATAAAAAAAAATCCCAGAAAATGCAGAAATCGACCTAAGTAAAAATAAACCTAGCTCAGGAAATGCAGGAAATGAAACTAACTCTATGGCTCTAGCATGTGGCGAGCAACTAAAATAACTACCTATCAAACTGAAACACAGACCAAGTAGTAGCCTCACTCAGCCACATGTAGGCCAAGCCACCAAGGTAAGTACTCTCACCATCCCAAGTTCATCTGATCAAACAATAGTTTATGATCTTTCAACGATTTAACCCCTTATACCCAGCTTACATAAGGCATAAGGTCAGGACACCCAAACTTATGGAATGTGCCTTACTTAGCCAGGCATAAAGTCGGACCACCCAAACTTATGGAATGAGTCTAACTTAGCCACAAAGTATACACAGAACAGAGGGCACAACTACTTTTCTCTTCTTTGGGCATATGACTAGACCATTCTAGTCGCCCTGAACTGTTTAAAATATCCAAGTTATATATATATATGTCTTCCCTTCGTCTTCTAAGGCTGCATAGAACTGAACTAACTTAAGTTCAGCCTTCCCTCTCTTCAGGTTATGATAAGCTATAGTCAAACTACCTTAACTTATAGAATAGTCTGACTAACATGTTCTTAAATAAAATAGTAATAGAATATAGCCAAATTATAGCCTTTGGGTTCCAGCATGTGCGAGGCTTTGGGTCAGACCACCTGAACTTACAAAACAGTTTGGCCCTCTTCCTTATTCGTTCCTCTCTGATTCAACTTGTGTGTGGCATTGGGCTAGATCACCTAAACTTATAGAATGATCTGCCCTTTGTCAAGTTCATTTCCTCATAAATAAAACAGGAGGAGGTTGAGCCACCTAAGCGTATAGAATGGCTCAAACCTCCTCGTTCAGAACCAACTAAACAGAAGAAAACCCAAAATAAACAAGGCAACCAAGGCACCTGAACTTCCAGAACGCACTTGGCCCCTGAAAAAGTCAATCACAAGCAGCCCTCGCAAGTTAAGAGCAACCAGATCACCTAAACTTATAAAATGATCTGATTCTCAATGCAAATCCATAGCACCAGGTCTCCCCAAACTTATGGGGACTTCCCATCCTCCAGAGCAATCAGACCACCTAAACTTATAGAACGGTCTGACGCTCCACACAATCCAAAATAAACAAAGCACTGGGTCTCCCCAAACTTATGGGGACCTCCCAGCCTTGATAACCCAGTTAAACCCCACGCAAACCTACTTCCTATCCTTCCCTTTCCCAGATGCAACTTCTTTTCTCAATCTGCTTTCAATCATTCAACAAAGCTGAAACTGAGATTTGCATGCATTTTTTTATTTAATCTAGTTTGAGTCATAAAAGTCAGACAAAAAGTCAAAGTAGGGTTGCATACCATATAGTTAGTCAAACATGCAATGGGCAATACAGAGACTGGGGCTATAGTCTAGGTTTATAGAGGGGGATGGAAAGTTACCTTACAGTTCCCTGCCTGCAGAACTCCTCCTGAGTTCCGGCAGAGCTCCCGCAATCAGTGGGCTGACTCCCCACAGAGTCTTGCTGCGGTCCTACAGGTTGCAATCCCGCCTGCCGCCTTCCTCTCAGAACTGGATTAGACTTAAGAGTAAGAAAGGCAGAAGATAAGGGGTTTCAGACACTCGAGATACAAGAGGGGGACAACTCAACTCCCAGGAGAGGGCCTTGATGCCTTGATGCGCCTGAGGGCCCCGCAATGATGGCCAAGATACGCAATCAGCTTGGTTCCTCAAGGTAAAACTTTTGAAAAACAGCCCCTCCCGACGATCTCCTAAATCACCGCCCTAATCTCCCTTCTCAAGCTCACTCACTCCTCTGAACCCCCACACCTCTCCTTAGTCCACTCGCCGCTGTATAGCAAGCTGCAACGGTCGACAATAGCCGACGGCAGGGTGCAGCAGCAAGCAACAATCATCAGCAGGCAACAACTCGTGCCCAGTTCATGAACGCAGCAACAGTCTGTGCACAGTTAGCAGACGTAGCCACAGTCTGTGCACAGTCGGTAGACGTAGCGGCAGTTTATACACAGTCGGCAGGCGTAGCAACAATTTGCACCCAGTTGGCAGGCGTAGCAGCAGTTTGCACCCAGTCGGCAGGCGTAGCAGCAATTTGCACACAACCGGTTTACCACAGCCTGCCTGTAGTAGGCAGCAACACGGAGTAGCGTGCCACAGTCTGGAGTAGTGGTCCGCAACCTGCTACAGTCAACAACCTATTGTGGCCAGTATCAGTCAACAGCCAGCAGTCACTAGTAGCGACCTGCTCTGTCAAGCCCGCACTGGCTCGGGTAACTAGCACAAATGTCCGTGACCCCGTCTGTTCCCCCCGAAGTAATCGAACGGACCGCGCCCCCGACCTCGGTTGACCAAACTCCGCTATGCCCATATGTCGATGCCCACTTATTGCAGGGTTCGTTGAGCATGATCCCTCTATCGGAACCTGGGAAGACGTCGTGCCCAGGTGAGTACTCCTCCCCTCCCTCTTTCTCCCTGGACAGGTACACGCCATCCCTCTCCGCAACACAGCTATGGCTGACTACTCTGGTAGCGGTGCCCCTCTATCTCTGTGCCTGCAGCGTAGGATGGCGGACCCCAGCTCCGGTGCCACTACAACCATACCCGCGTACTTCCTGGTTCCAACCCCAATCCTCACAGATCAGAGGTATGGCAACCCTGACCACGACACCCAATCCCAAACCTCGCCGATATGGGAGGTTGGAACCCGATGCTCCAACCCAACGTTCGCAAGAATAGCAGACAAAAGCAAGGCGCCCAGAATCCAACAGTTCACGAGCATAGTCCAACTCAAGACCTTTTACTACCGGTTACCACACACAGCGCCCATACTCAGCCTTCATGGCTCACAGCTGTAGCGACTCGGAACACCTTGTGAATACAAACACTCCTCAAGGAGCTACTGCGCACAATACCCATGCTCAGAGTTCGGGGACATGGCAACTTGAAACACGGTGCCCAGACACGAATCTTGCAAGTGTGGCAGACAGGGACCCGGCGCCGAAGCTCAAGGTTGGAAGGTATGGCAGTTCGGGTCACACCTCGAAAACCAATTCACATCAGACATCAATGGCGCCCATCGCCTATACTCAATCTTCACAGATATGACAACGCCCAAGAGCGCCTGGGATAACGGGTACCAGCCTCGATATCAACGCAAACAAATTCGCTTCCTCACTTTACATGCATACCAGCAGGCTCACCCCAAACTGACGATTAGCGCCTAACCCGACGCTCGATGATAAAAACAACTCGAAACCCAGTCCGGGTACAGGCTCCTTTCAGATGGCCACGGGCATAGCCCCCACATAGCCCCCACATTCGAAGGTAAGAGATATGGCAGCGCCCTCAATCTTCAATGGTCGGCTACGGACTCCCGCCAACCGGTTGTGGCGCACTGCGCCCCCACTTGAAGACCAAATATACGACAGCGCTACTGCGCGCGGGACAGCGTGCACCAGCTCCGGTGCTAGTGCAATCAAACTCCCATTCCTGCTCTCTTCTCGTGCATGCAAGCAAGCGGTATATCAACATGGCGACCGCGCCCAGACCCGAAGTTCGAAGATACGACAAACCGGAGCGCAGATCGAATACAGGTTCCCTGCAGATGATTACGGCGCACAGCGCCCACTCTCGAAGATCGCAGGAATAGCACTAGGAACACCGCCTAGATATCGGTTCCCATCGAATGACTATGGCGCACAGCGCCCACAACCCCCAACTCAACACCGTACTCCACCCCTTGTTCGCACCCGCACTCACTGTAGACTCCGCTGGACACCCTGCACACGTACACCCTGCGCTTCCTCTACAGCTATGGCAAGAACGATTGCCTTCACCTCCATGCTATAGCCACTCTCGTCTCTCTGCCCACTTCGCCATCGGGCTCTTGCAAATCTCTGACGCATGCTTCGCTGTGACAGCGCTTCCGCACAGCTTACGCAGGAATGAATGAATTATCCGCGAGGCACCCTGATTTATACTTCTGTTCAATACCGACCTGCCCACTTTCCATCGGGTCCACAGTGCCCACAGTCCCATACGGCATCCGCTGACTGAACTTTGGAGGACTGGGACTGGGTACCGCTGACTCAGCACAGGCGGACTTCGACCCCTGGCCATTCGTTTTGACCTACCCTGGGTTACCTCCCACCGGTCACTCCGGGAAATCAGTCAGCCTTCCTAATACCGCAGCTTCTGCGGCCTCGGCCTTTCGGACTACAGCAGCTACAACCTCGACCTTTCGGACCCCAGCAGCTACGGCCCTGACCGCGACCCCTCGAAGAGTTGCAGCTACTGGTTTGACCTTGGCTTTTTGGTCTGGCTATGCCGCAGGTCACCGACTTAAAGCACACCGGGGTAAACAAAACAACAAACAAAACAACAAAAAATAAAATAAAGAAATAAAAATAAATGATGTAGACAAATCGGACCAGCGTTCAGCGCAAGGGCCTGTAGCCGGGACTCCCCCGACAAAACTAAAGGGGATAGTCCCGCGGGACCCTCAACCCCTCAGCCCTTCAATGCTCCAATGCTCCTATGCCGCCGCCCGCTGGCCTTGATCCCCGTACCCTCGCAGCAATAGTCCAGTGCCGTAACCTATAGGGCAAAGCCCAAGCCTGGGACTGACTTGTGCGAATTTCAATAAAAAGATGATATGGCGCAGTGTCCCAAACCTGGGAAAACCGCCCGGGCCTTTATTCCCACCTACAACTGCGTGCACTACCGATAAACACCTGCGCAGGCTCGTTCGGACTGCGCCATGGTTACCATGTATGCTATACGGCGTACCATCCCGACCGTTAGTGGTAGATATGTCAATACTCCAAGCAAATTATGATAACCAAGGAGTCAGGCCAAACCAAAGAGAAGATCACACGCGCACCTTAAGACTGTGCGCCCACGTACCCTCTATCTTAGCCAAAGTAAGTCACAGACGCGAACGTGCCTTGCACAGTCTACTTTAATCCAAACTTACTTTCTGTCATTTGCAAAAACCAGGGCGGACAACCTTGTCAGGGTATTCGCGCCGACAGCACTTGTAGAGCTGAGAATTTTTTGGTATTAGAATGGTTGTGCCTTTACTGCTTGTTGTGATGTCTGACGCCCAGACTGCATCCTTGATCCCAACTAATCTTCTCATAAATATTTTTTGTAGTTTCTGATGCTCTGCATGATTCGTCAGGTGCGTTTCTTGAAGCATTATGACGTTTGTTATTTTGTTATTAATACTTATTAACCTATTTGAGACCCTTAATTATGTCATTAAATTTGTCTTCTTTGTTGAGGATGTTGCCTAGACCATTCACATTCCAGCTTCGGATGACTATACCTTGTGCCCTCCAATTTAGGCTTGGAGGCCTGCTGATTTGCTTTATACCGGAAGTCCTCCATCTGGGACCCTACTGGGTATCATTGAGATGTACGGCCCCGATATCCTAGGTAGGAGGCTTATCCTTGTCAGTTTTTGCCTCTGGGGACGCCTCTGGTGGTTCCGGGTGGAACTCCTTTGCAGGGCTGTCCATCTTATATTCAATCAGCCGCAATTGAATCGTTCAGAGCTTCAAATTTTCCAGGTTCCCATTTTTCTGCTCAATCAGCCGCAATTGAATCATTCAGAGCTTCAAATTTTCCAGGTTCCCATTTTTCTGCTGTGTTGTCCAGCTAAGAGCATACTCACAATAGGACTTTTACTTGTTTATGGATGTAATTGTGGTCAGATGCATCCAGGTCTGAACGTAAATGCGGTCAAATACATTTAAGAGAGCGAGTGCGAGTATGCTCTAAGTGTGTCGGTATATGTCACATGGGTCACATCACAGTTCACTCAGCGTATGCATATCTACTACTGGTCAAAGTGAACAGTGGGTTTCACGTGATGCTGTGCTCCGCAAGACACCATGGAGACTCGCTGGGTTAAGGAAGTAGCCCGCCACGAGACTTGCCGGGTTCAGGAAGTAGCCCACCACGAGACTCGCTGGGTTCAGGAAGTAGCCCACCAGTTGCTGCCGCAGCCTGGTGTTTTTTTCTTTTGTCCGTTGGTATGAAGGGCAACATGGCACTTTTTGTTTTTGGCTGCTAAGGGCCGTGCGATGCCCAACCATCATGACTGTATGTGGACCGGGACAGGGTCTGTATACATTCCCGATGATAGGGCCTGCATAGCCCAATTTTCTTTTGAAGCTGCGAAGGGCTGTGCAGAGCCCAAATTATTTGTTTTGCCTGACTGGACTGAGTGGCAAACACGATGGCCCAGAGGACTGTGCATTTCTACGCGAAGGGCTGTGCATTTCTACGCGCATAAAATTTTCTATGGCTGTGAAGGCCGCATGGTGAAAACAATCTCCCAGCATAATGATAATGATGACGATGATGCTGATGAAAAATGGGTTGTCATGATGACAGGCATCATTACGATGCTGCTAAGGCGTAGGTGATGATGGTGACAATAACAACAACAACAATAGTGATGACGATGATGACCACACCAATGTGAAGGACAACAATGAGCTGATTCATGTGATGGCGATGACAGCAATATCAGTTGTGATCTCTGACGACTGCCACAGTGATGGTGATGGCCCATTCCCGGTGAATGCAGTGCCTCAGCATAGTAACTGTATTCCAACCGGAATAGGGTTCGTATGGGTTCAGGATGATGAGGCATTTATCAGCACTCAATTCTTTTGGCTTAGGGAGCTATGACATCCTTTTTTGCAGCAACTAAGGCTGTGCAGGGAACACAATGGCCCAGCACGATGATGATGATGATGATGATGATGATGATGATAGAAATGTGTGATGATGACAGCGATGATGATGATGATAATGATGATGATAGGAATGTGTGATGATGACAGCGATGATGATGATGATGATGATGATGATGATGATGATGATGATGATGATGATGGCCCATGGGTGACAATGACAATGATGCTGATGAAGATGACAAGGTGGAGGACAATGATCTGATGGCAGTAATGATGGTGACAACGATGGTGAAGATCTTGATATGCGAAGACGATCATGGCGACCGTGATGGGATGATGCTCATGGTAGTGGCCATGATGATGATCACAATGGCGATGATGGTCATGGTGATGATAGCGCTGTGTATAAATCAAATATCAGACTTTTCCTTTTGCACGCGCGCACACACACACACACACACACACACACACACACACACACACACACACACACACACACACACACACACACACACAGAGAGAGAGA
>BFEA01000240.1:1764951-1781350 GCA_003427395.1 Chara braunii
GGAGCCCGAAGCAGGAGTGTGCACTGTATTTTCCTCTCCTTTGTCTCATCCCCCTCCTCTATCTTCGTCTGTGTATGATTACCTCATCTCATTCTGTCTGGTTACGATTTTGACCACTAGTAATCATCAGCCGATGGACATTTATCTGGGCTTGCATTGTTGACGACTGTCTTCACGATCTGGGTTCATTACATCTCTTTGCATTGTTCACAAACAATTCTGGTGATGACAGGTCCTCCTTGGAAGCTCCATATTCAAACTGAACCAAGAGAAAGAAAAAAAAAACAAAAAAACAGAAGGATTAAAGTGAAGTATTTAGAAGACAGAGTTAAAGGGGAGGTTTTCCTTGCCTGCTGAAATTGATGGTACGTCGGAGACCTTTTTGCCCTGACCCATTTGGTCTACAGACGACAAGCAATTACAAAAATTACAGGTCAGTAAATGTCACAACATATATCAACCAGCAATTCATCTCAGTATCATACGACTTACCATCTTCCCCCGGATAAAACATACAGTCATTCTGGCTGCATTTGGGGCAACTTCTAGTCTACATGCGGCCATTATGACCGTACAATCTATTTGAGAGAAGACGGTAGTCAACCAAGAAAAGAAACTCAGTTTGCAAATTATCATTTGCAACTACAGCACCTGCCTGCTGGCTGAACGGTACACACGTGTAACTGTTCATGAACAGATCAAGACTTCGAATTCTGCTGGATACAAAAACACACTGGCAACAACAAGATTTGCAAGTGCTACAAGCAAAAAAACATGGACAAGCTTTATTCCGCTGTGAAGGAGTATTTATTGAACAGTTTATCAGATGGCTACAGATGTGCATCATTCAGGATTTGAACCAATGACCTATTTACCAACAACTATACTTGTGTACCATGATTTGTGGATACCAACAACTACAGAATACCACATTACTCAGACCACAGATTTGTTCAGAAATATTTGAAGCTTAGTGCGGTATGATGCATAACGGTGACCCAGGAAAAATGATACTCAACCATTTAGAAAAGAAGCAAAAAAAGAAAAAAAAGGGCGACGGCCGTGAGATATGATCATCAAACTGACCGGCGGTAGGTAATTCAGAATTGGAGTATTTCACTTATCTGCTTCCAGTGGCGTTCGAACTGGGGTCTGTACTTCAACAGTTCAGGGGCGTATCAACTGAGCCAGGCCAGTTGGTACAACTGACCCATGTTGTTTAGAGCTGTGCGTGTTTTCTTTCATCTGTTTTGCATCTTTGTTTCTGTTTCCCACTCAAGCTCCAGTAGTCCACTTTGAGGCTGCAAAGTTCAGGCATCAAGTGTATTCACTCTTTGCACACTGCACGACCAGGCCGGCTGATCGACAAGGGACAGACCTGACTGCTGCAATGTTGCTTTGTACATTGCATGGCCAGGCTAGCTGGTGGATAAGCGACAGGCCCAACGGGTGCTACATTCATGCTCCGGAAAGCATGAACCTGGCCAGAGTAATGGCCAGGTTCATGTTTTCTGTTCCTTCGTACACTGCATGGCCAGGCTAGCTGGTGGACAAGCAGCAGGCCCTATTGGTGCTATGTTCATGCCCGGAAAGCAAGAACCTGGCTGTAGCCCCAGCCAGGTAGGTTCGCGCTTTCTTGTCATGAACACAGCAGCAGTGCCGCCTGGCCCTACCAGACTTGCATGCAAGGCATACGGACAGTTCAGATGCTAGCACGCTTGCCCACAGCCTGGGAAACACATCTCAGTTGGATGGGTGAGATCTGAACTTCTGAACTTCTGAAGTGGTGGTTATATTAGTCGAGGTGCAATCCTGTGCTTCTTCTCATTTTGAATCTGAAGGATGCATGGCTAGCACCACCAGAACCCTGTCAGCATTGCCACACAGTTCAAGAGGAAATGGGCACTTTTCTTTGCCTTGCTTTGGAAACAAGCACTGTCATTCCCTGCAGAAAACACCACCTTCCTTTTCACACCTGCATCAGTTGATGCTGCAGGCCTACAGATCTGAGTCAGGCGCAATCAGCTTTCCTAAAAGGTCAACAAAAAAAAATGCAAGCAAATTGTCTGTTGCACTGAATTACGAAAGGGTCATATTGGCACATTCTGCAAAGTTGTGTGTTCACTGTTCTCTGCAATTGACAGCGGTTCTTGGCACAACAACACAGGACAGAAGAAACACAGGCGGCCATCATGAAATGTATAGCCAACCCGTTCCAATCCATTGTCGACACAAGGTTCTGTCTCCGGTTGTTATTGTTTTAGCAAGGAAGACCCATCTCCTTCCCATGTCTGCCTTTGCCCTTTCCTCTGCTGGAACTTGCAGTCCATAATCCTCTGTCATCTCACACGTCTGGTCCCTCCTGCTAGTGCTTCCATCCACTCTGTACGGCGCAGACCATAGCCCCAATCTCCTTCCTTGCATCTTTGTCTCCTACAGTTCCAGTGTCCCATTTTGGCACCATTCAATTGCCTGACGCTTCCCGTGTTGGATTCCCCCAACACGTCCTTGTTGAGATCAGACCTCAGCTCCTCCTTTATATCCCAATGCATCTTTGAACCCGCTCGGAGCAGTACTGAGCTGTAACAAGAGCTCTGCTGTGATGACCATGCTTACAATTTCTCAATGCACTTTCCCTAACAACCACCTCATCATTGGTAGCTCTTGGGCATCTTTTTCCATATCCTTTTTTCTTTTTTTTTTTGAACCATTTCTCGGTTTATGCGTGGGGGCCATGCTAATCTTCTCTTTATCATTCCAAATTTAAGATATGTCCCAAACGACAATTGTTTTCCATATCATTTCAAAAGTCGAGCTAATTCTTCTCGCCTATGGATAACGAGGGAGAGCTGACAACGTAGAGCAGAACTGTGTTGGCCATTTTTCCCAACCATGGGCAACAAGGGAGAGCTGATAACCTAGTGATAGAACTAGATTGGCCAAAAGGGGGTAGCAGGGAGGAGGGGAGGGGGGGGGGGGGGGGGGGGGGGGGGGGGGGGGGGGGGGGCGATGTAGCGTGTGAGGGGGTTGCTTGTTACGTATTCTCCTTATGGAGGCCTTCGAACAATCACTTCATCATTGGTAGCATTGGGCGACAAGGAAGAGCTGACAGCGTAGAGTAGAGCCCGATGGGGATCCCGTAACGACTAACTCGAAAGGGAAGTCCCTAAGGCGAACAGCTCGACTGCCTCCTACAGTCGTCGCCCGAATAGAACACCCCGTCATTATACCTGCATCTGGACTGAAAATTGCAACGAATACAGCTATTATGACCGGGTGTTCTATTCGGGTGACTACGGTAGTCAACAGATTATTGATTGGATCCAGCATCTGGAAGGGAGTGGGTTCTTTGTGCCATATCCTTCATCTGATGGCCTTCCAATCAGTGGTGATTGAGTTTTCATAAGTTGAATGATTTCTTGTATTTTAACTTTATTCTGGAAAGAGTTTTTGAGTACAGATTGGTATACTTGTTTTTGGAAGAAGACTCTATACAAACTGTTATTTTTAAAATGCATGGCCCTGGTTGTCTATCATATCTCCTTATCGTGATTCGTGACCTTCCAAATCATTTCAAAGTCAAACCAATCTTTCTCCACCATGAGTGCCAGGAAAAAGATGATAAGGCAGAGCAGAGTTGGGTGAGCCCTCAGGGCTGCAGGGGAGAGAGGAGGGGAGGGGGAAGGAGGGGAAGGGGGGGGAGGGGGGAGGAGGGGGAGGGGGGGGRGGGGGGAGGAAGAGGTGTGTTCAGATGTTGTAAAGAGGGATAGTAGCCAAAAGGTTTTGGCCTTCTTCCAGTATCATCTGCATTCCGGAGTGTGGATCAGTCACTGAGCAAGCTCCTCCACAACTGCTCACATCTTGAACAGTGTAAGCGCTGCTGGGATCGCTTCTTTTCCTTTTTCCCCCCAATACACAATTGGTTTATCCATACAGTCAGGTGGGTTGTTAAACCACCTGTACTTGGCCCATACATCGGCCGCTGGCATTTCCTGTTAACACGCCATGACCGATGGGTTCGGGCTACCGGACCACAATGCCTGGATGCGCCAGCCAAAGGAAACTGAAACGACGCGGCAGCGGCTCGGCAAAACTTGGCGCACAGGGCGTTTCCCATCTGGGCATCAATAGCTGGGCCTAAGTACTGGTGGTTTAAACCACCATTCCATCCGGACCTATTTTAACAAACCAAAAGTTGCATTTCCCCAAGCCAGAAATAATTGGTGTACCCTTCTCCAGCGAACCTCTACTGGGCCTGGGCACTGTAGATCTTGGCCCGGTGCCTGTAGACAAAAAAAAAGACAACTGTAGGGGCTGTTGGAGTGGTGGTTTAAACCACCAGTACACCCGGGCCTCTTTTTCCGAACCGCCAGCGGCGCACTTTCCAAACTGCCAGCGCGGCACTTCTTTTCTTTTTTGGCTGGCGGCGCCAGCCCTTGTGGTCCGGTAGGCCCTAGCCGCAAAAACAATCTTGTGGCGACAAGATGTTTTGCTGCAAGGCTGGGGCCGTGTACTTGTGCTTTAAGAACTAGAGGCCTCTTTATAGCATAATTCCTGTGGGCTTACTTTCCACATGGAATCTTAGTTAGGCCCTGAGCTTCCACTCGCAGCAGCCGCGTTCGTCTTCGGCTCAGTTCCCGGAGACGATCTACTGTTTAACGTGTGAGGAGGCAGCCGAAACATTTCTCCTCCTCTGCCTCCTGCTTCCCCTCTCCTCCTCCATGCTTCAACCCATTCCAGCACATTCTGCATGAGCAACTCCACACTCCCTCCCTTATCCTCCTAATTCCAACTCATCAAACCCCTCAATATTTGAGGTTGGAAGTCATTACAACATGCACGTGCAATTGCACTTGTTTTTTCTAGTAATGTACAATGTACTGCTGGCAAAGATAGAGCAAAGGGAATCAGCAAAGGAAACAATGACGAAACAACCTGACTAAAAGCAATTAAAAAGCAATAGAGCAAAAGGGATCAGCGAAGGAAACAATGACGAAACAAGTTCAAACAACCTGATTAAAAACAATTAAAAAGCAGAAGAACCTGATTGAAACAATGAAAAAGCAGAAGAGCGGAGGATGAAAGAGGGAATGACAGGCAGACGCGTCTCATGCTGCTGAATGTCACACAAACGTTAGGAAACAGATGACGAATTTTGGTTACGGGGGAAATGTTACCCCACATACCTTGCGTTTCCATCATACTGCCACAACAGGGTAAACATCCGCGCAAGGTGGCCATCATTTCCAAACTGCATAACATGCGCTGTGCGGGGATGGTGTCATCAATTATCCCAGCAAGCCTGATCCTTTTGACCGCCCTTCCACTCGCACACACGCACGCAGCCAGCACTCCAGAAGTGGCCAGAGAGCGCTCACATGTTGAAACACACTCATCCAATGTGTTCCCGCAATCTCTCACCAGATTCCACACTGTCTCCTCTCCCACCAAGTCAATTCCACTTCCACTCTATCTGTTGAAACAAGCAGTTCAAGAAACATCAGCAATGCCAAGGCCCTTTGCAACAAAGCATGCAATACCAAGTGCAAGAACAAGAGTTCTGCTGCTGCAATAATAAAGGGAAACACCAAGCACGACTTGACGTCTACTGCCACAGATGCACCAGAGGCCATTGAGTCTACGGTCACAGATGCACCAGAGGGCATTGAGTCTACTGTCACAGATGCACCAGAGGGCATTGAATCGGTACGCCCATCAAACTAGCTAAGGGGAACACCAAGCACGACTTGACGTCTACCGCCACAGATGCACCAGAGGGCATTGTCCGTACGTTCAATATCAAATCCAAGTGTAAGAACAAACGAAAAGAAATTGCCCGCCTCAAAGTCCAAGGCCACCTCAACTCGAGAAGTTCTCGACAACTACTTGCACCCCCGCAGTGTAAGCCATACTCCGCATTAGGAAAAAACAAAATACAAAACAGATGACCGAGACCGTAATCCTAATAAGGTTACTGCAATGACCTGCAAAATCTCAGACTGAGAATCATGCTGTTTTCTGAGTTATGCCGCTGGAATGAGTGCTTTGCTGAGATTCCCGCTTTCTGCTGTGGTTTCTAAGTCTGTATTTGTGTGTGTGCTTGCTGGTTTCTGCGTCTCTGTCTGAATGTCTGAGTATTGAGTGTGTGTGTGTGACCTGCCTGGGTACTTGTGTGCTAGGAGAGGCCCACGGGCCTGGTACTTACCTGTCCCCGTGGTTGTGAGGGCTGCAGCGGAAAGCACTCAAGTCGCTGAGGAGTGGCCAAGGGATAGCTTAGGGCACATTCAAGTAGCAGAAGGCTAGGGCAGTAACACTCAAGTAGCAGTAAAAAAAAGAAAAAAAAGAAAAAAAACATTCAAGTAGCAGTAGGCTGAGCAGAAGAAGACAAAAGTTGGTACCTTTAGGACTAACGTTGAGTATTAAAAGTCCGGTAGCTGGGTCTAGGACCTGCAGAATACATATCAAGTCTGCAATGATGTTTCCCACCGTTTCGGAGAGGTACTGGTAGCTTGGGGAGGCCGAGAGGCCAGGAAGTCACCACCCAAGGAAATTCCAGCCGGTATACATTGGGGGAGCACTCATTGCTCCGCCTTATTTTTCAGGAAAGCAGTCGGGTGTTAGGCTGCTGGAGTGCTGGGTGGAGCTGCGCTAGTGCTGGAGGAAGGAGACCGGGAGCTCCCACCCTGACTATGGTCGAGCGTCCGGGGTAGGAGGAGGAGGAAGGAGGAGGCTATGGGGGAGAGTGACCGGGCTCTTACCTGGCTATGGAGGTTGGCATCTTCATCTTCTAGAGGGCACTGCTTCAAGAAGACCCCAGTTGGGGAGGCACTGCACCAGGGACACTCAGTAGTACTGTAGGACATGGCGGCCATGATGGAAGAGACTCGTAAGTCTTGAGTTGTCCTGGGAACATCCGGAGTAAGATGTTGTAGTCCGCCACAGCCAACCACCTCAATTAGGTGGAAGAAGATGGAGGCCATGGCTGTTGCGGACCTCATGTGCTTTCAGCAGTAAGAAGAGGAACCGGACATTGGTCCTTGCTCATTCGTTGTTACATGCTGCGCCTGCACACGGGCCCCATTTGAGGGGCCCGACGGTTGCTGAGGGGGCCCCAGGCCGCGTGCCCATCGGACACGCGCCCTGGAGGCCCACAGCGGCCCTCAGGCCGCACGTACAGCTGCAAGGCAGCATTTGATTATTTATTTATTTATTTATTTATTTATTTGCTGTCCTATTTTTGACCGTTCAGACGTCATTTCGGACCTGCAGCCCCCAAGGCAGTGCCTTGGGCTGGGTACATCGGTAGACGGCCCGCACGGGTCCAGGTACAGGGTCTGGACGTCCGGTCGGGACTCAGACCCTGTAGGCCCAGGTTTTGGGCACACGTTGAGGCTACACAGGTAGGCTCACGGTAGGCAGACCAGCCGGCCCAGCGCTATAGATAGACAGTTCGGGTAGCTCACTTCTTGAGCGACACGCTGCTGGTTCAGCGCTGCGCTGAGAGGTTAGAGTTAGAGGATGGGAAGGAAGAGCGGCAGAGGCCATACCTGCAGTAGCAGACCTGGCGCCATAGCTGGGCTCCGCGCGCGCCGACCTGCACACGAGGACGACAAGCGACGAGCAGCACTGGCGGCACTTACCTGCAGGTGAGACAGCGAGGAGGACGACATATTCTTCTCCTTCGTCTAGTCTCCCTCTCGTCTCCCTCCTTCCTCCTTCCTCCTCCTCCTTTCCTCTTCTTCTTCTTCTTCTTCTTCTTCTTCTTCTTCTTTGTCGTCGTCATCGTCTTCTTCTTGTTCTTCTTCGCCAGAGAGAGAGTGAGAGATTACAGGCAGCGGTTACTTCGGGCATAGCGCCCAGGATCTGATCCGACATTTTTGAGGCAGAAATTGATTGGAAATTCGGCAAGGGACTATTTTTGGACTTCGCTACTGCGATCTTGGTCTTCTCCCTCTCCTCCATCTTCATCTCGCCTCTCCCCCCATCTCTCATCCATTGTATCTCCCCCATGTGTGTGTACAAGGAGGGATCCTTCTTCTATGTATGCGGTCCCTCCTCCACTCACATGTGTGGTGTATGGCGGGATGTTGCGTCAGTCCTAGTCAGGTCAGGTCTTATCTTTAAGACTTCCACTGCGCTACTTTGTGCCATTTTGTATGTATCGGGATGCACATTGCTTGTTGATGCTTCACTGACATTGCATTGTCCATTTCAGTCCTTTTCATCACATTGCGGATCCTTGGCTCCATACACATTGCCTAACTGGGCATGTTCTTTCATTGTCATTATTATTATTTATTGAATTGAGGTTGTTGGGGAGATTGGCGAAGTTGGAGATGTTGGAAGAAGAGGGGGAATTGACATTGGTTACACTGGCGTATATCTTATTCTCCTTCTTCTCCTTCTTCTCCTTCTTATTCTTCTTCACTTTTAGTCTCTTTCCCTTTCAAGTTCTTTCATTTCTCTTGTCGTTCGTCAATTTGGCTGTCTTTCCTTTGAGCATTCGCTTGGAAATTGGGCAGGATCATAACATTACATTTATAAAGAAAGGGATAAAAAAGGGGAAACGGATGGAGATCACCACCGAGCACGAGTCCAGGATAGGCTAAGGATCTCACATTCCTGACTCTGGGAATGAGGCTACGTCTGGGCCAAGTCCTAGACCTATGCCTACGAGTAGTGGTCCTCATAGGCCTCAGATTGCACTCTCAGGGCTATTGTGGGACTATCGGTCGGCCAGGTCCCACTGTGTCTACCAGTAGTAGGCCCCATGGGCCTACACCTGTCAGGAGTTCTCCTGGTAGGCCAGGTCCCACTCTCAGATCTACTGTGGGACTATCTGTAGGCCAGGTCCAAGTTAAACCGCATTATTTTTCAATCCGCCGCCCGACCCCAATCTACTCTACGGTTCACAAAGGGCAATCTGATGGAATTCCTGCTGATTCTGAGGGAAGAATATGTGGGAGCGCCCATCGATTTGGAGGGATGAAGGCCATACTCACTCTAGGAGTTTTTTGCCTGAGCTGTGGACGTAATTACGGGCAGATATGCCAGCGGTTGACTGTAATTACACTCAGATACATCTGGGAAATTCCTAGTGTGAGTTCACCGCAATATGCGGGAATTCAGGGTCGGCGTACCGGAGCTCTTCAGGGTCAGCGTACCGGATTCTGGGTGTCCCACCCACTGTTCATCCTTTCTATCTACAGATTGGAAGGAACAATGCGAGTCAAGTTGGAGCTCTTCCCCCATAGGTTTATCAAACCACCAATGGGGCCACATGTGCCGCAAGTTTCAGGGGTTGGCGTACCGGAGCAAAATGGTCGGTGGCACCAGCCAAACCAGCCAAAAGAAGCCCCATGCCATATCATTTTTTTTTTGGTTTGCAGGACGTTTCCAGGCTCGGCAAGCGAAGGGTCAAAAGTACTGGCCGTTTAACAGCATTCTTGTCCTCGCTACTGCCGCAATCATAGTGCTTTCGTGTTCCAGGTTCAGATCTTTCTCCGAGCCAAAATGGAGAAAAAGCCTCTGCGAGAATGCCCTTCTGCAGCCAAAGAAAATACTGAGACATCAAGGAATGTATCTCAGTTGGTACACCCATGAGCTGTTGAAATACAGATCTGAGCTGGAATCCAGACCCCCAATCCGACGAACAGAATAAAATCATCCCAAATTACCTGGGCCCCGTCAGTTCAATGATATCTCAAGGCCATGGCCCTTTTAAACCACTAGTACACCCGATGCCCAATTGCCTAGCGGTTAGGGCACCGGTTCGAAATGTGCTTTGTGGTCTAAGGCTGCGAGTTCAAAACTCCACGCCTGCGCAGAACACACTGGGAGGCGTCCACCAACGTAGTGGCCATTTGCATCTAGCAATTGTTAGGAGCCTGCATTGTAAAACTCCCCACCTGCGCAGAATACACTGGGGGGCGCCTGCATTGTAAAATGCAGGTTGCGGGTTCGAGGCTGGCCCATCTCAGGTGAACACTTGTGGCGCAAGCTGCAAGTAGGCTACAATGGTCTTGAACTAGCGCCCGCTCTTGCAAGGTCCCTTTCGATTGGACCCCGGCGCAGTCACATCTTAGGGCTGGGTAAGGACGGAAGTTCAGTCTGTATGGGTGTTCTATGGGGTGGTGTGATGGCTCTCTCGTGGTGCACACAGTGTCCAGGGGGAAGGGGGGGAGGGGGGGGGGGGGCTGGGCACCTGGGTACTTTAAATGGTCTACCGGTTCGATCTGATGCCCTCCTCTCTGTGCCTGGGTAGGTGCATGAGCTGCTTCTCCACTGTCCGTTCAGGGCCCTGTCCATACTTCGAGCCTCCACACAACCCTATAACTGTACAAGCCTAAATCTACAACTTTGCCGTGAAGGCGATCGGTACCACCACTTGCAAAATTAAGGGTGGTAATGGTACCGGCCTCTGTGCTGGATCTGCTGCCAGCAGACGGAACAAAGGAGGCCGTTGCTTTCACTCATGTGCCACCCCAGCTAAACTCTCCACAAAGCGAGCCACTGTATCTGGCTCAATTTCAGGTCCAGATACAGGCGGACTCCAAAGTCTCTCTGTGCTGAGTACTGAAACGACAAAATGTAACAAAAAAGGAGAGGGAAAAAAAGCCAAAGCTCACACTGGTTGGATGTGATTGCAGGCGGTCACATTTCCGTAAGTGCACGTGTGAGCATATACCCTCTGAGGTAGTCGATCGTAATTTCTTTTTCTGAATTTTCTTCTTTTCTGAGTTTTTTTTTTTACTTTTTTTTTTTGCTGTAACTGCCCCCGTGATGATGAGCTGATGCTCAAGTTGGTACATCAAAGACCACTTGAAATAGAGACCCGAGTTAGCCTCCAGATGCTGTCAGACCAACTACCATTTCAATGGTTCATAGGTGCACCAACTCAGGCCCCAGCTCGTCATCACCGGAGTTGCAGAAAAGAATTATAAGGGCAAGATTCCACAGGAAAGCGGAAAGAGATCCACCGGCCTAGCTTAGTTCGTACGGCATGCAAGTGGCATTCAGGGGGTCATGAGTTCAATCCCATTGGATCACACAAGTTCAACTTGGAGCAAATTATTTTCTCCATGCCTCTAAGCCCTCCTTGGATAGCCGACCCCCAACGTTAAAAAAGGGGGTGCTATTTACTATTTAAGGAGAACGAAGGACTGGGTGATCACACGACTTGGCACAAATTAAAATCATTTCCTCCATGCCCTCCTTGGATAGCCTACCTCGGAAACATGCAGCCCCATGCACACCGCGTCAGAGCAACATCGGAGCAATGGCTGCGAAACGTACTGGTGGTATTTTATAATGGGTCTTTTACTATAATGGCTCAGATCTGGAGATTTCAGCTTTGCTAAACTGACTTTTTTTTTTAATTGAAACGGGCCCAGTGCCCAAGGCTGATATTACCAATAAGGAGATTGAGGCCGGGGTCCTCACAGTCTACCACTGACTTACACTCCACTCTCTACATTTTCACCAAGTTACTCTCCAAATCGAGATCCTCAAATTCCCTTGGATAACTGTCAGAGTGAGTGCACTCTTGCAATCAAGTCCCCCACCCGAATCTGGGGCGGCGCCCTGGAGTCTGGGCGGGCAAACAGGACTTTCAGCTGTCTTTTGTTTCTTTCTTTCTTTCTTTTGTGAAAGGACGACGGCCTATCCATGAGGGGCTGCAGTCCGCTGGCGCGAATGGACGGTAGGCTCTCGGTAGCCTCATGGAACGTCAGGGCTTTGGTCGACAAGAATGGTAAACAAAAGAGAGCGCGGTTAAAATCCTGGATCCATACAAATCACACTTCGATAATGATGCTGCAGGAAACGAAGCTATCCGAAGACAAACTGAATTCCATGCCAAAATGGTGGTGTGGTCCGCAACTCTAGGCCCCGGCCCAAGAAACGCGAGGAGGCACCGGCATTCTGGTACACAAGAACCTAGCAAACAACATTAAAGAAACGAATTTTGATCCTTTAGGCCACTGGTGCTGGCTAAAATTGAATCTAGAGGGCCGGGACTGGACCTTCTTTTCGGTCTACATACCGGTAGAACACGCAGGAAAGACCCAGTATCTTGAGTCTTTAAAACAATGCCTTCCCGTATCAGACTTCGTAATAGTGGGGGGGGACTGGAACACAGTCCCCAATCCTACAATCGATTCCACAACACCGCTTTCCCACCCAGGGGAATCTACGGCACTCAATGACTTGATGGTTGACAATGGCCTCTTCGAACCCTTCAGAGCACTTCATCCAGAAATTATCTCATATACATGGACATCCTCAGTTGTCACAGAAGACAGACCACTTACAAAGCGCAGGTTGGACATTATTCTCACTAATGAATCTGCTCTTCAACTAGCGAACAAGGCAGATATCACTGCTGACCCCCTCTCTGGTCACAGTCCGGTCTCAATCTCGTTATCTAGGGACCGGGATTCAGAGGGGCAAACGGATTTTTAGACTCAGTCTACATGTCTTGGAAGACCCGGGGGTTGTAGACTGGAAATCTTGGGAAGAATGGAGAGGCAACACCACCCTGTTTGAGAATGATGGTGTATGGTTAGATAAGGGTCTATCTCTGATTTCCAACCAGTTGAATCTCATCTCCAGGGTCAAGGCCGTAAATCGCAAATACAAGGAGATAATTCTGAAAAGAAGAATTGATGACCTGGAGAAAAAGGAAACAGACTGCTTTTTCTCCCAGGTCGTCACACAGAAGAAGAGAGCCCGCCTACTACAAGAATGGCAAAATCTTCAGATTGAGTACCACAACCTATGGGAAAAACAGAGGCAAATTGATAAGATATTACACACGGACAAACTGGACGCAAGAACTTCCTCTATAACGTCATCTTTCGGCTCTCACAACATGATCACTACCCTTACCCACCCTGAAGACCCATCTCAACCCCCCGCGAAAGATTCAAACAGCCTATGTGAGTATGTCAAATTATTCTACCAACAGTTGCTTACATCCGAAAAGCCTCCCGACGCCCCCATTGTCGCCACCTAGACAATTTTCTGTAGGGTTCTACCACACGAATTCTGTCGGAACAACAGGCATCTTCATTAGAAACTCTGATTACCTTATCAGAGCTAACTGCGGCCCTCAATAGTATGTCCAAAGGTAAGTGTCCGGGTCCAGATGGGCTCCCAGTGGAGTTCTACCAGCGATTCTGGACCTTACTCGCCCCGGACATAATCAAATCCTGCAAAATAACGCCCTTGGCCCCAACACAGCCGAAGGGATTATCACTCTGCTGTTCAAAAAAGGAGACAAAACGGATGTTCGCAACTACAGACCTATTTCTCTACTTAATGTCCACGGTAAAATCCTGGCCAAAACTTTGGCATTAAGGATAAAACCCTTTCTCAATCAACTAGTACTACCGGACCAAAGCGGTTTCGTACCAGGACGTCAGGTCCTGGACAATGTTATGACCATATCCCAATCTATAGACTGGATAAATCAGCACAGTCTAAACAAAACAGTCATCTTGATTGATTTCCAGAAGGCATATGACAGAGTCAATTGGGACTTCGTCCAGGCAACCTTAAGAAGAATGGGAGTGGGCCCGAACTTCAGGACCTTTGTCAAAGCCCTGTAGGGAGCCTCATCGGGTAGAGTTCTGGTCAATGGTTACCCATCCGCCCCCTTCAAAGTCACTAGGTCACTGCGCCAGGGATGCCCCCTGGCCCCATCCTTGTTCGTAATACAACTGGAAGTTCTCCTAAACATGGTAAGACAGCACCCGGATTACGTCGGATTACAAATTTCCCCAGCTTACTCAATCAAGGTCGCGGCCCTTGCAGATGACTTCTCCGCCATTTCGGAAAATTCCATCACATCGCTGACGGCACTAGAACACTGCCTCTCCATCTACGAGCTGGCCTCATAAATGAGGGTAAGCTGGCAGAAATCGGTGGCCCTCACCCCCAATGGGGAACATTTAGCACTAGACCTGGGCATAACGGTCAAACCCTAATCAGCGGTGGAAAGATACCTGGGGGTCCAAGTTTCCTTCGAAGACCCTTCCCCTACTCACAATTCAATAATTGAGAACACAATCAGGAACGCCTGTGCCAGCTGGTCCAAAACCCGCTTTCTCTCGCTCCTCGGTAGGGCAATGGTCATCAACACTTTTATTTCCTCCAAACTTTGGTACATCTTATCCATCTGTGCTCTTTCCCCTCCCTCCGCTACCAATATCAAAAGACTCTTGACCCGTTTTCTGTGGAAGGGAGATTCAGAGTCGCAATCAGTTCTATCCAAGGTCAGTTGGACAAAGATTACGGAAAAGAAAATTTCCGGGGGCCTGGGCATCCTGGACCCGGAATCACAGAATAGGGCACTACTGGCGAAATGGTCGGTCAGAGCCCTGGCGACAAATGAAAAACAACCTTGGATGATACTAGCCCAGGCATCATTGGCTAACCAATGGAATCTCTCTGACCCCGAAGCAGTTTGGCAGGCCTTACTAATGAAACCATTCACAGCAAGCCCCTCAACTAAGACATGGGAAGGAATCCTCAAAGCATGGGGAAAAATGCTCCCCCAAAGCATTGAGGATCCCTCTACTGCGGTGGAAATACTAAACTCTTGTCTTTTCGAAAATCCAGCGATCAGAAACCAAGCAGGGCTTCCGTTCTCTGTAGCCAAAGCTCCGGGCAATTTCGGCAGAAAGTGGATGCAGCGAGGCATCTGGCTCATAAGACACATCTGGGATACTGAAAGGGGAGAGTGGAAGAACGATACAGCTCTCAGACAGCAGCTTGCAGGCCTTCACCAAGTAAGCTCTCACCTGGCGAAACTGGTCTCTGCAATCCCCTTGGAGTGGTTCACGTTAATCTCCAACCCCCCTAAGAATTTCTACGAGCAGCAGTGGTTCAAATCCTTGTCTGAACCATCTAGATACTTCAGGGTTGACACGGTTCTCAACAATGAGGAGGTGTTGGCCTCAGAATGGATTTGCAGGGTTTCTGGACTCGAACAGATCCGGGACCCGTCACCTAGTTCACTGGACGCTGCACAAGAGATCTCAATTCTACAAGATTCGGACGGGATATTCCGGCTCAGTCAACCTACCACTGTTCCTGAGCGGAAAGTGGATATAGACAAAATCGGATGGGTGATATCGACTCCAGGCAAAGAGGTTACCAAGACTCCACTGAGAGAGTACACTTCACGAATCGGATACAGCCTCTATTCCCAAGCTCAATCCGTTCAAGCTGGGCTCATCATCAACTGGCAACGCAAAGCAGCAGCACTAGGTCTGAGGCAGATCTCAGCATCTTGGGTATACTTTTTTATCCAACTCATGCTTTCAGCTTTAGAAACAAAGGTGGGGGGGCTGCAAAGGCTGCATCTGCACTCATGTGTCCCCACCGCCCTCTGGTGTGCTGAAAGAGGTATGGAGATATAAACGGCCTGTGATGTATGCCCACACCCGTGCCTGGAAGACTGGTTACACCTCTGGTGGGAATGTGTCATCGCCAGGGGCTTCTGGGAACTCTTGGATTCCATATGGGGGAAAGTTTACACCATAACAGGCTTTTGGAACAAAGATTTTGTAATTGCAGGGAGAGTTCCAGAGAGGTTTAGGAATCATCAATTAGAAAGGATAGCCCATATTTTCAGGAGAAGGGCCTTCCGGTCCCTATGGCTAGCAAGACGTGACAGACGTTTCCTGGACTCTAAACCTCCTCTCTTTGCTATTACTGCAAAATTCCTACGTTCCATAAGAATGGAAATTACAGCTGACTGGTATAAAACGAAAAGTAATCTTAGGCCCCTGGAACTGGCTAAAGACAAGTTTAAGAGGAACTGGTCCTCACCTCATAAGTGGGCTGGCTTTTCCAGCGACAACAAACTTATCTATTCTGATCTCTTAAGGGATCATTCACACAGTCCTAGAGACCTAGACTGCCTATCTGACAGCTCTCAGCTGAGAGGGACTGGGAATTCAAGTTATAGCTAGAGGCTTCACTGTCTGGACCTGTTATTGCTCCCTGTATGGAGCTCAGTTACATTTCTGTTTCTCAACGGGTAGACTGTGGGGACCCCGGCCCCTGATTCCATTTTGGATCTTATGAGGGACGCTGGGCCCGGTTCCCAGCAAGTGTTGCTCCCCACTAATAGAATGGAGCCAGATGTTTGCAAAAAAAGTAAAAATAAAAATAAAAATAATTTTTTTTTTTGGAGCTTTTGCCTTGGGATTCCGAAATCCTTTAGGAGTAGTCCTAACGCCGTTTTCACATTTTCATATGCCAACTCGGTGTAACCACACTGCATTCCTCAAAACCGGCATTCTTAGGACTGTCTAAGTGCGCTTCAGGCTGTGATGGGGCTAGAAACCACATCTCCTCAATGCCACTTTCCTGCATAACCAACTGATGA
>BFEA01000240.1:1787749-1819096 GCA_003427395.1 Chara braunii
AGAGAGAGAGAGAGAGAGAGAGAGAGAGAGAGAGAGAGAGAGAGAGAGAGAGAGAGAGAGAGAGAGAGATGTGAATGGAGGCTTTGGAAGCATTGACGAATCCCGGGAGGAATTCAAAGAAGAGGGAGGAGTAGGGAGAAATGGATATTGAAGAGGAAGAGGAGGTAAGAGTGTTAGCGATCACAAAGAGAGACAGAGACAAACGGATTCTAAAAAGGAGAAAGCGAACACAGAGAGAGACGGAGACCGACAGACACACCGGCCCGGAGAGACATACACAAAGGCAGACATGTTAATCATGGAGGCTGTGGAATCGCGATACGCATCGGAATATAAGGGAACAGTAAGGAGATGTGGGCTGTGAAGAGGAAGAGGAGGTACTTAGAGCGAATGCGAATGCGAAGCCACTCACCCAAGCACAGCCACCCACGCGCGGGTTTGCTAGCGGACACGTCGATGAGCCCCGGCAGGGCAGGACGATGCAACGCTGAATTCCCGTCTACTAGGTGGTGTCCACATCAAACAGCTTGACCGCCGAGTTCCCCCCCCTCGGCCCCCCCCTCCCTCCCTCTTTCGCGTCGTTCTCGCCTGTATTTCGCCGGCCGGCCTTTCTTGTACGCAACGCTGAATTACCTTCTACTGTAGGTGGTATCCACGTCAAACAGCTTGCCTGCCAATGTTTCCCCCCCCCTTCGCATCTTTCTCTCCTCTATTCGCCGACCTTTGCCCTGTCATGACGCACAACGTACTGTGGGGCCCCTCTGCACGACACCTGTGCGGCATAGACCGCAACCGACGGAATGAAAAAAAACCCACACACACGCAAACGACACCGCATATAGCAACGCTACCGTCTTCCCCTGAACACAACGCACCCTCATTTTGGCGGTATCTGGCCGGAAATATAACTCGTATACTGATACCACGCTCGGGCGTGGGGCCGCAGCCAGGACGGCGGCGGACAAGTGACCAGCCCACGAGAGCTTGGCTGCACTTTTGTTGTCGACCTGTGAAAAACAAACCTCCCAAACGCCACGATAACTGCCAGGTACATTCAATGAGGTGCTAGTGTGACTGTGCCCTCAGTGAGGGCGTGTAGGGACAATCACACGGGGAAAAAGAAAGGTTTTGGCGGTATCTGGCCGGAAATATTACTCGTATACATTCATGTTTAGGGTGCGTTATGCTCGGGGGAAGAAGGTAGCACTCCAGCACTTTCCTCTGAACGTGTATCACTGCCAATACGACCGCAAGCGGACGCATCCGGGCGCAGAGCTCACTCGTGCGTACCCTATGAATGTGACATGACGCTCACTCGTGCGTACCCCTAGAAGACTAACCACAGAAGACTAATCACTTTCCTGCGGTGAAGGCCGAACGGGGAATGTGACATGAAGCTCACTCGTGCGTACCCCTAGAAGACTAACCACAGCACAGCACAGCACAGCACAGCACAGCACAAAGGGAGCATGGCATGCCCATTTGTTTGAGTTCGAACGCCGAGGGTATCCTTAGGAGGTAGAAGGAGGTTGATACGCACAAAGCCGTGACATGACGGTCTTCCCTGCGGTGAAGGCCGAACGGGGAAAATAGATTGGTCCGTGCGGAGTCCTTTTTAATTTTTGGACCTTTTTTCGCAGGGACCGTTCTTTCTGAAAATCAATCCTCTCTGTATCGTTCCAATTTTAAACCGCGACGTTGAATTTCGTATGGTTAAATTTCGTACGGTTGACCTCGACGTTGAATTTCGTACGGTTGTCCAGAAAAGAGACGTCCCGAGATTGAATTGTTTGAAATTCTTTTTTTTTTTTTTTTTTTTTGTTTAAAGGGCGACCGTCTTGAGATATCATCATCGAGCTGACCGGCCCCAGGCAATTCAGAATATTTGGTTTTTACTCATCAAGTTCCATCATCTGGGTTCGAACACGGGTCTGTATTTCAACAGTTCAATGGTGTACCCACTGAGCTACGCTCTTGGGTAATTGTTTGAAATTCGTTCGGGGGCACCCAAAAGCCTAGCTCAGTGGGTACACCCATGAACTTTTGAAATACAGACCTGTGTTCGAATCCAGATGATGGAACTTGACGAGTAAAACCAACTACTAATGAATTGCTTCGGACCAGTCAGCTCAATGATAATATCTCAAGGCCGTCGCCCTTTTAATAAAAAATATATATGTATATCGTACGGGGGTCTCAATACAAGTGCTGAGGGTTTGCTGATGGGGGCCCGAAAACTTATGGTTGTTCCTCTCGCCCAAAGCACCTGCGTTGTGCTGAAGCCCAGGTCTTGAATGGCCGTAGCCAAGTTGGTCGGGCGCCTATGTTCTACGGGTTCCTATGTTGCAAGACACAGGCAGTGGAGCACAGAGGCGATCCTGGGGGACGGTTCGGCGCGCGACTTCTGCGGCGCTAATTTCACGTCTGCGCTGTTCACACAGCTTGAACCCTAAGTGAAAATTTCACCATAGCTATCCCGCCTTCACCATTGAGAGTGAGGGTGATGAGAGGGCAGCTGATGATTCCTCGTGAGTCTTCCTCACTTACCACGGGGAAGCTGTCCTTCTCGGGAGACCACCTCCCCCTGGACGGAGCCCGTCATTACCAGAATTTACCAGAATTACCAGTGTAACGCTCACGTTGAGTGTTCCACTACAGGGATTTACCTATCAGGGAACAGGACTCCTCTGCTGCGGATTTTCGCCGCTTTTACGGATGACGTTCCTCCTCCAGCATCTGGACTTCTGGTGAGACATCATCATTGCGGTCCTCTTCCTGTTGCGGTTCACTCTGAATTTCTACTTCGAGTGTCCTCCCCTGTGACGAACTGATTTTTGTTCCACACGATATTCTGCGTGAGGACAATGAGGGGTCCTAAGATGGGAAAGATGGGCCAATTACGGGAGATCGGGATCGAAGGGAAATTGCATCGGTGTCCTCGCTTCTTCGAGTTTTCGCATCGCTTATTTTCGGATGGCTGGGTTCAGAGTCGGGCGAGTCCCAGGATGGTCGATTGAGTGGTTGACGCGCCGACAAAGGCGCGATTAATCATGTTCGACGTCACTTCTTTCTTGTTCTGTTGTCGGGTTTTTGGCGCAGAGATCGCGCGGAAAGTTTTGCTTCGTTCTTTTTTATTTATTTTTTTTAATTCCTTTTCGGATCTTGTCGAGCCTTGACGGCTCTCGGAATATCGGACTTTCTTTTCGGAATTTCCGCTTTATTGAAGTTCTTTTTGCATTAGTTAGGAATTTAGGAATTTCATAATTTGGGATTTCTTTTGCTGCGCGGTGCTTTTTGCTCACGCGCTCCTTCGTAGTCTCCTTTCCTCGGCAGGAGCTAACTCCTGAAAAGTGATTGGTTGACTAAGAGCGGTTCTCCGTGTGATCCTAAGGGATTGCACTAGCTTTCCTTTCTCCTCACTGTTGTCTTCACTCTTGAGCTACAGTGTGTGATCTAAACTAGAATCCACACTGAATCCTACCTTAGCATGACACACAACCGCATATGATAGACTATTATTTTCAGTCGGCCTGAACAAAACAATTAGAAGGTGTGGTTACAACTAATGTCACGTACTACAGGAAACATCAGATCTATTTTTAGATTACCCTAGAACAGATTGCAATACAGCAAAGATCTAATCTGTCTGCAGCTGTCTGTCAGTTGTTAGTCAAGTCTGTAACAACTAGATAATCAAAATAAAAGTAATATCTCATGTTGGAGATGTATGCTTGATGACAGATTGTATGTTGATTGCCACAGCGGACAGTTACCGGAATCCCCCCTCCCCCTGTGTCCTTCTTGATTGGTCGCTTTGTGTCAACATCCTGAGCATCTGGTTGAGCAAAGTGTGTAAAGGTGTGCAATCCGGCCCACCCCTGTGCCCCAAGTCATTGTTGAACTTGTCAGCCCCTGCACATTATTTACCCTCGCATGCAACGAGCCTTACACCTGATTTGATCTGGCTGATCAGGAGGCATTTAAGGAGATCCCCCATAACTCCTCAGGAATTATTTAACGTCGCAGACAAGACGACGATCACAGCCAGAGTCAACACCGAGTCCCCGCCAAAAATATTTAAAGACGGTCTGGTAAGCGTCTGTCCCAAAGGGCTCGCATGCCCTTCATAACCTCTATTGCGCAAGCAGCGGAACCAAGGACTTGCTGCCAAGCATGCGTGTACTAATCCCGGCGGGTTGGCATGATGACCATGACTCGAGTGCTTCGTCCAGGGCCCTTCAGAGGCTTCGCTCGTCTCCCACCAGCTTGCTGCCCAGGAAGAATGTCGACTCTCGAGGTTGAGCGCTCGCGACACCTCACATCGAGAGGACTCTCAAAACAGAACTCACTTCCTCACGGTAAGAAGCAATGAAGAGGGTAGATAAGGAAAAGAGCAACGTACCTCATAATGCTGCCCCCAACCACAAATTTCTCATCGGCAACCTGATGTGCATTTATGATGACCGGTCTTTGCCTTGGCACAACCAACAGCAGAATGCAGTTCCACCTCGGCTTAATATGTCACATCAGCGAGCTTTCACCATCCAACATACACCCCGTATATCACCACATAGCTCCCTGGCGCGCCCACATTACCCTGGGCCGCCTAATGTTCAATGCCAATGCCTTATCACTGCCCCACACCTCATGCGAAGCACCAATAGCTATTGTGAAGAACCAATGAAGCGCAATATGAACCAGCTCCGATACCAAATTGCAAGGAAAATAAGCAACAGCGAGATGATAATTCCATATCACACCATCACATTAAAAGCCAAATAGTCACACTGTGTCCAGAGAGCAGCAATGCACCAATAATACACCAATGAAGGTTCGTAGTATTGAAAACCAATGTCATGGAGAGCTTTCTCTCTCCTTCAACAACACAAGAGTCCAGTCCCTTCACATTCCTACTATGCGCTCAGCGCCCAGCCTACTCCTACACAGCTACGATCAGCCTAATAATAGACAGTGCAACTGTTGACATCAGCGGCAACCCAAAGTACTTGAAGATGTCGCCCATATGCAGACCATCGCCAATACAAGGTAAGTGCCCTCGCATCATCATCATCATCATCCTTCGCCCTTCCCTGACTTACTCCCACGCCTGTCCTCTCTTACACCCGAAGACCACCCCTGCGCCTCACTGTACATCCAAGCCGAACCCGCTATGGAGGCTGGCCATGGTGCTGCCCTCAGCAGCGCCCTACCTCACCACACGATCGCACGTGCGCAGCCTCTTGCTCTCAATGCCAGTAGTCAGCCCGCGAGCTTTTGCTCCAGCAGCGCTGCCGCCAGCCAGCGAGTGACCGAATGAGGTTCCCAGAGGAGAGCTCTTCCCTATATGGAAAGAGTCGGCCAGCTCGCGCAACCTAGTTGGACTGGCCTATGCCCGGACGCTTTCGGAAGGCCCCAGGAGGCTGCCTGTGTACGGCAACTACTGGGTTGCTGGGCCTCGTTCGGTTGGGCGCCCTACTGTCTCTGTATGAGGCTGCGAATTACGCCCAGGGCCTGCATTCTTTAGAAAAGCTCGGAGGGCCGTGGAAATGTCTTTGTTGTCTGGCCAGAGTTTCTCTCAACCAACTAGCGCGTCGCAACTGCCTGGACCCCAAATATGAAATTGACAGTCGAGGGTCTCTTGCAATATGTTAGGCCCGCCGTCACTTAGGGTGGGCAATGCTGCAAACAGGGCCCCTTAGGCCTATCGAGGACCCTGATCCTCGCACTTAGCAAAATGCCTTCAAAATTTGCAGACATGTACCTCACATTATAAAGAACTCACCAAAAAACATTAAGAAAAAAATAAAAACAATTTAGCCCTGAAATAATTTTTAGTGGGGCCCAAACCCCTTCAGGTTCGGACCGCGAACGAAACCCCGAACGTCTGAACGTAGGAGGTCAGCCCTGGGGGCCTCCACACGTACGGGCTGGTAACCATGTATATATATATATATTAGGGTTCATCCTCCTAACGAGTCGGTGAAACTCCGACGAAACAGTTTTTCACAGCCCCTTGTTTGTTGTCATTTTCTCCCTCTCTGCCTATGGTTTACCGGACAACTCTGTTTGACAATATATATATATATATACAGGGTTGTTGGCGTTCGGGAGGGGCCGAACGCCCGAACGTTCGGCACCCCCTCTCGACGCGTTCGACGCGTTCGACCGAACACGGACCAAAAAAATAATTAAATAAATAAAATAAAATTCAAAAACTCTGAAAACAATATATGTTATGTAGAATAATAAACTAAACAACATTTGCCTCAACGTTATGCCCAAATTCTTTACTAAATTTGAAATAAAAATCAAATACCAAAAATAAATAATAATAAATATTAATAATAAAAATTATAAAAAATAAAACGAGAATGAAATTATTGAGTGGGCGGGCACGTTTTTGACACCACCATCTTGGCAATTTTTAGTTTTTTTTTTTGCGGTGATAAATACCATGAAATTTTATATATGTGTATCTTACATAATAGAGAATCTACAAATAAAGTTTGAAAAAATAATATTTTTTTTCATGCCCCGAAATAAAGGATAAACAAAAAGTGAAAAGAGAAAAAAAACAAATTACTGAGTGGGCAAGCAAGTTTTGACACCTCTATTTTTACCTTTTCATTTTGTTTTGGCTTACCAGAATGGCTTCAAAATTAAGAGGGAGATATCTTACATCACAAATAACTCACAAATAATAGTAGTAATAATAATAATAATAATAATAATAATAATAATAATAATAATAATAATAATAATAATAATAATAATAATATTTAAGTGTCAAAATAGTTTTTGCGGGGTCCGAACCCCTTCAGGTTTGAGCCCCATACGGAAACTCGAACGCCCGAACGTTCGGGGGTCAGCTTAGGGGCCTCCGTACGTTCGGCCTGGCAACCCTGTATGTATATATATATATATATATATATATATATATATGTATATACACACATCCTGATTGCACTTGTCCGCTCTCGCATGGTGAGCTTACTACAACCCTCGACCCCTGTGCTGCCCCACCTTCGAACACAATACATAGGGCATACTCTCACTAGCACTTTCCTGAACATATCTGGCTGCAATTACGGCCACACCAGGATGCATCTCACAGATCGAAAACGCTTGCATAACGCAGTCTAAAACTTATTGGTGTGAGTATATGCCCTTCAAGTTACCGCACTGCACTCCACAAGTTGCAACTGTGCTATATTTTTTAACAAAAAACGTTGAAACGGAGTCTGTGACTGACT
This sequence comes from Chara braunii, assembly GCA_003427395.1. Classification (NCBI taxonomy): domain Eukaryota; kingdom Viridiplantae; phylum Streptophyta; class Charophyceae; order Charales; family Characeae; genus Chara; species Chara braunii. Next base: position 1,795,003 of record BFEA01000240.1, read on the forward strand.
TGTCATTGCAGACGATCTGTGAGGGTAAAGTCTGCTTGAAGATCCTGAAACATTTAACAAGAAAAAGAGGCATAAAAGTTTGAACTATTTGTAAGTTACTACTTCCCGGGAGAGTTTGGGAAGCAAAGTCTCTAAGTAGATAAACTAGAAGTTAGCTTCACAGGGATACACTGACACGTCTTTAAATTTGTCCTTCAGATATGTTGTTTGTGCAGCGCTACGAGGAGTGTTGCGCCTTGGTACTGATATACTCATTGGGTTGAGAGTGGTGGGCTGCCAGGCTCTACGCACGGTACGAACGATTTCATGGCGGCAAGAAGCGTGCTATGTGAGGATGGAGCGGGCGCTTAGGGTGTGAAGGGGGAGGATTGGTAAGTTTGTTTATTTGGGGATAGCGAGGAGTTGATCGCCTTTTTCAAATCGCGTGGGTTGTCGAGTTGATGGCGCCAACTATGGTTGGAGTGGTGGTTCTCGTGATGTGGTGGACGAGAAGAGATAGCAAGAGGGGGCACAGAGAGTGAGGGCGTCTGTGAATCAACAACAAAATTAGTTGGCTGACGTCGTGAGTGGATGAAGAGGAAGGAGGGTGCTAGTTAAAGGAAGACAGGTGTAGCATAAAGAGAAGAAAGAAGGATGACGTTAGATGTTAGTTTCTTCTTGTTATTGTTCCTCTCTTCATCTTCTCTCTCTGGCTGTCATTTTCCTCCTTTTCTTCATTGTTTTGCATGTGGTTGTTGGTAGTACCTTTCGTTCTCCCTCAAATCGGATCTCATGTGACAGATCGTTGGCAGGTTCAACGTTGTTGTGTCACAATATGCCCTGTAAGGCTTTGGTAAGTAGAGGCTTGGGCCAATTGCTTTTTGCCCTAGGGGGGGATGGTTTATGATCTCTCCTTACAAGAAGGCGCTTGGCGGCTTAGGTTCGAGGAGGGAACCGAAAGGAAAATGAGATTGATGGGAGGTGGGTGAAACAATCGAGGATGGGTGAAGACTTATGGGGGGAGGTGATCAAACCTGATGATCAAACTTAATCCATAGGCTAATTGCTCACTTCTAATCCAATTTTTCAATCCTTATTGGTATAATGATCTTTTAATTACACATGATATGTTACAAATAACTTTGAATTGGGTTTTCTTATGGTCCTCCCATGATTGTTGAATTAGTCGGCGTTTAGTGTTTTTCTGAGTTACTGTCTTACAAAAAAAAAAATCTTCTCAAATATGTCATAATCATAGCGCAGGTTCGATAATCTACTTTGAAAATCATTTCTGGATATCTAAGCCGAAATCTGTATTTTTTTCTTAATTGCATATATCTAATTTTTACTCGCAATTGCAATCCTATGGTTTTTTTAGTCGAGATATGTTGTTTTTCAAAATTTGTCCTATTTCTTTTCGTCAGAGTTTTGTCGGAGTTTTGAACAAGGGCCCCATGGGAGGGTCAATTGGAGCATCTTTTAGAGTCTTGGGGGATTTGTTTTGAAATAGGGGAAAAGGACATCAAATGATTCTTCGCAAGGACGGAGGGGGGATGAAATAGGGTTGCTTAACAGGTACCTGCTAGGGGGAACTCTTATCAAATGCGATTGGCGTTGGGTAGTTTGGGCAATCCAATGGGTACTGGCTGATGAGGGTGAGCTTTGGCGCAATTGGCGTTGGGTAGTGTTGTTTCAACCCCTTGAGGACAGAGACTGTAATTCTTGTGGGGGCAAGGAATTTAGGGTGAGGATGATGCTCACTCCCTACCGAGAGGCGGTTCTCTGAAATTCTTTACGAGGATGAAGTTTGAGAGGATGAATGAGGTTCTCCCTTTCGATGATGGAGGCAAGATTGATCGGGTTGTCTGTTTCAGGGGTTGTTTGATCTCTTAAACTTGTCCTACTATTTCGTTAGAGTCCTATTAAGGGCCTCATTCAATTTGACCAATCTTTTTCGTTATAATTTCGTCGAAGTTTCATCAGAGTTTTGAACAGGGGGCCCTATGGGATGGTCAAGCGGAGCATCTTATAGGGTTTTGCGGGATTTACTTTGAAGTAGGTGGCAAAGGGCATCAAATGATTCTTCGCAAGGACGGAGAGGGGATGGAATAGGGTTTTTTAACGGGTACCGGCTAGAAAAGCTTTTATCAGATGTGATTGGCGTTCGGTAGTTTAGGCTGTCCAGTGGGTACCGGATGATGAGGGCGAGCTTTGGCGCGATTGGCATTGGGTAGTGTTGTTTCACCCCTTGAGGACGGAGACTGAATTTCTTGTGGGGGGCAAGGAATTTCAAGGTGATGATGATGCTCACTCCCTGCTGAGAGGCGGTTCTCTGGAATTCTTTACGAGGACGAAGTTTGAGAGGATGAATGAGGTTCTCCCTTTCGATGATGGAGGCAGGATTGCTCGGGTTGTCTGTTTCAGGGGTTGTTTGTTCTCTTAAATTTGTGATACTCTTTTGTCAGAGTTCTAACAAGGGCATCATTCAATTTGACCTAACTTCTTTCGTTAGAATTTTGTCAGAGTTTCGTCAGAGTTTTGAATAGGGGGCCTTATGGGATGGTCAAGGGGAGCATCTTGTAGGGTTTTGGGGGATTTATTTTGAATTAGGGGGCAAAGGGCATCAAATGATTCTTCGCAAGGACGGAAAGGGGAGGAAATAAGGTTGTTTAACGGGTACCGGCTAGGGGACACTCTTATCAAATGCGATTGACGTTGGGTAGTTTAGGCTGTCCAATGGATACCGGCTGATGAGGGCGAGCTTTGCCTCGATTGGCGTTGGGTAGTGTTGTTTCACCCCCTTGATAATGGAGTCTGGATTCCTTATGGGGGGCAAGGAATTTCAAGGTAAGGATGATGCTCACTCCCTACTGAGAGGCGGTCCTCTGAAATTCTTTACGAGGACGGAGTTTGAGAGGATGAATGTGGTTCTTCCTTTCGATGATGGAAGCAGGATTGCTCGGGTTGTCTGTTTCAGGGGTTATTTGTTTTCTTAAATTTGTCCTATTCTCTCGTTAGAATTTCGCCAGAGTCTTAACAAGGGCCTCATAGGGATAGTCAAGTGAAACATCTTGTAGGGTTTTGAGGGATCTGTTTTGGAGTAGGGGGACGGGGCATGAAATGATTCTTCGCAAGAACGGAGAGGGGGATGGCATAGGGCTGCTTGACGTGTACCGGCTAGGGGGATCTCTTATCAGATGCGATTGGCGTTGGGTAGTTTTGGCTGTCCGATGCGTACCGGATGATGAGGACGAGCTTTGGCACAATTGGCGTTGGGTAGTGCTAATTTCACCCCTTTAAGGACGGAGACTGAAGTTCTTGTGGGGGCAAGGAGCTTTAGTGTGATGATGGTGCCCACCCCCTGCTGAGAGGCGGTCCTCTGGAATGTTTTACGAGGACCGAGTTAGGAAGGATGGATGAGACCGGGATAGAGGGAGTTGGGGTGGATGCGATTGGCGCCAAGTATTTTGGCAGGTACCAACCACTTGCTACTAAATCCACCTGGATCAACTTGAGGTTTTCCCTTTCGATGATGGAGGCACGATCGTTTGCGTTGACTGTTCCAGGGGTTGCGTGTTTTTTCATATTTTTCATACTTTCTAAATTTGACCTATCATCAAAGGGCATCCCTGCTCAGTTAATCCCCTGGTTTCCGGGGCAATCAATGCTGGCAGGGGGAGGTCTTCTTAAAATTTTCAAACTTAAAAAAAAAAAAACTCTCAGATTGTTCTTAGCCGAAGCCAGGTAATGGTCCTGGTATTTCAAATCATTGTATAATTCTACATGGGACGTTCCCAGCACATGTTGCTCCCCACGAATCGATTGGAGCATTTGTTCCCCCCACCGAAAAAAAAAAAAGTTTGGTCTATCAGGGGGTTGGGTCTGCATGGCGTTGTCACTGGGGCTCGCTGCACTACTCTCCACATGTGCAAAATGAGACTGAATACAGCACTAGAACATGGAAAGATACATTGCCATCCTTTTTGTCTCTTGAGCATGTGGAGAGTAGTCTAGCGAGGCCCCCTGTAAGAGAAACTTCGTAATGCTCCCGGATTTGGGTAATGCTCCCAGACTGTTCAATCCGGGTAGACTGTGGGCATAGTCACACAGGGACCTAAAGGTGCAAATATTCGAGGCGTTTGGTACCGCCAATTTGCGACTTTGGGTACCCGTCCGTCGGGCGGACTCTGTCCACAAAGGGCACAATCCCGGCCCTGACATTTGTGCCTCACATAACTGCACATAGTCACACTGGTTACACCCAAAAGTATATGAAGTTTTTTTTTATATTTTTGTGAATGCTGAAATATCATGCACCGTGTTTTGCTCATCCACAAAATTCTTGAAATACCTGACGGAGAAAGAAAATATGGAAAAGGTAATTTGAGACCACCTCTTGAGGTGGTCTCAAAAAAGGGTCCTCCCGCGCCCCCGCAGGCTGCTGACAAAAGGGTCACCAACGAGTACATTTGGGTAGCGGGCCTCTCGAATGTGACCCGCAAATTACCTCAAATTTCCCCGTGTGAGAGGGCATACTCACACAGCGGTGGCATGGCAGCAAAATCTGTGAAGTTTGTTATCCCTCTTTTGCCCGCCGGGTCACATAGTGGTAGCGAATTACAAAACTGGACCCGATTTCCAGCAGGTGCAGCTCCCTACCAATAGATGGAGCCTTCAATGCTGGGGCCTACTTACCGGGGATGCTCTTATCACCTCGGTAAGTAGGTTTCTTCCCACTCTGAAGTCTCCCCCCCCCCCCCCAAAAAAAAAAAAAAAAAAAAAAAAAACACGAGAGAGACTTCCTGCCAATGGCCAAAATAGTGCCTCGCGTGGTCACACAGAGCATGACACAAATCCTTCAACAACAAATTTCGTTTACCAAGGAGCTAATGGGGAGGAACAAACGATGCAATAGGCACGAGAGACACAACAGGTACAGCAACAGACACAACAGGCACACCAGGCACAGAGAGCGGAGCAATCCGAGCAAGGACAGCGAAAGCAGTGGCAAGAGCAGCAGATACGGCTGAAACAGCAGGCGAGAGCGAAGCAGCCACTGCAACCACAACACGCAGATAGCTCATCAACACAGCCAGTACAGCCAGCACAGCCACATACAGGGCTAGCACTGCAACAGCAACGGGTAGGGCAACACGATGCACAAAAGTCGCAGACAGAACACAAACGCCAAGGGTCAGATTTTTTCTCCGATGCCTTCAAGTTTGGGGTCCGGTCAATGGACATTGACACGTCCCCCCCTCCTCCAGAAGTTGAAATGGTGGACAACCAAACGGACCCGGACGCCCCCCCCCAGGAAATGGACTTGGATCAGAAGATCCAGATAATCATAGAACGGATCATCAAACACCTTCGGTCTGAGTCCACTAAGGGAGGCACAATGGGAAGGGATGAATACTGGGATGTGTCCTACGTGGAACTTGTCACACTCCTGAACAACAGCCCGATGCTTAGAGCTGCGCTGACCAACGGCCCACCGACCCATTTGATATGGGCGGAGAGCTTCCAGAGAATCCTGGTCATTGCTCGCAGCCGGTTTCATCCGCCGCCCGCACCAGATCAACAACACCCCAACCGCCCCCTGCTCCCACAGACGGTAGACAAGTTGCCTCAGAAGGGGAACACGGAGAGGAAGGGATGACATCGAAACGCCTCAAGCTGCGACAACTCGTGGAGCGGGGCCTCTTTGAGCTGCCCCTTACCATTACGATAGCGTAGTAGTGATCCCTATGAGGAAAACGGATGGCAAATGGGAGATTGGGCTCTCCCTGGTGGGGGAGCATGGCGGGGTGACATTGCAAGGATGGGACTTCCCGGCCCAGATCACGGACTCAAGGGAAAGGAACAAAGCCTTCACAAGCCAAATGAAGGTCTTTGCGCACGTACACTACGCACCCGGGGCAAGGGCGACAACGATATTTGCGGACAACGACCTGCAAATGGCAAGGAATGACATGTACTTGCTGTTTGAACCTAATAAAGTTGTCGATTTGCGCCAGTTTAGCCACAATGTGCTGCTTGACTTACAGTGCGCAAAGGTTAAACCCAACGACTACTGGTCTGAGGACGATGTGTGCAGATGTTTGTGCATAATCTTGCGGAAGAAAGCCCTGCTGCTAGACACATGGGACATCAAGCAATGGTACCCCCTGTGAGTAATACCCCTCAGACAACGCACATGACCGACTTGGAAACACTATATTGTAGAAACTCGGCCTGGAAACAATGTGTCAGAACGGCCGACTTGGACCTCCGTTCTATTAACGTGAACAGTCTGGCAACTAACAACCCAGAAAAATGCCAGGCCATTTGGGATCAACTTAGGGGGGTGGGAGAGAGAAATTGGCCAGATGTGATATGCGTGTAGGAAGCCCACCTGCAGGATAAACCAGAACACGACAGAGCTCACAAGAAGATCTGGCCTCATTTGGCGGTAAAGGCCCATGCCCCCAGGCCTGGATCAGCGGGGGTAGCAATTTGGATACCCCCAGATTCCAGGTTTGAGATGGTCCATTGGGCGATAGACGAGGAGAAGGGACGGTGGGTATCTGCTGGAACTTGAGTTGCTATGCATCTTGTGCATATACTCCCCTAATACCGTCAGTGAAAGAAGAACCTTTATAGCCAACTTAGGGGCACGAGTACCGGAGGGCATCCCGCTGATCATCGCAGGGGACTTCAATGCCGCCCCTGAAAGAAGGTGTGACAGATGAAACCCTCAGGGACCCCCCGCCTTTGCGGCAGAGGAAGATGAGCAAATGAGTGCTGATCAGTGCAAAAACCTCGCGGTTTTCGACACCTTCCGCCGCCTACATCCCACGGACCGGACTTTTCCTGTGTTGGGGACAGCGATCCGGCTAGGCTGTCCAAGTCGCGGATTGATCTCATCCTGATCTCCAATGACCTAGAAGGTGCCCTTGTTGGGCTGCCATTCTCCTACGAAGCCCGCATCCTGGCCTGGACCATAAAACATACGGAATAATACTCACTATGAGGAAAAAAACGGATCAAGGTCCTGGTTTTTTTAAGCTCAATACCTCAATCCTCAAAGACCAACAATTCAAACCGATGATTCAGCATGAATGGCAGTTTTGGCGCCAATAGAAAGCCCACTTTGATTCGTTCTCCATGTGGTTCAATAATGGCCTCATGTTTTCGGCTAGAAAATGCAAAGACTTTTCGAAAGTTGAAGCAGCTCTGAGACAGCAACAAGAATTTGCCACCCATGAGGAACTGCTGAGCCTGGAACACCAGGAAGATTCACACCTCAATGCACACATCCAGGAAGTGAAGGCCAAACTTCTTTAATATGCACAACACAGATGGCAGGACATTAGGATACGAGGGAAAATGGCTAAATTTACTAAGGAAGTCACAATTGACACTCATTTTTTTAGCGTGGCGACAGCCTGGGTGAGACGTACGGTAATCGAGGCATTATATGATCAGGATAGCGTGGACGGAACCATAGCAACAAATACCACGCACTGCACTCTAATCACACAAAGATTCTTTAAACAATTATACACATCCCAAATCCCAGCCTTGCGAGGGGAGGCATGTACGAGAGAGCTGAAAGAATTAGTAGCCCCTAAGGATAAGCACCTTTCTCAGACACAGCGTGATCAACTGGAGCGTCCCCTGACAAAGGACGAGATATGGGCAGCACTGCTTAGGATGAAGGAAGAAAAAATGCCTGGCATTGACGGCTAACTCAAAGAGATCCGGGTGGCCAGAACTGAGCACAAATCTGTGGGATTTCTATCGGAAGATCTGGGAGGATGGGGAAATGGGGGAAGTGGTGGGGAAAGGGGTGTTGACTCTGCTGTATAAGAAAGGGGATAAAATGAACATTCGGAACTACAGACCAATCACTCTCCTTACAATAGTCTACAAAATCCTTTCCAAAGCCTTCGCAAATCGCATGGCCGGAATATTGGCAGATGTGATCTATCCGGCCCAGACAGGGTTTATGACCAGTAGGAACATACAAGAAAACATCCTGCTGGTAAACAAAATCATCTGCCTGGCACGAAGACACCGGGTAAATGTTGCAATAGTCTTCATTGATTTCGAAAAGGCATATGACCACGTGGACTAGATTTTTCTAGACAAATGTTTGGAAAAAATGAATTTTGGGCCGTCCTTCAGGCGATGGGTAAGCATCCTACATAAATATCCACCACATGTGTGCAGGTAAATGGACTGGTGGCACCTCCCTTTGAGATCCAACGGTCGGTCAGGCAAGGAGACCCCATTGCCCCTTACCTCTTCTTAGTCATTACTATGGAGGCTCTCTCTGCTAACCTTAGACATAACAAAGACATGACTCGTATCAGGATCGCGGATATCCCTGAGGAAGCGGTTCCCATTTGCTCCCTGTTTGCGGATGACCTCATTGTTATGGTCGAGGCAGACACTCAAAATATGGAAGAAATCCATGCGCTTATGAATCGTTTTGGCAATGTCTCTGACAAGACCGTCAATTGGGGGCAGAAAATGGTGGGTTGGTGGTTGCACCACCAGGGAGCAGACCACTAGAAAGCCCAAGTATTACCTGGCTTCCCCCCGACGATCCCCTCAGAGTCCTGGGTGTGTCAATCACAGCAAAAGGGAAGCCCATAACAAATGATGAGTGACTCACTAGACCGGCACAGGCCAAGCTAGCGAATTGGAACCACAAGCACACTTCAATTTTTGGGCGAGCCCTGGTCATCAACAATGTCGTGCTTGCCACCCTTTAATATAAAGCCATCATATGACCTATGAGTAAAAGGGAGCTCATGACGCTCAAGTAACAATTGGCGATCTTTCTATGGAGAGGGGATAGTAGCAACACCCACGCCATTAGCCGTGTAGCGTGGGAATCAGTCTTTCAGCCCAAGGCTGGAGGGGGGTTTCGGATAGTAGACCCCTCTACACAGTTTCAGGCCCTGAGCCTCCACTGGATCCAACATATTATTTTCGAGACCTCCTCCCCCTAGGTTTCCCTGGCTCTGAGGCAAATCGCAGCGCTGGCCCCGGAGGCCCCGCCAGAAATAGACCCCCTCATTTGGCTTGAGGACAGATACTGGAGACTCCTTAGGAAACATAAGAACGGTGACCCGGTTGACGAGCATTGGATACGCCTTCTGAGTACGTGGAGGAAGCTCCCATGCCCCGACCGCCCCGCGCCGGACAGATGGGAGGAGATAATCAGATAACCTTTGTTCGGCAATAGATTAATCACAGACTCCTTCGGCCAGGTGAGGAACAACTCAGACTCTCCATGGAAAATTTGGGTAAAACATGAGGTGTTAAGGGTGGGGGACCTCTGGGACGAGCAAGCGGAGAATGAAAAAGTACTGCGAGTATGAAAAGATGTCTTCGCTATTGCCATTCTCTGGATTCAACAATGGAGGGGCTTATTGAAAGTTTTCCCATCCAATGGTACACCACGCTTAAAAAAGGTCCAACATTGGAAGTGGATGATTGTGTGGGGTTGCCTGGTCACAAATCACAAGCAGGCCGTGTGCACATAGCGGACCGAGCTCAAGTCCGGGTTGAATTGTACGATGTCACAGAAAAAGGGCAACTACGAGGGAGTAACCTACCTTTCATCTTGAAAAGAAAATCAGATGTCTATCGCATTAGGGTGGTAGAAGAAGAGAAAGGCGGAAGAGTGTATCATCCAATGACCCTAATTGAGAACCTTCCCTTCGATCCCCGGAAATGGAGATGGTCATGGCAAGGCAGGGAAGGCGGGGACAGGGGGTTGGAAAGACGGTGCCTTTAGCTGCCCTTAAAACAAAGTCGGTCTTCCGAATGTTTAGACCCAAGCGTGGGCTGCGGGACGTGGTTGAGGACAGATGGCAGCGCCACCTAAGTATAGACAAAAGCACGCTCAAACCAATTCAATGGTTCAAGGAGTATCAGAAAAGGCCGGTAAAAATCTCTGCTCTCCAATGACAAATTGCCCATCGATGCCTGCCAACCAACGACTGGCTAGTTGATCACACGCAGCTTGAACAGCAAGGAAGGGCGCTCCCCTGGTGCCGGAGCTGCCGCCAAAATTTTCCCCGAAAAAGGCGCCCCGAGACGATTGAGCACATCTTCCTACAATGCCCTGCTGCTGTCTTATTATAGCGATGTTGGGAGAGGATCTGGTGGCACATTGTTCCAGGCTTATCATGGCCTTGGGCTGGAAGGCAATTTTGTTAGGGCACTGTCCCCAGCTCCGGGACAATGCTTTTGTAGCGAATATGTACTCCCTGGGTAGACGTACTGTCCTATGGACTATATGGTGGAGAAGGTGCATTATAGAATTGGAGGGGGCCAGGGTGGAAGAGGGGGAAGTCACAGAGCAGATACGGCTACTTTTCCAGCACAAGATTATGAGACAATGACAGAGTGTTAAGGAAAACCTGGAGCAGGTGCACAGGAAGATGAACATCGACAAAATTATCTCCTGGTTTTGTGTGGACTGGTTGGGGGGAAGGAGGGAGGGCTGGGTCGCGAGGGTAAGCTGGAGAGGAGACAGACTGGACCAGCCGCAAAAAGATGGACACGGAGAGGAACGAGAGGGAGGAAGGGAAAGAGACTATCAGCTTCACTTCAAGGACTGGATAAAAGTGGATCCCATGGAACAGTTGAGACTCTCCCGGTTTTGTGTGGATTGGCTGGGGGGAAGGAGGGAGGGTTGGGTCGTGAGGGTAAGCTGGACAGGAGACAGATTGGACCAGCCCCAGAAAGATGGACACGGAGAGGAACGAGAGGGAGGAAGGGAAAGAGACTATCAGCTTCACTTCAAGGACTGGATAAAAGTGGATCCCAGGGAACAGTTGAGACCCGCCCAGGACTTCCCTGATCCCTTTCCCCCTCACCTGCTGGCCCTGAAGGAGTATGTGGGGGGCTAGTGGGGGACTAGTGGTAGGTTTTCTCTGCGCTTTTTTGTGTTTCTCTGCCTATGGTTTTCTCCCTTTTCCATGCCTGGGGATGCTAGAGGTAGGTGACTATACCACCATCTTTACTTTTGACATCTCTTAGACATTCTCAGACATTCTCAGACATTCTTAGACATTCTCAGACATTCTCAGAAGGAAGTGCGGTAAAGTGACCAGGAAGGTGGGCAGGGGACCAAACAGGGATTACTGGTGTCACCTAGTAACCCTGTTGGGCCCTTGCCTTGGGTCTTGATTTTGGACAGTACAGGATAGTTAGTGAGGGGACGCTGGACCCGGGGCAAGGTCGCACTTGCACAGGTTACCAGAATCTGACCGTTGATCTTTGCTATCTACGGTCAATATCGCTTAACTTGTGTAAGTGGGACCTAGCCCCCGGTTTCCATCATGTTACCTCTGAGGAAGTTCATTCTGTATATGGGACGCTGGACCCGTTTTCCAGCAGGTGATGCTCCCCACCAGTAGATGGAGTCTCTCCCCGTGTGGCAGTGGTATCTGCTCTTACCAGCACCACTATCACTAACATACCGTGAGGCCGCGGGCTCGTAGCCCGTAGTGCCGACCAGCGTAAGACGGTTGCAGATGTCGGCTGTGCAGTCGGACAAGAAACCAACAAACACGATCTTAGATAGGGCGGCCTCGCACCAGCAGAGACCACTGATGTCCTGGCCCACCAAAGCAATTTCGGTGTGATGTCATCAGTCGGTACTTGCTGTAGACCCCAAGCCTGTTTTTCGCCTCTTTTTTTTTGCCCTTTTTATTTCCGGGACAATTTGCAGAATACGTTCATAAGTTGAGATATATGGCAAAACGCTCCTAAAAGATGTAAGCAGAGCGGAATACTCCCCCTGAGAAAAATAGCAGTTTGCGAAATGCCCCCAGTATCGGTTCTCCATGTTTGCAATATATTTGTACCGGGCACCATCCAATTTTGAGGAATGGCGCAGTAGTTGTCAACTTTTTCTAGGCGTTCTTGAAAAGGACCAAGGCACAAACGGGAAGGTCCAGATTGCAAACTTGTACACCCGACTGACCCGGGCACAACTAGAAAAACTCGGGTTCAAAAAGGCATCCTGTTCGACTTAGACATTCCAAGGGCATTTTGACACATATCTCAACTCACGCGGACATTTTGCAAATTATCAAATTATCCCTTTCTTTTGTCAACGAAGTTGGGAACTTTGTATCAATAGAGTGAAATGAGGGCGGAAAGGCTTTCTATTGTGACAACAAAGGTGAGAATCTTTGCTATTGCTCAAATCAGGCTTGTGTTGGAAATCGGGTCCAGCATCCCTGAGTTGCAAATTTGTAATTGAATAGCAAATAGACTAATAAATAAAGCAATCAGCAAGAAAGGAGACAAAGGAAAGTATGTCCTCAGGATATCTGTAGAAAATGGAACGATATAAAGAAGATTAACATGATTTTTTAGCATGATTTCTGTGCAAGGATGACATGCATATATTGTAAGTTCGTGTTGTTTACATTGGGGTCAGGACAAGTGTCTCATGTAAAAATGCTGGGAAAACCTTGACCTTTTCAACTAGATGAAAAACTGAGCCTGTTTTTTCTGGTTGGACCAATGTCGAAAACCGGGGCCAACGTTTGATGAATCTGAACAGGTGTAAAAGAAGGCCTTATTTTGGGAGATAAAAAAACCGAGAACTATGGAGACGAGAATAGGCCACCACGCCCTGGGCTTACTTGGGCCACACACCAATGTTTCTAGTTTCTGGCTAACAGCTGTTGAGCCAATGCTTTAACTGAAGTCGCTATGATAGATGGACCAATATATGTAGTGAATGCTGTTGTGTGTGTAGAGCATCCCGGAATTTTTGTTTTTCGGCCTAAAACGTGTTCAAATTTGTCAGTTTTTCAATTAAACCTCAGCGCAAAAAGTTTGTTTTATGTAAGCATGTCCGTGATACGTGGAATGTCAAGCTCGTGAAGGGCTGTAATTACATATCCACCAGTTGAAGCATTGGTTGAACGTATCGAGGTTGTGAAATCTTGGTTGGCACCAAATAGTTTCCCGAAACAAAACGATGCGACATCAACGGCATAGGGCAGTGGTTGGCAGATAGCTCAAAGCGTCATGATTGCTACTCGCTTGTCGAGCACTTGCACGCCGGGCCAAAGAATAGCAGTTGGGCCATGACGGAAAACGATGTCGTCGCCTTATATCCAGATAGTACAATTAACCCGATGTGTGTAAAGTCTAACCGCAACGACGTGTACTGAACCAATCGCCACATCATCAAGGAGAATATGACACATCATGTTTGCGACACTTCGTATTGTATATCGTGAAAAAAACACGTCTTGAAAATCACTCCATTCCAATGTTACCGTAGGGTTTGCGACGCAGTTTTCGCCTGACCAATATGGTGTCAGTCGAAGCTTGATGACATTGTTTCCTGGTACGAGGAGCGGCTTGAACATAGCAGAAATTTGTTGTACGGGTCTGATGCATTGTGATAGACCTGTAGAGGAAAACAAGAGAAAAGACAAAGGCGTCGGCATGGACAAACGTTAAAAAAACAAAACAAGTTGTCATGTAGTTATTAACAATGTTGTGTATCGTTGAGGGCATTGTAATGAAGATGATGGTTTGTACGAGAGAAAACCTCTATTCATATAGATGGAAGAGTTGTCCATGCATTGAAAAGAAAGAGTTCAGCACGGGGACATTATTTGGAGAAGGAGAGAGATTTCTGTTGATCCTGTTTCCTTTCATAAAAGTACAAGAAAGAAGGGTTTAAAAAAACATCAGCACGGGGACATTATTTGGAGAAGGAGAGAGATTTCTGTTGATCCTGTTTCCTTTCATAAAAGTACAAGAAAGAAGGGTTTAAAAAAACATCAACGAATGCAAATTGAAGGGTATCTATAAGAGTAGCATGGCCGGGGGAAAAGGGCATCGTTGGAGGTTAAGTAAGTTGACGGTACCTTATATGAAGACGTGCAGATGCGCAAGCCAAGTTGAACATAATATGTTTGTTGATCTGTGTAGGATACAAGTATGAAAAAACAAGTTCAAGCGAGGGAAGACTAAAGATTTGGAGCTTCACAAAGCAGAGTGGAAAGAAAGGGATATAAAATAGGAGGGTGCGACATTATTGATTGTAAATCGCGGGTAATGAGTTCGTTGTGGATAACTCTTCTATAGTATAGTATGTCTGCTTGTGAAAAATCATAAATATGCAGAAATGGGTCGTTTAATAATAAATGACGGATCATGATGAGCATAAAAACACCACAGTCTGCAGTGTTGCATTGGAAGGGACCGTTCAAAATTCAACAAGGAGCATTTTCTAATCTGTTGAGATCATCGTGTCGCTGGGACAACCAATGTTTGATTATATTGAAAAAGTTGATATCATTGAAATGTAAACTATCATACTAAACAATTTGAAAATTTTCAAAGTCTTGGAATCCTAATGTTCAATGATTGACGGTGGACATATGCATTGTCATTTTTTACTATTTCATGGTTGTATGTAAAGCAGTTAGCAATAATGGCAGTGCTATATTTAGACATCACCAAATCAGCGTATTCATTAATAGGTATATTCGATAGCCACATTGTTCCATGGAGTGTTATATATAGGCATTCTTCAGAATCTACCACAAAAGGGAAAATCTCATCCGAGTCATCATTGTCGGAAGACAATCCATTGAGAGCAGGCAAAAGCGCAGAAGACGTAGAGATAAGGGGGGATGCAGGACGGGCGATGTAATCCAGTGTCATTTTGCCATGTTGAGTGTCGTGCGAAGGACTTGAAAGTTGTTGAAAAACCTTGGCAGCAAATGTGTTCGAAAAAATATAGTCTGAATTGGTGTTGTCGGAAGACATTTCATTGACGGCAGGAAGAAGGGCGAATGACTTAGAAGCATGTGAAGGTGTAAGGTGGTCAACGAAATCTGGAGATGTTTTGGTAGCACAGGTGTTGGATGAATGATGAGGAAGTTGGAACGGTGTCGACGGCGAGTCGATTTTTGACGGTGCAGATGGATGTAGGGAATCCGAAGAAGAGCCAAGAAATGAGGATAAGAAAGATAATGATGGCAAAACTAGCGGATGAGGTGATGAAAATGGAAGAAACATAGACTTTACGAAGTCAGAGCAGAGGAACAAATCAAAAAGAGCAAACAGTCTGTTGTCCTCAATAAATACATCGGCAGAAGGTTTGAAAGAACGCAATGATTATAGAAGTAAGCGGCTTCAATGTAAGAAAGGCGTGTCGATTTATAACGTGCGAGACAACAATATATTCTTGTTGGGGGATGACGATGCGGTTTTTGGTTGACTCGGGGTTACTCATCCAGTCGACGACAACCGAAGATGTTAAAGTTTCGCCTTGAATTTTATAAAGCGTAGATGTTATAGAAAAAATAAATGGAAATTGTTTAGGATAAAGTCTGCAAGATCGGTTAGGATATTCTGTCGTTGATGGGAGCTGGACAGTGACAGGTCGCTTAGCACGTTGTCTGAGAACGGGGTAAGTGTCAATGACAGATGCATCAGCATATGGAAATGGAAATGCGACAAAACTTTTGGTTTTGGGCAGAGTGACAAAGGCGACATCGGGCGGGTAATTTGGAAAAAAAATATTGAAGTCACCAATATCATCATGCACAAGGCGGAATTGTGTGGACAGTGGAAATAGGAGCGAATGTAGTATCACGAATGTTCCATTAGCAATACCACGATGCGGATTAACATTGTGGGTGAACATAATTGGCATTGTCGGGAACATGTCGAGAATTGGGGCATATCGACCGAGCAGATTGTCAGGCAGTTCCATGATGCACTGGATATTTTGTTTGTTTTTGTTTTGTAAAGATTTTCCAAAATCAGCAAGTATTCGTATAGGATAGTGTGATTGAGGAAGTGTTTCAGAGAAATGCTTTGTATACATATGTATAAGGCGTGCCCTCGTTTGATTATTACGAGTTAAGTAAATTGTCGTCCAGGGTGGATTTACACTCAGTGATGATGAGGCCGAAAGAGGTTGTTGGAGGTTTAGTGAGACGACAGCTGAAGGATTAATTAAAAGAACTCTTCGATTAATTATATCAATGAATTTTTTTGTCCAAATGTCTTTTCGCGCGGCAGAGCATTCTAAACCCCATTCAAGATCTGAAGCGACTCGCACATAGTCGTCCAAAACAACAATAATAGAAAACAAATGCCACAATCGAAAACCTTCATTGTCCCATGTAGTGTTGCCAAGTTTAGACACGGGGGCAAGATAAATAGGCACACCGGAAACAAGAAGCATTTGGAAATAATCTCTTGTCAACATGATATGGATTTCCCCAAACGAAAGATTCACTTTTTGTGCAGCACGAAGTGCAATGTCTAATCGGACGATATGAAGTTTACTCATCATGCGCACTTCATCTATAACGAGCAGATCGACTTCCGTATGAAAACCTAGAAGGCCTTTCAAAGCAGCCGCACGTTCATCAAACGAATCCAGGTTTTGGAGATAATGTAATCCAACCCAGCTGTGAAATGTCATTCTTGCTGACGTATAAGGTGTTGAGAACTGAAAAAAGATTTGCAGCGTCGACATTGTACCGAATGCGGTTCTTGTAGTTTGGATGAATCATGATGCTTAAGAAACGGCGAAAGTCGTGCTGTAGCAGGCAGCGGCAAAGGGTCATATGTAGGCGGTGGAGCCTGACATGACGAGCAAGAAAGGGAGGCGATTTGGAAAGGCAAAGACGTTATAACAATGCTGTCCGCAAAGGCCGTCACAATGTCCGCAAAGGCCGTCACAATGTCCGCAAAATCGGGTTTGCATTTTTGTAGACGATCAAAGTCGTAAGTAGTCGGCGACACATTTTGAATCCAGATGAGACAGTGAAGATGCAAAGTGCCTCGACCTTCAGTCTCGACCACACAAAAATAAGCATTGACGCGACCAAAAAGTCCGCCTTGTGCTTTGGGCTGTCGGCTATTGATGTCAAAACCAATAACATATGTAATGAAGATAGTGATTAGCCGATCAAAAAGTCATGCAGCTGCGACATTTTCAGCCATTGATGATTGTTTCAGGCGAGGCAAAGGACTATGTGGAATATGGTCAAAAACATCTAAGAACTCAGCAATAGATAGTAGGCCAACGTACGAAAGCAAATGATGTGTCCGTATTAGGAGTGATTGTCAGAAATAAGCTCGGAAGGCCGAATCGATCGCAAGTTGCAAACGCTTCCTGACGCCTTGCACGACGTTCATCATTGCCGCCCCAAACATAAGCAGCATTGCATTCAACCCCGCGCAACAGTTCACCAACTGCAGGTGGAACAGCCAATGGTGGATGACCACATCGACGCCTGCGATCATTTTTTAGCCCTTTCTTCAGTTGTTCTGTAGTAACAACAAAAATTGCGGACTGAAAGCGGGGATGAGATTTTCCTGTGATGCTTGCCATTGTGTAACCGCGGTCAAGAGATAATCGATCAAACGAGATCATGACATAATAAGGATCTTATGCGAACCGACGATGGCTCAGGAGGTAATAGTGTTTGACACACAATTGTCTAGAAACACGTATTCTACGTATGGGTTCACCTGGATTACCTCTTCCATACGGAAAGAGATGAGGAAATATTTTAGCCTCGATGGTTATATCGAAGACATTAGAGAATCTTGAAGATGATCGGACGGCAAAAAGTAAAGCGTTTGTATCTGCAGTGTTATGGTTATGTAGAATATATTCTTCAATGGCAGCATCAACGACAGTCGAAGCATGACTGAAAATGACATTTTTCTCAATATAGGTCGCCTCATCAGAGCAGTAAGCAGGTGGATTGAGGCCTTCTTGTTCTTTGTCTATTGCATTTGCAGTATTAACGTATTTTGTATGATCAACTACAATCTGGGGTGTATATTGATCGACGTTGTTGACAAATTCATTTATTGTATCTTTATTGATGTCAATGTCACTGTAGTAAGGATCACAAGATTGATAGAACGAGAATAGATCCAATACAATGCTATGTCGGACAATGTGCGTATTATGGATATGGTTCAATTGTGTGTCAGTAAATGGTCCTGTCAGAATTACGCGGTAGAAAGCGTTTTTACTCGGGGAAGGAGTGTCACAGGAGGGCCAGAAATTACATGAAAAAGCAAAAGATGAGATCGAATTACTCGGTGAAAACCTCCACGCATTATTCGTGTTTGGGCCATGATGGTTATAATGTTTGTCATGATAAGCTCTGGCCATGTTGGCGCGAGTAGTTGGGGTGGCAAAGTGCCGATGAAGAACTGGTTTGTAATTGAAAATTTAGGCAAACGTGGGGAATATTTTATATCAAAAAACGGTTTTGCACAATCAATGCAAATATTGAATTGTATGGAGTTTGGGTTTTAAACATCAATTCCAGCGCGTGAAAGCATCAAGCCGGCAAAATAAGGATGGATATCAGAACAATCATAATAAGCGAGAAGAGGTTGGGGCATCTTCATCAGGACATCGGAGACATTTATGCATACGCATAAAAACATTGACATCCGAGACAGAATATGTAATAACACCACTACATATATGTAGCGTATCACATACGCTACAAACCGCTTCTGCAAGTTCGTTTGGGCCAAGCGATTTCGTCAAATAATGTAGAATAGCTTGCTTGGCATCAACAGAGACCAGCGAGAAGCCCGACAACAATGAAGCATTATAATTCTTTCCTGCACGAGCTATACTCTTTAGGCGGATATGATGTATTGGGACAACATCCTTATCAAACTATCATTTTTGACCTGCGAGTTGTTTTAGTCGCGGGGGGCGCTTTTGGGGAGGCAAATTGTCTTTTATACTTTGCAATTGTTTCCTTCTGTTTTTTTGCCTCTCAAGCACGACGATGCCACAACCCATTGGCATCCAGCCGTTTTTGTCGTTGTGCAACCGTTTCTTTTTGGCGTCTGAGTTTGTAAGCGCCGTGAACTTTTTTTCGCTGCGCATCTCGATCATATGGAGTTGCAGGTCGATCGTCGGTATGCTGCTTTTTTTACGAGGGAGGCATCTATGTGATCAGGATATACATGAACATGAATGCACAATAAAGGGCATGGAATAAAGATGAGGAAAGCAAACCAAAATGTGAATACGGACCAAGCAACAATGAAGAATCACAAAAAACAGACAGGAGACAAAAACAATTTGTGTCAATATGCAGATTAAGCGCATCAATGAAATCAAGGCATGACATTCCAAAGGAGGCTGTGGTTGGAGGAAGCAGGAGAGGAAATATATCATATTGGAATTCTTCTTTGTGGAATTAGGTTTATGGGTATTAAGGAGTGAAGAAGGAGAAGCCAAAGCAGTGTAATATACCCGACAAAAAACAGAGGTCGTAGGTTCACTAGCTATAGAAAGATCAATTATTATAATGATATTTTTTCCCAGTGGTCATAACAATGATGGATAATATCGAACAAATCGATAATTTCAGTAGCCAAGGAAGTTCAGAAGCGGAGGGCCAAGGATAAAATCCAAAACATGAAATCGAAATGAGATGAGCCACAACCCCCCTTGCTCCCTCATTATTCATTTGACAATGAGAGATTTTAGAGAAAATGTTCAGATCCCATAAGGAATACAGGGGCCTAAGAGTCTCGCCCCGCTATGAACTAAAAGTTCCTGCGTTGGCTGACGACTTCGCAGTTATCACAGAGAACTCTGGAGCCTCGCGGACGGCATTAAAGCACTGTCTTACTGTATATGAGATGGCATCTGAAATGAAAATCAGTTGGAATAAATCCACCGCTCTCACAACCAATAATATTAACCTCGCTATAGACTTAGGCATCAAATCTACGGCCAGCACGGACTCTGAGCGATACTTGGGGGTGCTGGTTTCATTTGGAGACTGTCGAAATGCACAAGCCAATATTATTGAGAATCGTATCAGGGACGAATGCACTAGAAGATCTAAGCATTCCTATCCCTCACTGTTTGGGCGTGCACTTATTGCCAATTCTGCAATTCTTTCAAAGAGCTTGTATATCCTATCTATCAGAGCCCTTAACCAAGACTCAGCTATGATGATCAGACAACTGCTAACCCGCTACCTCTTGAAAAGGGACTCTACATATCCCCACCTGTATCAGTAGAGTTGCCTGGTGGAAAATTATTGAAAAGAAACCCAGGCAGGGCTACGAATTCTTGACCCCGAACTCCAGAATGACGCTCTATTAGCAAAATGGCCCGTGTGACTCCTCACTTCCGACTCCCAACAACCATGGATGCTGTTAGCACAGTCCATCCTGTGCAAAGACTGGGGGCTATCTGACCCCGCAGCTGTTTGGCAAGCAATGCTCCTACACCCTCTTGCACATCCTCCGTTAAATCTCCCACTTGGTCGCCCATCCTCAAAGCGTGGAGTAAAATCTTACCGTACATAATATCCTACCCATCCGACAAACGGAAAATTCTAAATACATGCCTATATGATAACCCCGCTATAATAGATGGGTCAGGCCGCTCCTTCTCCGTTGCTAACAGACCTGGCAATTTTGCCCGGAAATGGATGCAAAGAGGAGTGTGGCAGATTCGACACCTGGTGGATGAAGACAGTGGCCAATGGAAATCCAGTGAAGAATTCAAGGGAAAGCTTGCTGGCCTGCGGAACATAGAGGATCACGGAGAAAGTCTGATACGGGTCATACCCCAGGAATGGATGAACATGCTGAGGACGCAGAGAATTGATTGGCCAGTGGGAACATGGTGGTGCGACCCAGGCAACAAAGACCGTTTTTTCATAATTGAGCTACAGGATGACCAGCGAACCAACTTGAAGGCAGCATCAGTGTGGATCCCGGGAAAGAGGTATCTGATCAGACAATAACACAAAATATCCCTTCCTGCAGAGGGTGTGTGGGATGAGGTAAAAACATCAGAACACGACCACAAGGGGAATAAGCGCTTCTCACTTATATTGGGAGGTACTCCCTACAAGCATTGGAAAATAGAGGCACAAAGAGTAGGGTGGATACTCTCAGCGGAATCAGCAGCCTCCACCAGAGTGTTGATCTCCGATACTCTGCCAAATTTGGTTATGCATTACGCTCCAGGGCGTCCACATTGCAGGTGAGTACTTGGAACAGCTGGAGGAGGAAACACATGGTTTCGGAGTGGCCCTCCTTCAGCAATGCTTGGGTAAGTCTGTTCCTCTCACTAATCTTAAGTATCACAGAAGTTAAGATCGCAGGACTGCAATGGCTACACCTACATTCAAGTGTGCCGACAACGGAATGGTGTGTGAAGAAAGGGATGGTTATCTCCCCAGTGTGCGACGTTTGTCCTCATAAAGCATTAGAGGATTCAAGTCACGTATGGTGGGAATGTGTGATCGCCCGAGGCTTCTGGGATTGGCTAGACTCCTTATGGTGCTTTGCCTATGGCCCAAAAAAGGTATGGACAAGGGAATTCATCATGCTAGGGAGCTGTGAGGTTGAAGGTCAAGCAAAAATAGCGAATAAATTCAGGGTTTTGGGCTTCTGGCTTCTGTGGCTGGCACGGAGGGACAAACGCTTCAAAGGCAACTTCTGGTCTCTCTCTCCTATTCGCAACAAGTTTAAACTCTCAGTAATCTTATCTGCGCTGAATGGAGAAAACTGTGTCAAACCAACACTTTTTACACAGAAGCTAAGAGTAAATTGATCGGCAGATGGAATGTCCTCTTTAAATGGGTTCTCTTTTCTCAACAGGGTCGTCTGGTATTATAAAAACACCTTTGGGACAAAAATTCATATGAACTAGCTTCAGTCAGGCTAGAGGATCTAGATTAAAGTACAATAGTAGAGGTATCTCAACTAAGGATAGACCCTAGAATGAAGTGGAGTTAATCATCTAATTATTGCTCCTCTTGTTAGGGGGCCTTTCAAGGTCGTGAGGTACCTTTATTTTTGCCATAGAAATCTCAGTCCACAGCTAAGTTGGGTGAGGCCCCCATTCTGGTCCATGCTTTGAATCTCTGTTGTATTGATTAGGGACGCTGGACCCGGTTTCCAGCAGGTGCAACTCCCCACCAATAGAAAGGAGCAAATGTTAAGCAAAAAAATAATAATAATAATAATAATAATAAAAATCAAATACTTGAAAAAATAAATCAAATTCAAATTAAATAAAAAATAAGAAGCAAAAAAAACAAATCGAGCTTCCAAAAAACAGCTTTGCATTTCCTCAAACGCACATCTCACAACCACTTCAAGATTAAACACCCCTAAATTTTTTATTTTTTATTTTCTGAGTCACCTTTTTTTTTTTTTTTTTTTTTTTTTTTTTTTAAAAAAATTTTTTTTTTTTTTTTTTTTTTTTTTTTTTTTTTTTTTTTTTTTTTTTTTTTTTTAATACAAGCTTCATCTATTGGTGGGGAGCAGCACCTGCTGGAAACCGGGTCCAGCGTCCCACAGATACAACCATATCCTCACAAATTGGCATAAACTGGGAACCGGACCCAGCGTCCCATAACAAGCACGTTCAGAAGACTCGTCAGAAAATTTCATGAAAATGGGACTAGGAACCTACTAGAAAAAACTAGTTGGCCTGAGAATGGAGTTTTGAAAATTGAGATACCGAGGCCATTACCCGGCTTTGGTTCAGAGAATTTGGAGCTCCTTCAGACATGTCTACGACAACTTCATGATTAAGCAAAATTTAGAAACGACTCAGAAGAACCCCCAACAATCCACTTTTCCTCACTCCGACAAGACTGATTGCAGCGGAGCCACCATCTCTGCTGCTGCTATACCATACTCCCATCCTACCAGCTAGCCCCCTCACAGGTAGGACGCGTGATAACCCACCATCTTTTCTTTTTTGAAGAAGCTCAAGAGAATTAAGGAGAGGTTGAATGCTTAGAATCCCTAGACTCCCAAACAAAACACTCTGAAACTGTACAACGCTGTCTTATTCCCTGTCGAGCTCTCCCAGGCCTCACACCTCCACCCGACTAGGTTACAGAGCAACACGACTCGCCCCCACTCCGGCCAGCGTCGTCCCAACAGCAACCCTTGGTTGTCCCTTGAGATGCCCCCCCAAAGCATCCCCAGATCTCTCTACGAGGCCTCACGCTCCTGCAAGCAGCAGGTTACAGGGCAACACCCGAGCACCGGCCAGCATTGTTCTGGCATCGAACAACCTCAGATCCATGAATGCACCTGTATTAAACAGCCTAAAGCGAGTTGCTAGAAGTCCCCAGAATCCTAAAGCATTCTTTGTTTTTACTAAGAAACAAAAACATATGCACAATTCAGAAAACAAACTCAGATACCCCCATCAATCCTCTTTCCTCCCTCCGACAAGACTTACTGCAGCAGAGCCACCATCTCCACTGTTGTTGTACCCTATTTCCATCATACTAGCTAGCCCCTTCACAAATAGGACGCCTGAAATCCCACCATCTACTGATCTCACTCACCTCTTTTTTTGAAAAAATAAGAAGAATTCCAAGAGATTTAGGAAAAAAATTCAAAAAATGGAGAAACGAAAATCAGAGTTGAACCCTCGACCAATCCAAATCAGACCCTCACTACAGGCGAGAAACAGGTACTCAAGCTTTCAGTCCTCGTACCAGAAGTCGTCAGTTCTCACACCCCCCTTGCTAGGGTTACAAGGCAACACAAACTGCCCCAGCACCGAACTAACTGTCTTCTGACGGACAGGAACTGTCTTCCTCCCTCGACAACTTCCTTAGCTGCCAAACCCCCTACCGGGTTACAGGGTCACTGCCCGAGCATCAGCTACGTTAAAAGAGGTGGTTATGCCTTCCACCCTCGGCATAGCTCCAATGGCCTCAAGTTCCTCCCCATAGTCACAGGGCCACTGCTCCAGCACCGGCCACTGTCGCCCCACCCCGTCCTTCTGGTAGACTTACCACCCTGAGCCACCCGTCCCCTACTGCATGAGCCCACTCAAAATTTCTTCCAAACCATGCTTCCAATTTTCACCCTCCATTTAAAAAAACAAAAGGAGGAAGGACAAAAACAACCACGAACAATCCAAATCCTACCCTCGCCACCGATGAAGTATACGCCGACCAAGTTTTCAGTCCTCGTACCAGAAATCATTAGATCTCATACCCCCCTGCTAGGGTTACAAGGCAACACAACCTGCCCCAGTACCGATCTAACTATTTCT
>BFEA01000240.1:1900631-1914597 GCA_003427395.1 Chara braunii
CTAACGGGGGAGGTAACCCCTGATCGTATTGTGTTGATCTGATTACGTCAGCGTTTGAAGTCATGACCTGTTCATCAACAATAAGACTCCATGGTCAGTGTTCTCTAATTGGTGCATGCATGGGTGTGGATTTGTTCATGTTGTCTGCAAGAGGGGAAAGAGAGGTGAAGTGCTCTGTGTTTGGTGCTTCTGATGCAGGTGGCACTCCCACGACGAAGTCTTTGGATTCTTGCTTTGAATTGTTGCGCGGTTGCATTCGTATGGCCTTTGTTTGTTCCCCGGCGATATTGTGGGATCGACAGCATTCTACATAGATATCTTGCAATAGCACATGGTATGCTCTGAACACCTGTTCCCATAGCTAAAAACTAGCATTAGCAGATAGTCCACTGACTATTTTCATTGCCCCTCCCGTTGCAGCATCCAAGCTTTAGGGTTTAGAGTTTATGAGTGCTGATGCAAACCTCATCCTGACCTCTGGCTTATCCGTGCTAAGTTGAAAGTTTCCACACTTGCGATTCTGGCCGACTATGAGCGACGACTATGTGCAAAAAGAAGCTTCACACACTGAGCCCACCTGCCCACCGAAATCTTGGCTGACATCTTGAGATCATCAGCTTCACTCTCGCGGACTCAGCTGCTCAAACAGGGGCGGGTGGGGCAGGGCTGGGGGCCAAGCTGACTGACGCTCCAGACTGGGCCTTTGGGCAGCCCCATGGCCGCCCAGGGTCAGTTTTTGGGCATAGGAGCAGCAGCCCAGGAGCTGCTGGACCACTTGTGGACCCATAATAGTTTTGACATTGACATCCTTTGAGGCTTCATCTTCCTCTTTCCTTCCTCGTTGTCGTTTTTTTCCTTCTCCATCACCCTTCGTATGCATATGGAAATTTGCGGGGATGTTTCTTATACGGTTTGAGCCCACCCGGCTGTCTGGTGTTGATTCTCTGCCCACGTTCTTCTCTCTGTTCCGTGCACGGTTGAGTTGAGGTGAGTCCAATTGGGTCTCCATTGTGCT
This sequence comes from Chara braunii, assembly GCA_003427395.1. NCBI lineage: Eukaryota > Viridiplantae > Streptophyta > Charophyceae > Charales > Characeae > Chara > Chara braunii. Next base: position 1,901,647 of record BFEA01000240.1, read on the forward strand.
ACATTTCTCTTTGTCTTGAACTTAGCGCGGGTAAGCCAACGGTCAGGATGAGGTTTGCAGATGCGAAGCGAAAGTCGTCCTGCATGGACTTGTCCCCAAAGCAACTGTGCACAGCCATGTTGACCACCTCCTAGAACCATCCATGGAAGGATATCCTTGCAAACACTGAGGGATAAGAGCTTTGGGCCTTGCCATACCACGCTCGAAATGTGAAACAGACAAAAATGTGGCGGGTGCATCTGTCCATGTTCTAGCAGGAAATTCATTCTCGTTTTGCACATTTCGAGAGTGGTGTGGCAATGCCCTTTCTCTCAGCATAGACAAAACAAGTAACCCTTGGGGTGCGGAAGATCAGGTGATGTGGAGGTGATGCGGAACGTTCACAGCAAACGAAGGATCTCAAGGTTGGGTACGTTCTATTCGGGGGAAGACGGTAGGCTTCTAGCCGAATCATTTTCGAGGTACTTCTTTGTAATCACCCTCCCTCCTGGGGGGCAATCAGTGCTGCTGGTCATGCATCCCTCAGCCGTAAAGGAGGGAAGCATTCAGAAGAGTCCCTGGTTTCATGTGCATAGTGGACATGTTTTACAGCACAGAGCTTCAATTGGTCTTCAATTGGGATGTTGTACCCGGTTTGTGACAGGTTTGGCTCCCAATAAATAGAGCGGACGCTTATATTAATTTAAATGGGGTGAAAAAGCCGATGCATCATCTGGCTTTTCTTTGTTTTGTTTTGGTATATTGACTGGATTTTTTTTTTTTTTTTTTTTTTTTTTGAAAAAGCAAAGGCCCCTTCTATTCCGAGGAGCGACAGTCCGGTTACTCCTCTTTGGCTAGCAGAAAACAGGTTCAAATAAGAGAGAGAAGGGGGGTTACAGCCGATTACCCCCATCACCCGAGACACTCTGTGGGGGAAAGTGGGGGGGCTATCCCGGGGTACCTTGCTAGCACCCACTCTGCTGATACATAATGGACGGGTGACAGGACACACATTATGTGTGCCGCGAGGGGGGATGCCCTGTACTGTGGTTGCTGCTCCATTCCTTGGGCTGCACTACAGTCCTTGTAATGCACACCTTATGACCACAGCACCCCTATTCCACTTTAGTTCCACTTCCCACACACCCGCACCTTGTCACATCGAATCACCAATATTCCTCTACAAGGCCCCCTATACCACACACATTCTGGCCCTGTCGCGAATCCACTTCTTCATCTAAAACACTTGCCCCATTAGAACCCACACCTCACCCTAAAACAGTTTCCCTTGAAATCTACAAACGTCGGCGCCACCCAGCAAGTTTCCCCCCCACCCCCCTGGTTTCCACACGTACCGGGAATACCACCTATCCTACCAACCCCCCCTGCCCCAGGACTCCTAGCTTTATGACTGGCTTAAGCCCCTACCTTCCTATCCTACGTGTTATGCTACCGCCGACCCTACCAACTACTAGATAGCACACTATAGGACACTACCGTCTTCAACTGAATCGAATGCCCGGTCATTATAGCTGCATCTGGACTGAAAGTTGGCCCCAAATACAGCTATGATGACTGGGCGTTCTATTCTGGTGAAGACGCACCTAAAGACCTATGGCCTGGAAAACTACCATCATCGACCTTATTCATCCGGATCCGGGGCACATTTTTGCAGAAGGGCCCCGAAGACAAAGCCGCCCGTCTCAGAGTCGTTCTTTGCTAAAGCTGGGCCACACACATTACAGTACTTCTGTATCTCTTACTATCTTTTTTATGTTTTTTTTTTTATAATAATTATTGAAGGTGTTGTACTAGGTGCTCAGCCTCTCCTTTTGTTTGCCTTTCGATAACGTGCTACGCTGTGTCCTTGGCCTGTCTCGTGTCCTCGTTTGTTTACCACAGCTGCTTTTCATACTTATCTTGGAGGAGCATTTGCTATCCTTTTTCCTGCTGCCATTGCCGTTGGTCGGACCTTTTTAACAAGGGTTGCCATGCCTTGGTAAGTTGAGTCCTCTCTGTCTAAGCAATATCCAATGATGATCTTTCTGTCTCTCTTCCCCTCCACGTCTTTATTTATCTCTTGCTCGTGTGATTCCAAATGCGTGTAAATTTGTGTAAAACAAATGGTAAGAAGGGAAGGGCTAAAAAAAAAAAAAAAAAAAAAGATAAAGGGCTACGTCTGACATTGAAGTATCAAGCTCCAGGAAACGATGCCATTGAGAGCAGGTGATCCACCGAGGTGTAGTATAACCAGGCTGGTATAACTGATACAAAGTTAGGAACAGAGCATGAGTTTGAGTCCTGGTGCATTCAGATGGAGACATGAAGGTTAGTGGGTACCTCATTTAATGAAAAAAAAAGATAAAAACCATGATGAACGGTGGCTTGCTATGTATGTTAGTCTGTGGCAATGTCTGCTGGGGTGAGGAGAGACGAAGAGTGGGTGCTGGACGCGCCGGGGGTGGACGGGGAGGATCTTGCACGCAGTGCCGTTAGTCATCTTGGGGCAACAAAAGTTGAAGATGTGACCAAGTTAGGTAACCACCGGTACGCGGCCGCAGCCTTGCAAGATTTCTTCACAATCGAGTCCTAACATTTTGGAGGGTCGGGCCTAATGGACCATAATAATTGCTGATGGCGCCAGCCAAGAAGGAAAAGCAGTGTGCCATCGGCGGTTTCGCAAATTTGGTGAGCTGTGTGGCGCTGCCAGGCCCGGGTGTGCTGGTGGTTTAAACCACCAGTACACGCTAGCCATCGTCCGTGGGCCCCTTTCGGATGCCGCCTGCCATCGATTTATTTTATCGACGGTGCGCTAGCCTCCTAAATTTTAGGAGAGGCTCAATAGGACTCTCAACTTGGCTGGGGCCATGTATTGGTGCTTTAAAGAAGATGGATAACCATCTCTTTAGAAAGCCTAAGCAGCCATTTCTTTAGAGCATTCTTTCTGATGGATCTTGCAGAGACGAGCAAATGGTCTTTGATGTTGAGGACTTGATTGAGCTTATGTATTCTTCAACAGGTTTGGACATCAAGTTTTTGCATTGGCAACGTTTGTTCCTGCGGCGCTGGCAGCTCTTTTGATGGTGCAGCTATGGAGAGAGAAAACTGCTGGCAAGGTTCACAAAAGCACACGGAAAATGGTGCGTTACTCATCTCTGGGTCTTGCCTGTCCTTGCCCGATGTACTGGAGCCAATGGAGCCAGTGGATCCACACTTTTTCTGCCGATGTTCTTCTGGAAAATGAACTCAGGGGCTTTCCTGCAAAGAAGTTTGTGGGAAATGGACTGAAGGGCCTTACTGCCTTCCTCTTCTCCCTGTGGTGGTTTCCGACTTTTCACACACACACACACACACACACACACACACACACACAGAGAGAGAGAGAGAGAGAGAGAGAGAGAGAGAGAGAGAGNAGAGAGAGAGAGAGAGAGAGAGAGAGAGAGAGAGAGAGAGAGAGAGAGAGAGAGAGAGAGAGAGAGAAAAGCAGAATGAGTGGAATTTGTTTTCATGCTTTCTCCGAAGTACCTGCAATCGACATGGTTTCCATTGTAAATGCACCATGTAAAATGTCCAATCCTCATGGTCGGAGAAGTTGCTAGCTTCTTCTTGTGTTTCCTGGAACCCCAATCACCTAAGCCGTTAATATACAGGCCCAGTAAGTATGCCCGTCCAACCTATTATCTGAACTGCATTTATCGACAACGTTTCCACATAGATGATACATCGTTAATTTGGGACGTTTTTGCCGCTCACCCCCTGAATTATCCTCCTTATAGGCCCCATGCAAGGAAAAATCTACAATGATTCAAAATAGATGATACATCGTTAATTTGTGACTGTTTTACTGCTCATCGCCTGAATTGTCCTCCTTATGAGCCCCATGCAAGGAATTGAGCAATGTGAATGACAATAAACAAAATTGCAGCATTCCATAGAAATCCAGATATCTTTGAGCCCGATTTGAAAGCAGAGTGCACCACGAGATAACACCAAATAAGTAAGAGCAGAGCACTGAAGTCAAATGATAATGAAAACCCTCTTCTCGCCTCCAACACCAATGTGAACGATGTCTCTCTCCTCTCTTGGCGCTCGGCGCCCAGACTACAATCGGACAGGCCCTATCGACCTAGACTCCTATCCACGACAGGTCATCCGTGAAGAACATCAGCCGGACAGTGAATGAAGACTCCGAGTGGAACGGCCTGCTTCTCTACCACGAGGTAAGTGCCTCATCACATCGCCCTCTCCGTGTCCTCCTCTTGCACAGCGTCCCCGCCCAAGGACCTCCACCTTCCTCCTCTGGCCATGGCGTTAGCGGCCCGGCTATGGCTGTTGCGCCCTGCCTGCTGCACTCTCACAGCGTCTTCCTGGCGCCGCGCCAGCGCCTTTCTTCCTCCTAGTGTGACTTTCTTCCAGAAAAGCCAGTGCTTCGGCAGCACTGCTGCCAGCCAGCCAGCCAGAATGTGTCAAGTGATCGAGCCTGGTGGCCGAAGTCCCAGTAGCTGCGCACAGGGCCCTTCTAGAATTTGCCTGGGGCTCAACTGTAAGTTTCCTGGGCCTCAGCACCTTTGCCGGGCCCCCAGCATCTTCAACCGACCGGCCTACTGGTTGGTTGAAGATGCTGCATGCAGCAACCAACCCACGGCCCCTTCCTGCTCATATCGGCCTCAAATTGGGCCGTCAAGAATTTCTGCAGGCCTGCCTTCGCTTACGGCGGGCGCAGGCAGGCCTTTTCCAACCAGGCCAAGGGCCCTATGCCTAGCACCCACAAACCCTGACATGTCATCTTTGTGCAGAGCCCTTTCAATAAGGAAAGCGACTCATCGTTTGGGACATCCGTTAAAATTGGAACGATACACAGATGATTATCATGGCCCCTGCATAAGGATGACACACATAAATCGAGAAATAGTCCAAATTAACAAAACTAAACAAAAAAAAGTAAGGAAAGCGACTCGGCAGCAACAGAGAGAACAGAAAAAGAGCAGGGGTGGTTCGACAGTGGTGATTGGGGGAGGGCGGGGGACTCGAGTGGGGACAGGATTCGCTGCAGGTGTTTCTCTGCGATATTTTTTTCACCTGGCAAAGGGCGTTTTTTCCCTAGTGTCTTTTCGTTTTTCCTTCCATTTGCTGCACCACAACATTGTGGCGAAGCGTCATAATCCCTCAGGGAATTGTAGGGATTCTGTTGTGGAAAGTTAATAGCTCATAGTAAACTAGCTCTATGTCGCTAACGCATAAGAGGACAAAATGGCATGGTAAGATACAGAACCTTGATGTTGAAGCTTGTGATGGTCGGTTACAAAGTCTGCCTGGCCTATCTGGGCATGCTAATATGATCGATATTATCGGCTGCAATCAGACTCGATTTCATTCACACTTTTCATGCATGTAAACAGCAGCGCAGCAAACTGGCGACATGCGCCCACTCAAAACTCAGAGATATGGCATCCAGATACGAGTTCACTTTCACTTGGCTTTGGCGACTCAGCGCCCAAACAACTCACTGTTCACATACACCGGATCACCCTGGATATCCCACACGCGACTCTCTGAACTCACACACACACACACTCGCTACACACTAACTCTAGCTATGGCGACTATGGCCGCAACTACCCTATCGCTATGCTACGCTCCTTCTTTCTCACGCCCACTTCAGCTCCGGGCTCACTGCAGACCTCCTTGCAAAAGTCGCTGTGGCAGCGCTTCCGCATGGCTCACGCAGGAATGAATGAATGGCTGGGCGCTGCCTGTTGATTTATACTTCTGAAACTCGTTGGTCTGCCCTCTTCCATCGGCCCATGGTGCTCACAGTCCCTCGTGGTACTTGCTGGACCGGACTGGGACTGACTGGACCTTACCGCTGACTGAATGGGGACTCACTGCTAACCTACCGGAGTCGTACTGCAATTGCACGACAGTTTAGTCCACCACTTGACTCACCACTTGCCCACTTGCTGACCTTCTAGAAGGACTACAGCTAAGACTTCTGGAACTCGCTAATACTTCTATTCTACAGATCTACAGATCGAACCCCTGCTACCTACGGACCTATGACAGCCTACCAACTGTTTACGAATACACAGGTCACAGGTTCAACTCTCGGGTCTACACAGGTACTGTACACAGGTAGGGCAAGGTCTAGGGACCGAACCCTGGGATCTGTGTCTACTACTGCAAAGAGGTGAAAACCGTTTCACTCCCGCCGTCCTAAATTCGAGGTCCTCCAAGAATATTTCAGTCCAAGGCAGGACCTTTACCCTTCTTATCACGCTCATAGGCTCTGACTATGTCGGGAGCTGTTTCTAGAAGTTCTGTTCTAGTAAACCAGCGGTCGTCTTCCGGTTCCTGATAAGCAAACCGGACCTTATGCTGTTTCTGTGGACGACCTCTACCTCCTGTGCTGAACACATCTTCATCTACAATGCCGTCAATCTCATATCTTCCGGCAGGATCATGGATCTTCTTGAGGGGAACTGTTGACTTGTGACACACGGCAACAGCTTTGAGGCATGGAATACAGGATAAGTGTGGAGGTGTGCTGGAATCTCTATTGTGTAGGACGGCCCATCCTCTCCGGCCTCGACTTCTAGAACCGGCCACAGTCCTCTATATGCAGGTAGTAACTTCTGCGAGATATGCTCCTCAGGTGCAAACTCTTTAGACTTGACCCAGACTAAGTCGCCTACCTGAAACTGCGAGGGTCGATGGTGCTTATTAGCCTGTTCTATCATTCTGTGGTGGGCCTTCCTGAGTTTTTCAACAACGGTAGCTAATTCTTTCTCGTGCTGTATCGCAAACTCCCTGGTACTGGGCGGTAACCTGTGAACCTGATCCCGGTTCAGTCCTTTGAATGGTCTGCGCGGTCTAAAGGCCTTGTGCAGCTCATTGGGAGTGTGATAAGTGGACAGCTGCACGCTGTTATTGTATGCGCTAGCTACCTTAGGTAACATCTCGTCTGAGTTGATCTGGTCGGGTCTAATGTACATGCGCAGAACTTGCTGTAGGATCTTGTTCATTTGTTCGGTCTGACCGTTGGTCTCTGGGTGGCCGCCAGACGACATCAACAACTTAGATCTGTAAACTCTCATGAGTTCTTGCCAGTTCTGGCTGGTGAAACGACTATCTCTATCGCTAACTATTGATAATGGGCCTCCGTTCTCACTAACCCAAAAATCGAAAAACTTTTGTATTACTAACTCTGTACGTGCCTCTGCAGACAAAGGAACGAAAACGACATACTTGGTAAATGGGTCAACTATGACCATGACTTGGCTCTTGCCATGTCTACTCTTGACTTGGGTATCCATGAAGTCTATGGACACTGAGTCTCCCGGCTGATCAGGAATAGGCAAGGGTCTGAGCAGACCTAGAGGGGCACGCGTAATGGTCTTGTTCCTCTGGCAAACTTTGCAACTGCGGACATACTCTATGCAGTCATTCTTCATTCCTGGCCGGCCAGGTATACGCATGCATTAGATTGGCTAGAGTCTTTTGCCAACCGAAATGTCCCTCTGTATCCTGGCATTCCCCTAGGATCAAATTGCGGATCTCCTCGTTGTTGGGAACGCATAGACGGTCGAATACGTTAGTCTTCTCAAATAGCAACCTGTCTGTAGTGCGATAATCTGGTTCAGTCTCTGGGGCCTCTCTAACTTTCTTTAGGAGGTCGCTATAGATAGGGTCTTGTGCATACACTTGCCTTACTTTCTCCTGCAGGTCTCTCCCTATATCTAGATAGTGTACTATGGCTCCAAAGTCGCCTGATCTCCTACTCAGAGCATCCGCAACTACGTTGTACTTGCCCTTCACGGGCTTGAGCTCAAAGTCATACTGGTCTATTTCTGCGGCCCACCTAGTCAACTTAGGTGTCATCTTGGCCTGAGTCTTTAACCATCTAAGCGTCTCATGGTCATAATACACTTTGAAGTGCCTCCCAAGCAGGTAATGCTTCCAGTGCTCTAGAGCCTGCCTGAGGGCGTAGAGTTCTCTCTCATATGTCGAGGTGGCAACCTTCTCTGAGGGCATCCTCGCTGACACGAACTCTACGGGTCTATAGCCATTGCCGTCGTCTTGCTGCAACACGGCGCCTATTCCATACTGACTCGCGTCCGTGGTGACGACAAAAGGCAAGGACGGATCAGCTACTTTGAGGACAGGGTATTCTATTAACGCGTGCTTTAACTTCTTGAGCGCAGACGTACAGTCTTTGTCCCATTGCCAGATTGCCTCTTTCTTTAGCATCCTGCGCAAGGGAGCGGCAATAGTAGAGAAGTTCCTTACGAACTTCCTATAGTAGTTAGCTAGGCCTAAAAACGACCGCAAGTCTGTGAGTGTGCGGGGCGTCGGCCAGTCTCTAATTGCCGCCATCTTGCTGTCCTCTGGCTTAATGCCATCTCCGTCCAACATGTGGCCCAAGTACAGGACTTGTGTCTTGGCCCACTCGCACTTCTTCGCGTTGATCTTGAAGTTTGACTCTCTCAATTTCTCCAAGACCTGCCTCAGATGACCCTGGTGCTCCTAGAGGGTCCTACTGAAAACTAGTATATCATCTAAATAGACTACTGCAACTTGTAACCACGGTCTGAAAAGATCATTCATAAAACGCTGAAAGGTGGCTGGCGCGTTGGTTAGTCCGAAGGGCATCACGATGAACTCATAGTGCCCATATCTAGTCCGGAACGCAGTCTTGTACTGGTCATCATGATGGACTTCTATCTGATGATAACCGGACTTCAAATCTATTTTTGAAAAATACTTGCAACCCTGCACCCGATCTAAAAGATCGTCTATCCTGGGCAGCGGCTCAGCATTCTTCACAGTAATCGCATTTAAACCCCTATAGTCTATACACATACGAAGCTCTCCTTCCTTCTTGGGGACAAACAGGATTGGTACTCCAAAAGAAGACGAACTGGGCCTGATCCAACCTTTCTCGAGGAGCTCGTCTAATTGCTTGCATAGCTCCTCTAACTCTCTAGGGGACATCCTGTAGACTGCTCCCTTAGGAGTCCTTCTGCCCGGCTCTATCTCTATCCTGTGCTGGGTGGGTCGCGACACTACTCCTGTCGGCGACTCAGTCAAATCTTTGAATTCCTCCAGCAGCTTGGCAATGGTTGGGTCTGTGGAACTATCTCCTTCCTTAGCCTCAGTGACAGGCCTCACATACACTACGAAGACCGGACACATGAAACAGGCGGGCAGTCTTAACCTCGCCTGACGGACTAGGGAGCCTACACTCATGCTCTCTCAAGTGGAGTGTGGCCCCTGCTGCTTCTCCCCAATCCATTCCTAACTCTATGTCGAAAGGAAGGTCATCCTGAACGAGGAGAGTTAGGGAATGAAGATCTTTCTCCACCTTTCCATCTTTCTCTAGGCGAAGGTACGCCGCATCGTGCAGTTGTCTGAGAGGACACTGACTATGGGGTCTGCCAACTTTTGGACTTTTAATCCTAGCCTCAACTTCTTCAGCGCCCTACGGCTAATGTAACTGCGGATGGCCCTTGAGTCTATAAGGGCCCCTACTTTGCTTCTAAACACCTCTACATCTACCAAGATCAGCTGTCCCTTACTCTCCTTCCTCATTTTGGCCCAGGCTGGCATCCTCTCCTTCAACTCTTCTGCCACACCTGTGAGGGACGTACCTATAGGGACGCTAACACAAGCAGCCTCTTGACAACTAGCTAGGCACGGGCCTGCAACCTCTGCCATAGGCTCATGTGGTTTGGGAGTTTCCTGTGTGCGCGCGCTCGCTTCCCCACATGGCCTTAAAGTAGGGGCAGTTGCGACCCCTACTGGCGGCTGCCTTTTGACTGCTGAGCAGCCCATCGGGCCTGTCTGTACTGAGGACAAAATTTAATTACGTGGGCCGGGTCACCACAAACCACGCATTGACCCAAGTTCACGCGTTCTTGCCATACGCGCTGGTCCAAGCCCAAGTCTTCCCAGGGCTTGCCCTGTGGCAAGCCTGGGTGCCATCCTCCTTGAGGTGGCCTTCCACCTCGTCGCTGTGGGGACCGACAAGAACCTTGGCGATTTGGCGGGGGACCTTGACCCCTACCTCCCACTTGGCGGTTCCCTTGTCCGCCAACCCCCTGTGCACCCGATCCTCGGCCTCCCATGGCCTGGCCCCTTTGGCCCTGGCCTCCTCCTCTACCTTGCGGCCTCCCTCCAGCCGTGACAGCCGCATAAGACGTCCCTTGCCCTACGCTGCTATCATCCTCCTCTAACCCCCACTCAATCTCACTGTAGGGGATCTCATCTGTACCACCCTCGTCTAACGTGAGGATCATATGATCCTTGGCCCTCACTTGGCCAGAGATGGTACAACCCTTCCACTTCTTTCCTTTGTCCAAGTCCTTGTGCCAGAAAGTGGACACTGGCATGGACTTTGACTCATATAGGACCACTTCTCTACTCAGCATATCATAGGTGATGTCGGCCTGTTGAGACTTCTCAAAGAAATGCCCACGCAGGGGCTCGGGCATGGCACGATAAAACAATTGGACCAACTGGGGCTCAGTGACCCCGTGGTCTGGGACGGCTACCAAGTCGTCCATAACGCCCTTGAGTGCTCTTGCACTCCTCCACTGTCGTGAGTGGATCGTTTGTAACTTATCAGAGGCTCTAACGCCTCTCGTTGGGTCAGCAAATCTCTCTCTCACGACTTTAAAGAATTGAGGAAGGGTGTTGATCTTAGAATATGCAACCATGTTGTTTTCACAACTGGCTGCGCGCGCAAGAGATCTGGCAAAACTGACTGCTTTAAGGGCCTGGAAGGCGACGAGGACTTGCTCCTCAGTCAGGATGTGCTGTAAGTATACGTAACTGTTCACACTAGCCTCCCAGTTATCAAAATTTTCTTCCTTCTTCCCTCCATACGCATCGGGGAATTTAAGCTTGATAGGCTCCTCACGGGGCCTGACCTCACCCTCTACAGCGGCTATTGCTTTGGCACCCTCAATGGCGCTTTCGCATAACTTTCCCACGCTGTCTCTCAGTCGCCTAACTTCGCCTCCAACATGGGTAACCATGTCACACGCGAAATCTCTAAACCCTGACCGCATGGCACTCAACGCTACATCCTGGCTCCAGCTTGCCTGGCGCTCCTCCATCCAGGCCGCACTCAACACTTCCAGATACCCCAACACCTTGTCCATTTTGGCAGAGATGTATGGCTGCGCCTGGACCTCTTGTCGACAATCTCTCACTTTTGCCACCTCTTCGGTCAGCCTATTAACCTCATCCCTCCTTCTCTTCTTCTCCCTCTTCATTCGCAATTTCGATTCCAACTTCTTCTCCTCTTCTCTTTCTCGCCGTTCCAGAGGGTCCTCCATCGCTGCTAGCTCACTAGCTAACACATCCCTCTCGTCCTGGGGGACATAAAACTCTGCCTCCTCGTCTTCCCCCAACGATAAATTAGCAATCCACTCACTTGTTTTCTTCTCCATTGCGGCATCCTCATTTACCATGCCACTGCTTTCTCCTCTCTCTTCTATACGGCTTCTCCCTTTGGCTTCTTCTGGTGCTGCTTCCTCTTCGGCAACTTTTCTCTTTTCTTTCTCCTCCTGCTGAATCCTCATCATCTCTTCCTCCAATTTCTTCCTCTTCGCCGCCTGTTCCTCTGCAATCGCCTTCAACTTCCTTTCCTTATTTTCTCTCACTAAGGCGACCATCTTCTCTTGTTGCTCCTGGGTGTAGAGGCCAGTGCTCTTCCCACTACGGGTCTCAACCATGGTGTCGGTGTACAACCGGATTAATGGTTCCAAACCTCACCACGTAGACTCTAACCCCTGACTGACAAACCTATTGACTCAATCTAAGACTCACAAAATCCGAACAGGGATCCTGCCAAGTAGGGTCTCTAGCCTAGACCTACACTATGGTTATCACTACTAGACCTGTTGCTGATCAGGAGGCATTTAAGGAGATCCCCCGTAACTCCTCAGGAATTATTTAACGTTGCAAACAGGATGACACGATCAGCAGGTCTCTCAACACTTAGACGGCCTGTTGTGCAGCCCACAACTCGGATTTTGGGCCTACCGTGCCACACCCAGCAGCCCGCCGGTCAGTACCGGTCCTTGGGAGGGTTCGTGTCCACCGGGACAGTCGAGTCGTCAGACACAGTCTTTGGCCCTACTCAGCCTGTGTGGGTTTGGTCAACAAGCCCCTATCCTTCATCCACAGAGTACTATCACCTAAACAGAAGAGACTCAATGTAGAAAGAAGAGACAGACAGACAGACTGGACTCAGCCAGTACCACAGGGTGTGTGCACATCCATAGGGCGAGGGATAGGCTGAAGGCTTGGCGAGATTATACCAGCTCCAACTTGGTGAAACTCGTGGTCAATGGTCTTGGTCAACGCCGGTCAACGCTGCGGTCATCTCTCGATCAACCCCCGGTCAACTCTGGTGAAGCCCCGGTCAACGCCGGTCAACTCCCGGTCAACCGTGGTCAACGGCTCCGGTCAACTCCCCGGCTATGGCGGCCGGCTTCCTCTTCGTCACCACCCTTCACCTTCCTTCTCTCCACCTCGCCTCTTCCTTCTACACCTTGACTGTCTGCGTTCTCTTTTTTTTTTTTTTTTTGATTGTCTCTCTCTTCACCTCTCGGCTATGGCTTCCCTCACTCTGTTCGGTCTCTCCCCCTCTGTCCTCTCTCACCCTCCTTCGTTACTCCGTGGTGACGCTTCACGGCTATGGCCGCTATCTTCTTCTTCGTGGGACTGCACGACACACCTCACAGGTTCGTAACAACCAAACTTGTATCGCTCATCTCTCTCTCTCTCTCTCTCTCTCTCTCTCTCTTGCCGTAGCGATATCTCCAGCGCAGCAGGTACGTAGTAAAGGTACGTAGTAACCCAATCTTGTATGGCTCAACCTTTCTCTCTCTCTCTCTCTCTCTCTCTCTCTCTCTCTCTCTCTCTCTCTCTCTCTCTCTCTCTCTCTCTCTCTCTCTCTCTCTC
>BFEA01000240.1:1915097-1933424 GCA_003427395.1 Chara braunii
CACTACACACTAACTCTAGCTATGGCGGCTATGGCCGCAACTACCCTATCGCTATGCTACGCTCCTCTCTCACGCCCACTTCAGCTCCGGGCTCACTGCAGACTTCCTTGCACAAGTCGCTGTGGCAGCGCTTCCGCATGGCTCACGCAGGAATGAATGAATGGCTGGGCGCTGCCTGTTGATTTATACTTCTGAAACTCGTTGGTCTGCCCTCTTCCATCGGCCCATGGTGCTCACAGTCCCTCGTGGTACTTGCTGGACCGGACTGGGACTGACTGGACCTTACCGCTGACTGAATGGGGACTCACTGCTAACCTACCGGAGTCGTACTGCAATTGCACGGCAGTTTAGTCCACCACTTGACTCACCACTTGCCCACGTGCTGACCTTCTAGAAGGACTACAGCTAAGACTTTTGGAACTCAGACTTCTATTCTACAGATCTACAGATCGAACCCCTGCTACCTACGGACCTATGACAACCTACCAACTGTTTACGAATACACAGGTCACAGGTTCAACTCTCGGGTCTACACAGGTACTGTACACAGGTAGGGCAAGGTCTAGGGATCGAACCCTGGGATCTGAGTCTGCTACTGCAAAGAGGTGAAAACCGTTTCACGACGAAATATGTGTTTTTTGTCCTGATTGAGCAGTGTGAATGCGCTTTTCGAGAACATGTAGAATCCACCTTTTCTTTGTCTTCGGAAACTTGGAAGTTCAGTTGGGGTTGGGGTGGGAGAGAGGTGCTGGATGTTGGCTTGGGTTGGGGTTCTGAAGCTCTAGGGTGGAAGGGGAAAAGGTGGTGGATAGAGGAGGGAGTAGCTGGGAAGAAAGGGGGGTGATTGCAGAATCAAGGGGGGGGGGGCGAGGGACTGGAAAAATAAACGGCGGATGTAACGCTGGGGTGGAAGGGGGAGACACGTGCAATGGACCCAGATCGTGAAGACACTTGTCAACAATGCAAGCCCAGATGAATATCAACCTACTGATGATTATCAATAATCATAATCGCGTCCAGATAGAATGAGATGAGAAAATCATACACAGATGAAGGAGAGAGGAGGGAGATTAGACTTAGGAAAGAATAAAAGACAATGCCCACTTCTGCTTCGGCCTCCCTCCTCAATCACCACCTCAATAATCAATAATCTGAATGCGCATCTGAAGTTCTATCACAATGTGCAACGAGGCACGTTAATCAGTCCTCATCAGCGAGCTGGAGCAATGTCGACTTCAAGATAATCAGGTACGTATCCACTATCGCCCCATAGTCATGACCTCCTCCCGAATGTCGTCGAAACAGAACAACAATACTAGTCGCATAGCCTCGCCACGTTAACAATAATAATATACGTGGCAGCGGCCACGTCAGCGGCGGTGCGTGGCAGCTTCCACGTCAGCATGCCCAGAAGACAATTACAAGCCACCCACCACGCCGAGCCAGCAGAGCGTCGCCGTAGTTTGCTCAGTTGCCAGCGTAGAGCCAACGTCCAACCAGCGTCGGAGCGTCGCGCTAGCGTTGTTGTCAACGCGTGAAGTCAGCATTGACGCAAGACAAAAATGTACTTCCAAGCGAAGAGGTGAACACTTATGTAGCGTTGACACGGGGTTTGGACCTCAGGTGCTGCATCCCTCGGCCGTCGAGATCTCAGCGCAAATGACGGCCCAGATTGGCCTGCAACAAAATTCCCTGTGGCCTTGATGCTGTTTGGGTACCTGCGCACAACAAGTGAGTGTATCCGACCAAGGGCTTGGGCACGGTATCTTTGACCTGACAGTTGACTTGGACCCTTGACTTTCCAGGGGGCAGTGCATGGTCGCACTGCCTGGCGCAGGCCGTGTTTGGCCTGTGTAGTCTGGGTGCAGTTTCGGGCCCCCAGACTGCTGCAGAACAGAGGTTACTACATTCTTGCCGACCCATATTCGAGTTCCATTGCAGAAATAATTAAGACCTTAACCCACGTTCATTAGCAGGCACAATGTCAGGAGCAGTTTCAAGTAATTCTCTTTTACTAAACCATTTGTCCTCAGACGGAGACTGAGATTTGAAACCTACCTTGAACTGCTTTTGTGGACGTCCGTGTCCTCCTGTAAAAAAGAATCCATGTTCTATGATCCGATGTACTTCACACCTGCCTTCCATTGATGGTGGAATCATAGGTGGTATGTTTGGAAACTTGTTTCCTTCTACATAGGGTAATAGTTTGGACGCGTGAAAAACAAGATACATTTTGAGGTGAGGGGGAATATCAATACGGTAAGATTGTCCCCCCGAATCCCCAATCACTTTGAGAACTTCCCAAGGTCGAAAATAGACAGGCAATAATTTTTGAGACACATCTTCTTCCAATGAAAACTCTTTGGACTTGACCCATACTAAATCACTTTCCTTGAATGTAGATGGTCGACGATGCTTGTTAGCTTGTTCAATAATTTGGGTCTTAGTTTTCTTCAGATTTTCCTTTCCCTTTTTGATGTTTTCTTGAAACAATATTGCATATTCTCGGGTCCCTGGAGGTAACCTAAGGAACTGGTCCCTCGTCAATACATCAATGGGACGCTTAGGTTTCCACCCTTTATGTAGTGCGTTAGGTGTTCGTCCTGTAGAGGTATGAACACTACTATTATATGCACTTGCGATCTTGGGTAAGTTTTCGTCCCAATCAATCTGATCGGGTCTCACATACATGCGCAAAAGTTGTTGACACAAACGGTTCATCTGTTCAGTCTGGCCATTCTTTCAGGAGGCCAGTCGTGTGCCATATGCTTCCATAAGCTTTTGCCATGGCATACTTGTGAACCTGACATCGCGATCAGACACAATAGACTCAGGAAAACCATACATCGTCACCCATCGCATCTGGTGAGACTCATAAAATCAATCGAGATGGACTCACCTGGTTCGCTAGGAATTGGTAATGGTTTCAGAAGACCAAGTGGATTCTCATGCAAAGGTTTGTTTCTCTGACACACCAGACATGTAAAAACATAAGTTAGTACGTCTTCTTTCAATCCCTTCCATTCGAAACGTTCCCTAACCTCACCGTAAGTTTTCTTTAAACCAAAATGACCCTCAGTGTCGTGACATTCCCCAATCAACAGACTTTTCATTTCTTCCTTGTGGGGAATACACAATCTTTGTTCAGTTTGGTCTGGCAAGAAAAACAAACCATCAGTTATTTTATAGTTGGGAAGTAAAGTTGGGTCTTTCGCAAGGACATACATGATAGGTTTCCAGATAGGGTCAGTAGCATAGCCTTGACGAATTTTATCGTTCACATCATTCCCAACATCTAAGTATGAGACAATAGTACCAAAGAAATCACATCGTCTGGACAACGCATCTGCAACCACATTAGACTTCAATGAATGCAGACCATCGTACTAACTTATCGGAGAGTTTAGGCTGTGTCTTTATCCACTCCAGTGTTAAGTGGTCTGAGTACACAGTGAAGTGTCTCCCTAACAAGTAGTGCTTCCATGTGTCCAACGCATAGACTAAGGCATATAATTCCCTTTCATAAGTGGAGTTAGCGACCTTTTCCAATGGTAATCGTGCAAACATAAATTCGATGGGTCTATAACCCTTATCATCGTTCTGTTGAAGGACTGTGTCAATCCTGTATCGACTTGCATCAGTAGTGACAATGAAGGGAAGTGATGGATCAATAATTTTCTGAATAGGATAGTGAGTCAAAGCATTCTTTATCTTCTTGAAGGAAAGACTCACAATCTTTGTCCCACAGCCAGATAGTGGCTTTCTTTAACAACCTTCTCATTGGTGCGGCAATTAGTGAGAAGTTTCTAACAAACTTTCTATAATAGCTTGCCAAACGAAGGAAAGATCGTAGTTCAATTACAGACTTAGGTCGTGGCCAATCTCGAATTGCGGATATTTTTTTTTCTTCTGGCCTTAGGCCATCTTCGTTCACTATATGTCCTAAGTATAAGACTTCAAACTTAGCGAACTCGAGACTTCTTTGAGTTTATCTTGAAATTGCCTTCTCGGAGTTTACCTAAGACTAGACGAAGATGTTTCTCGTGATCTACTAGTGTTTTACTATATACTAGAATGTCATCGAGATAGACAATAACGAACAGATCCAACCATTGACGAAACAATTCATTCATTGACCGTTGGAATATCGCAGGGGCATTTGTCAATCCGAAAGGCATTACCATGAACCCGTAATGGCCATACCTTGTCCAGAATGCAGTCTTGTGTTGATCCGCGGGTTCCACCTCGATCTGATGGTACCTAGACTTCAGATCAATCTTACTAAAATACTTGCAACCCTGCAGCTGATCAAGTAAGTCGTCAATGCAAGGAAGCGGTTCGGCATTCTTGACAGTGACGACATTCAACCCTCGATAGTTAATACATAGACGCAATTCACCTTCCTTTTTGGGCACAAACAAGATAGGTGCACCGTAGGGAGATGAGGTAGGGCGAATCCATCCCTTGTCAGTAAGGTCCTGCAGTTGTTTCTTTAATTCCTCAAGTTCCTTGGAAGACGTTCGATATATGGGGCCCTTAGGAATCTTGCTACCCAGAATGATTTCAGTAGTGTGCTTGATAACACGTTGTGTGATTCCAGTGGGTTCAGTCTGCAGATCCTTAAACTAAAAAAAAAGACTTTCAATAGTTGGAGGGCAGAAAGAAGAAGACTCACCAACTTTCTTTACCAACACCATCATAACTTCCTGTTCCAACTTCTTTGAAACCATGGATCGAAAAGTTGGGTAACTTATACAACAAAAAGACAAACTAAGGTCAGAGCAAGACTTATGATATAACTTGATAGGTTTCATTTCAGATTGTGCATCCTTAAGTTGCACAACCTTGCCTTTGAAATCAATATTTGAGGAAAGACAACTCATGCATAATCTTCTTTCCTTCCCTAGTTCTAAACTGACACTTAATACGATCAACATACTGTGAGACAGTGACTGTACTCTTGTCCGCTAACATAGACGTGATAGGTCGAAACAATTCTTTCACCTTCATTCTGAGATGCAACTTGTGGATCGCTTTCTCGGAGATGTAGGACCTCGTCGCTCCGGGGTCCAACAACGCACCTACTCGTTTTCGTGCGATTTCTACATCAGCAAATAATAATTCGCCCTCAGACTTTGCTTTTCGAGCCCATGAGCTACGTAAGGCTAGCAATTCATTCCCTAACTCATCAAGGGAGTCATCCAGAGAGATAGAAAACAAGACAATGTGAGGGCGGTCTGGATGATGGGCTAAGGAAGATTCATCCTCTGCCATATGAGAAGAAGGGTAGGAATTGTTCGTTGGCGCCTCACCTTTCTGTTCGTCCTTACCCTTGATCTCAGTTGGAGCTGGCTGCTCGCTTTTGGGTTTTTGATCAAAGGGCAGAATGAGATCACATGTCCTGCTGTACCGCATTTAAGACATTGCGCATTGTCCATGCGCTCCTATCTTTAACCAGAACTTCCCCTCGGCAATGCTAGGGTGCACTGGAAACGAGCGCGATCTCTTCCTTACAAAATTTTTGGGTGGCCCTCCCTTGGTGGCCACGGCAGCAGTGACTTCCCCCTTCCCGGAGTCACTGTTGGCCATCCTTTTCATTCCCGTCTCTCTGGGCACTTTTCCACCGTGTCATCATCGAAGACAACGAGGATGTGGTCCTGACGCTTCTATCGCCAGATAACTCGTCTTCCTCCGCGATACATCTTCCCCCCTCCTCCTCCAGACTTGACTACGGCGGCATAGGAGTTTTTGACTTGAGAAGTCATCTGCTCCCTTTGTAGAGCGAGGTCTCAAAATTGCCTATAATTATACTTTCGGGACTTTGCTTCGGCCACCAAGTGTCCCCGGATGGGCGCAGGCAACGCGCGAGAGTTAGTACACAACACTTGGCTGTCTTGCAGGTTCAATCCTGGAACCTGCAGCAATCGGTCGACTTCACGGGACAAAGCTTCGACCGACGTCCAATGCTTTTGACCAATCGTAGTTAATTGGCCAAACACCTTGTCCGCCGTCGTCTTGTCCAGGAAACGGTCCTTGATTTTGGCCAAGAACTGTTTCAGGGTCAATGTCTTTGCCCATTCACCGATGTTTTCAAAACCCGCGGCGTTGGCCTCGGCCAACACACATTGTTTGGCCTCACCTCCCATGCAAGAGGTGGTGAACGCCACTTGGGACTCTGGGCTCGACCGGAGCGGTGCTTACATACGTTTGGATTTCAGCAATCCACAAACGCAGACTCTCATCTTTCTTGTTATTAAAAGTAAAAGGAAACTTCATCTTCACTCTTTCTTTCTTCTTTGGCACCTCCGGTTCTGCACTTGTCTTATCCAGGGTTGTCGAAGAAGGAGACTTGGAAGGAGTAGAATGAGGAGAATTAGGCGGAGAGGGAGGTGGACTCGGCGGTCCGTTTCCATTGATCGATGTCTCAACTTTAGGACCAGCAGACTTGATAGCATCACTCATCAACTTCTTCACTTCTTTTTTCTCTTCTTTTGCCTCTTCCTTACCTTCTACCTGATTCTTTCCTTTCACAATGTTTGTGATTGTTCTCGTTCCTACAGCAATCTCATCTAACTGACGTTGTTGTTTGTCAATTTTCTCTTCCAAAAAGGTAAGGTAAGTCATAATATGAGTCAATGTATGCGACATGTCAAGCTGTTCCCAGTTTCTGTCTAAATCACTTGTCTAATTTCTCTAACTTTCTGTTCCCTCCTTTGTTCTTGTTCTCTTCTTCTTGCCAGCTCTTCTTTCTTTCTTTCTTCCACGGCCAGCGTTTCTTTCACTTGCTGGATGTTCGCTTCAGTCGTAGCCTCAGACACTTCTGGTTTAATCTTACCTTTACGAGTCAGTTTCATCACCTCTTCCAACTGTTTAGTGCAGACTGGTCCAGCGCCTGTCGACACTGGGCAACCACTTTGGAGACCTCGGTCCCAGCTTCCACAACCTCCACAGCCATAACAGCTTTCTTCAGACGGTCCTCAGCCGTGTTCAAATCAAATCTGTCACGGATGTGTTCTTCGGCATCTGGTCCGGATAGACGCATTTCAGTCAACAGTTGATTCCACAAGGCTAGCAGTTCTTGTTTCCTATTTTCGGCCTGCGTCCGAGTCCTAATCTCAGACGGTCCATCGCCCACAGAGAGCGTGATTGGAATAGGAAACAAAAACGTGGTCACAAACCTCGTCATAATAGACATCTGCAGATTTTTCCAGAAGTGAGACATTTTCGAAGGACAAAAACAAGAAAATTTGTCTGGTTGATCTACCTCAAATAAACAAAAGAAGACAATTAATTTGATCGGCCACCCGAGTCAACACAATCTTGAAAAGAAAAGATTTCAATAGAATGGAACAGAAAGAAATAATTTCAGTTTCTCCTATCTAATCTGACTGCGTTTCTGTTTATTTTGTGTGATGACGTCCTATATTAGTACAGGTACCACATCCCAGGCCAGCGTGATCATCAACAGCACACAAGTGAGTACACAGGCACACAACACAGCTCACGACAACAGGTAAGTCCGCCAACAAACAGAACATCAATAGTTAGCGTCTTCCTTTCTGATGCTGTGTCTTCTAAAGTCTGGTGTGATCACACACTCGATCTGACGTCCAGCACCACAGTCACGTTAGTCTTCCAACCATGCCGCCTTCGTCGTCAAAGTGTATCTTCCCACTTAGGCATGTTCGTCCCTGCCACGTGTCACCCCTGACATGCCAACACAGCAGCTCATCGAGTCTGCCACGTCAGCACATTAGTCCAGTCATCATCATCAGTGGGGGTACACGTCAGCAGCGTACGCCTTGATCGTCCACGTCAGCCAGCCTGATCTCCTGGAGCGATACCAGCACGTTGCCAGTCAATCATACAATGCCATGTCAGCCAGGCAATGGAAACCATGTCAGACAATGCCACGTCAGCCTGGAGCTCCTCAACACAATAGACGAGTGGTGAGTCAGCACTGCCACGTCAGCGTTCCTCAATAATCGCTGGCCACATCAGCAATGTATCCCGATCGCAAATGCGATCGATCGGGATCTGGAGCGCAACGCGATCCTGACTGGAACATTCCCTGTCGGGATACCAATGCCACGTCAGCACCTGACGTGCGTTCTCAAGCGCTGTTCCTTGTCCACATCAGCACGTGTGTCTTTGTCGTCATCGTTCTCGTACAGGTCATCATCGGGAGTACAGCTCCGATACCAAATTGCAATCGACCCAGATCGTGAAGACACTTGTCAACAATGCAAGCCCAGATGAATATCAACCTGCTGATGATTAACAATAATCATAATCGTGTCCAGATAGCTTGAGATGGGAAAATCATACACAGACGAAGGAGAGAGGAGGGAGATTAGACGTAGAAGAAGAATAAAAGACAATGCCCACTTCTGCTTCGGGCTCCCTCCTCGATCATCACCTCAATAATCAATAATCGGAACGCGCATCTGAAGTTCTATCACAATGTGCCACATGGCATGTCAATCAGTCCTTATCAGTGAGCTGGAGCAATGTCGACATCAAGATAACCAGGTACGTATCCACTATCGCCCCACAGTTATGATTTCCTCCCGAATGTCGTCGAAACAGAACAGCGATACCAGTCGCGTAGCCTCGCCACGTCAACAATAATAATATACGTGGCAGCGGCCACGTCGGCGGCGGCGCGTGGCAGCTGCCACGTCAGCATGCCCAGAAGACAATTGCAAGCCAGCCACCATGCCAAGCCAGCAGAGCGTCGCCGTAGTTCGCCCAGTTGCCAGTGTAGAGCCAGCGTCGCAGCGTGGCTCTAGCGTCGTTGTCAACGCGTGAAGTCAGCATTGGCGCAAGACAGAAATGTACTTCGAAGCCAGAAGGTCAACACTTATCTGGCGTTGACGCGGGGTTTGGACCTCAGGTGCTGCATCCCTCAGCCGTTGAGATCTCAACGCAAATGACGGCCCAGATTGGCCTGCAACAGAATTCCCTGTGGCCTTGATGCTGTCTGGGTACCTGCGCACAACAAGTGAGTGTATCCGACCAAGGGCCTGGGCGCGGTACCTTTGACCTGACAGTTGACTTGGACCCTTGACTTTCAAGGGGGCAATGCGTGGTTGCACTGCCTGTCGCAGGCCGTGTTTGGCCTGTGTAGTCTGGGCGCAGTTTCGAGCCCCCAGACTGCTGCAGAACACGGGTTACGACACACGCGGTTAACAGAGGGCCAAAAATTCACCGTTTTCGCCAGGAGTTTCGGTGCAAAATTCAGCGAAAAAATCGAAAACAAACTATATGGGCCCATAATGGAAACATAAAAAAAAATAAACAGAGCAAAGAAAACGAACAAAAAGCACAAAAACACAGTAAAAGTTAGAAAAACCCTAGCACAAAAATCCAAGTAAAAGTGAAGCATTCAAAGGATCCAATGAAATGCCACTTTTTCGTTATTGATCCAAACATGTCAAAACTGGACACGGCGTACCCTGAAGCACCTACATATCACACAAAAAGAAAATACAGAAGAAAAGCAAAAAATGCTGGGGTGGAGGGGTTGGGAGGTGGCTTAGAGATTGTGGGTGAGCATTTGGTGGAGGGAAGGGAGATGGCAGAGGGAAAGGGAATGGAAGGGTGGAGATGGCGGATAGGGCCGGGATAGAGGTGGTTTAGATGGCGAATAGAGGGGAGATCAGTGCTGGGTAGAGGGGTTGGAAGATGGCTTAGAGATGGTGGATGACCCTGGGTGGAGGGAAGGGAGAGGTGGAGATGGTGGATCAGTAGGGGAAATGGAAGAAAAAGGGTGGAGACGGGAGAAATAGGGGGGAGACAGGTTTGTCAGACCGCCTACGGCCGATGCCTACGGCCCTACGGTATCTGAGTTCAGGGCTGTACTGTGCTTGCCGAGTACAGCCCAAATCTGCTGAGAAACTTTGGGGGATGGGGGGGGGGTTACGGCTGTCTCTTATACACATCTAGATGTGTATAAGAGACAGATACTGGGGCGGGAGAGCGGGATAGTGGGAGTGGGAGTGTAGGAGAGCCGGTTAACGGAGACCTCAATTTTCAGACCACTTGTCAGGCAATTTATAAGAAAACCCAAGGGTCATTTTAACCAAATTGGAGTCTGTCTCTTATACACATCTAGATGTGTATAAGAGACAGGTATGGGGGTGTTCGGGTTGTTGGGGCTGTTGGAGGGGGGGGGCTATGGGGGTGTTGATGGGGATATTTGGGGTTCTGGACCCAAAAAAAAAATAAAAAAAATGGTTTTGTGGGGTGCCGACTGACCCCCGACCGGTAGTTGCCGACCAGTCCGACAGTCGGCTGGTCGGCCCCCGACCAATCCAGGGGAGCCAACCGTCGGCATGACTACTCTGGGGGGAGATGATTTTCTTCGTCAGATATGGCTAGATTGACAAGCACACTGTAGTGTCTTCCTCTCTGCAGAGTTCCCATTGATACTCTCAAGATTTTTTAGCCGAACTCGTCCATTGTATCTCATTGGAATCAGTCAGAACTCTGGTCGACCATCTTGCTATCAGTGCATCCACCTGCGAGGCCATTGCCTCTATGAGCCCCATAAGGCCCCATTTTTGTAGCCCGTCGGCCGCCCTAAGTGAAGGCAGGCTCGACGAGGCCCTCAGGGCCCTTTTCTGGCCACTACGCAACTCGGGGAAATTCAGGCAGCTGCGCAGCACCAGTTGGTTGAGTGAACCCAGGCCCTGGCCGCCTGTGTGAATGAATGTGAAGCAGGCCCTGGGCTGGATACGGGTACCGGGCCAAACAAAGGCCGAAGGCAGTTGGGCACATGCAACCACTACAGGCCCAGAGCCTGCTCTCGTCGTGCTGGGCCTCAGGCTACCGGGGCCTACTGGAAGCTTCCTGGGACTGGACGCAGGCATGCCACTTCGATATAGGGAAGGGCCTGCCTCCTCATTCTGCATTCGGGTGCTGGCTGCATGCTGCGCAAGCGGTGCTGCTGCGCTATTTGCTGGCTGGCGCCTACGCTCTCACGGGCGAGCAGGGAAGGAGCACGCAGCCATAGCCGAGCTGCGCTGTTGTAAGCTGGGTGAGGCGCAGGGTGGTCCTTGGGTGCTAGTGGCATCTGTGAGTTGGGGAACGAGGTTGTGAGTGTAGCGCGAGACATGGCTGGCGCTGGACATTGGTCGCCATATGCTCGTACTTCGGGAATGCTGTTGATGTCATCTCTCGGCTTCGTAGTATAGGCTAGATAGGATCTGCCACATGTAGTCTGGGCGCCGAGCGCCAGATAGGATATCAACTCTGGTTCTTCGTTGATGGTGATGGGACTATTTCAGCATTGTCAATTATGAACTCTTGGTGTGTTCTTATTTGGTGAATCTCGTGATGCAATTCTGCTGTTGGTTCGAGTCAAGACTATCTGGACTCGTATGTATGATGCTGATTGATTGCTGAGGTTCGCTATTGCTCATCTTCCTTGCACACCCTTTTTTCGGGGTCAATTATACCAAGTCCCCCTTTGTCCCAGTTCTTCACTATTTTCCCACCATGGAACTTTGGATATGAAGTTCCTTTCTGGACCAGATTCGTTCTTCCGCAGGTATTGTGCGGCCGCTCTTCTGATCCCCGTTCGTACCAACTTTGTAGCAGTCCTCATCCAACAGTTAGACCATGCTAGGGAGCCAGATTCTAGAATCTTCCAGACTATTCAATAGCAGGGCTCTGCCCGCCAGTAGCTACCGGTTGGGGCGGCCGTTAAGGCGGCAGCCGAATCGGCCTGCCCCTCCAGTCAAATTCATCCGAACCCGGGGGGTACGAAAAATGCGGCGGGTACTGGTGGTTTAAACCACCAGTGCGGCATAATTTCCGCAGAAACGTATTTTGTCGAACGTCCGAAAGCGAGGGACCCTGGTCTGCCCAGCCTGAAACGTGACACCTCAACGTATGCGTTTGGCTTGACATCATTCGTTTATTTTTAATTCCCTTCTTCCCCCCCCCAACCCCGATACAGTGGAACATTATCCTACCTGATTTTTTTTTCAGAAACTTTTCGTTGAATGAAATGAGATTTAAGAATCACCGAAGTTGTAACACTTGTAATTTGCGCACTTCCGCAGCACTCCCTTTGGGTCCGGTAGGCCGAGTCTTTCATTTTGCGGCGTGTATACGGCTGCAAGTTTTGGAGGAGGGGGGATTGGCACTGGTGCTTTAAAGAGACAGACACCCACCATCTTCCCTACTGATTGGATTCCTGCAATGTCGTTCCTTCAATGATAAAACTTGTTGTCTCCTGCCACTATCTTCTAGCGCCACTTGGACTCCCGGGAACGTTTCCGTTTCATTGGACGGCTTGAAATTCGACCCTCTTGAGGCAATGGCCGTGGACTTCATCCAGTTACAGTTAATATAAGCTTCACCAACAGATGAGCATAGAAAATCCAGATCTGCTTTTAGAGCATTGACTCATTGAGTGACTGGTTGTGTTCATCGACATCTTGAAAACATTATCGACCATACTTTCTCACTTTTTTATTGTAATTAGTTGTATTAGCTTCCATGCCTGGATGGGAAGGTTGTATTTCTCTGAATGGGTCTATTCGGGGAGTGGGGGCGGGGGGGGGGAAAGGGGGGGGGGAAGGTCAACCGTGGGATGGTGGAATGAAAGGAGGACTCATTTGAAACTTGACCTCGTGTGGCTGCAGGTTGCCCTTGACTGGGCTGGACATTGGGGCGGAGGAATCACTGCAAGCATATCGATTGGCCTGGTAAGCATCGGTTTGTTTCTCCTTTTCATTTCCGAACTCGGTGTTGAGAGTTTTTTAATTTTTCTTTGTTCTGCAAATTATGAGTTGCTAAAATGTGTGAGGCACTAGCATGGTTGCGACCCAGATGTCTGGACGGCCAGCCAAACTGTCCGGACATATGGCCGTGGATGCTGTCAGGGTCTGGGTGTCCGTACAGGTATAACGTGTAGTAATTACTAATTAGCTAGGCTACCAGAGTGGCCCGGGGGCACTTGCCCGGCCGGACCCAAAAAAAAAAAAAAACAAAAAAAAAAAAACTTATTGTTATTTTAAATTTGGTTAAGAATTTTGATGTGACCCTGAGGCAAAAGTTGTTCAGTTTATTTTTCTGCATAGGTCCTTGTACGGCCGGGCCATCTGGGAAAATAGGGTGACCCGGGTGGCCTGGCTGGTAGCCTAGGTAATTAGTAATTATTGTTTTTTTTTGTTTTTTTTGTTTTTTTCCGAAGGCTGTGTGGACGCTTGAGGTATGGACAGGTCCCTGAACAGGCAACCGAGGCTCTCAGTTCATGCATTGCCCAGGCGGTTCAGAAATTTACATTCTTTGGAAATTTTCAAAACAATCCACTCTAGCAAACTGCCCAGGTTGGGCACAGGCGCAGGCCTGGAATGGAAGCCTGGGCCTACCCTGGGAAACCAGGCAGGCCAAGAATGGCCCAAGGTTTAAGAAAGGGTGTTCTGAGCCTTCTGACTGCTGACTAGTCCTATCCGTGGCCTGAGCGCTCCGAATCCGGCGTTATGTTCCAATTCTGTGTTGGGTCACTAACGAAGCTCTATCTTCGAGGATATTCTCAAATTCTTAAATTAATACCTAGGCTACCATCAGGGCCGCCCAGGTGACCTTGCCTGCCCGGGCGGCCCAACCGTGCAAGGGCCAAAGTAGGTCACAGCGAAAAAATAATAAAATCGGAAAAATCCGAAAAAGAACTATGTTATGCAGAAAAATAAAGTTAACAACTTTTCAACTTTTGCCTCAGGGTCACATCGAAATTCTTTACCAAAATAAAAATAAAAATTAAAGTTAAAAACAGGGTCACCAGCCCGTACGTACGGAGGTCTCCGGGCCGACCCCCGTACGTACGGGCGTTCGGGGTCCCGTTCGGGGTCCGAACCCGACGGTGTTCGGCCCCCGCCAAAAAATATTTCGGGGTCTAAAAATAAGTTTTTTTTTCTGATTTGTTGTTTTGTGAGATCTCTATGATGTGAGGTACATGCCTATAAATTTTGAAGTCATTTTTCTTAGCCAAACTAACATTAAAAATCGCCAAAGATGGCGGTGTCAAAACATGCTCGCCCACTCACTATTTTATTTTTACTTTAGTGCGGGGCCAAAAAAACAATATTATTTTTTGAAACTTTTTTAACGAGTTCTGTATTATGTGAAGTACATGTCTGTAAATTTTCAGGGCATTTGGCTGTGCCAAAAAAACATAAAAATCGCCAAAGATGGCGGTGTCGAAAACGTTCTCGCTCACTCACTAATTTTAATTCTCTTCTCATTTTTTTTTATTTTTTTTATTATTGTTTATTAGTTTTATTTTCTGTATTTTATTTGTATCTCAAATTTGGTAAGGAGTTTGGATAAAATACTCAGACAAATGTTTTTTATTGTCTTTTTCTTCACAACATATCTCTTTTTCAGATTTTTTTTATTTTTTTTTTTTTTACTTTTTTTTTTTTTTTTTTTTTGGTCGGCGTTCGGTCCGAACGGCCGAACGCATCCCCCGCACGTTCGGGCGTTCGGCCCGTCCCGAATGCCGATTACCCTGATTAAAAAAATATTTTTTTGAATTTTGAATTATAATTTTTATTTGGCCCGGCCGGACAAGTGATCCTGGGCCACTCTGGTAGCCTAGATTAATACAAATGTCATGCACCAACTTACTACCAAGTTACATATCTGTTTGGCCAAACAATACGGTCCATTCACACTGAGAATCCAGTCTTTCTCGTATGGAACATAATTGACTCGGACTTGGGGATTGGGGGGCAGGGTTGCATACCTGCCGACCACCAACCGCGACCGCCGACCGTTTTGCAGCCGACCAGTAGGGCAGACCGGTCGGCGGTCTGCCGACCAGTCAGAAAACAGCCATCCACTGATTTTTTTCAAATCTGAGTTGGGGGCTGTACTGCGCTTGCTGAGTACAGCCCAAATCCTGTCTCTTATACACATCTAGATGTGTATAAGAGACAGCTGTTATGGGGGTGTTGGGGGGGTGTATGGGGGTATTTGGGGCCGCTATGGAGGTGTTGGTGGGGTTATTGGGGGTTCTGCGGACGACCCCCAACCGATAGGTGCCGACCAGCCGATCAGTCAAGGGCGCTGACCATCGGGGTATGCAGCACTGATTGGGGGCTATAAATGAGCGTTTGAGGGGGTGTAAAGGGGTGAATGATCCGTGAATCTCAACTAACTTCCTATTCTATTCTTTATTCTTGAAATTAACGAGGAATATAGAGGTTACCCCGGTCCCCAAAGTCGTTTGTATTCCAATTCTCCAAAACAAAGAGGAGGATGGAAGACACATATGAAGTTATAAACTATCAAGAAACAGGTCATCAGTTTGAATCCTGCTGGAATCAGATAGATATAATCATATTATAATGTTACGGAACTTACAGAAATTAGGGGCTTTTGTTTTTTTTCCCCCCTTTTCCTTTGGACTATCTCTGGATTTGTATGTGTGCCCCCTTAATTTCCCAGGGGCCATGGTGATCGTCTCTATATATCATTCCAATTTTTGAGTGACTGTGACGTCCCGAAGGACAGATAATGTTGGGGCCCTTAGGGGCTACTCCCCTTAAAATAACAAGAGCAGGATGCTAAGAACTGTTGAAACTTGAAAGGGGCAGTGAGTGTTGTGCTTGCTGCTGAGAGTGCCTCGGTCCGTTTTTTTTTGTTTGTGCTTGTTGCTGAGGCTGGCGGGGTTGCCAAGGTCTCCAGCTAACCAAGTCTTTATTTGGGGTGGGATTCCGATTTCATTTGTGTGGATGTTTCAATTTTGATTTCATTTGGGTGGGGGTTTCATGGGGTTTGGGGTCTGTGTGGGTGCTCTGAGTGTGGCGCTCCAGTTGCTGATGGTGGGAGAAAAGGGCAGTGCATATGTTTTTATATGCTGGACATTGTTCCTGATTCCATCATTCTACTTATCAAGAAGGATTGAGCAGTCGTTCGGGCCATTTGGGTACGCTATGTTCCTCTCGATGTGACCCGGTGATTAGTGATTGACCACTGCTAAGGGATGTGTTGTTCTCTCTCTTGCCTTTTGAGTTCATGCATTTTGTTTTTGCATGATTACCAGCGGACCATTTATAGTGGAAGTCGGAAGCTGAAGATGCCAGAAATGCGAATTCCATGGCGGCGGACTCACCAGCAATGCCAATTTCCAGAATTCTGCATTTATACCTAGGCTACCAGCCGGGCGGGCTGCCCAGGTCACCTTTTGGCCCGGCCGTGCAAGGACCAAAGAAGGTCCTAGCAAAAAAAATAGAAAAATACAAAAGACATCCAAAAAACTGAAAAAAAATGTTTTTTTTAATTTTTTTTATTTTTTTTTTGCTTTCAGAACAGCCTTAAGGCACTACCTTTTGCATCTTCCTTTGGAGCAAGTTAACGTGCAAGTGACAGTTACAGGACCACAGGACTACCGACAATGCTATGGGTGATGCTATGGACGATGCTATGGACGATGCTATGGGTGATGCTATGGATGATGCTATGGGTGATGCTATGGGTGATGCTATCATTGCTATGGATAATGCTATAGGTGGCGCTATGGATGATGCTGTGGGTGACGATATTGATGATGCTATGGGTGATGCTATGGATAATGCTATTGGTGATGCTATGGATGATGCTATAGATGGGATATGATGCATCCTATATTAGCACAGATGCCATTTTTGAGAGTGCATGTGTGTATGCAAAGTAGGGTATGCGTTGATATGGGTGGGGAACATATGTCTGCGGTGTATAATCCTTTCAGTCTTTCAGAGAAAAGAAGGTGCATTATTATAGGTGGGGATTATACCTGCATTAGAGATAGGGCTTAGTAGGGTGTGAGATAGACATATCTAGGGGGAAGTGTGTTGCGAGGCACAAGGCCTCGGTAAGCCCTACTGGGCCCTGTTATCAGCAAGGTCGGCCGCCCTATGTGAAGGCAGGGCCGAACTAGGCCTATTTTGGACTACCACGCAACTGGGGAAAATTTAGGCAGTTGCGCAGCGCCAGTTGGTTGAAAGCGCCCAGGCCCAGGCTGCCTTTATCGTATGTAACTGAGGCAGGCCCTGGGCCAGATACACAACATGGACCGAACACAGGCCGCGGGCAGTTGGGCATGGGTAACCACCACAGGCCCTGGGCCTGATTCGTCTGCACTGAGGCTCAGCCTCTCGGGGCCTACCGGAAGCTTCTGGGCCGGGGCCCAGTGCAGCCTTGCCGCACGCAGCAGGCAGGCCACTTCCATTTAGGAAAGGGCCTGCCTCCAGATTCGGCATTCGGGCACTGGGTGCATGCTGCGCTAATCGCTGGCCAGGCCCACGCGCTCACGGGCGAGCAGGGAGAGCAGGCAGCCATAGCCGAGCTGTGCTGCGCTGAGCTGGATGGGGCACGTGGTGGTCCTTGGGTGCAAGTGTCATCTGTGAGTGGGGGATTGAGGTTGTGAGTGATACGAGAGACATACCTGGTGCTTGAGGTGAACGGCATTGGCCGAGATCTGCTCGTACTTCGGGAGCTGTTGACGTCACCAGCGGCATTGTAGATAGGCTAGATAGGATCTGCCATTTGTAGTCTGGGCGCATAGCGCCAGATAGGATGTCGACATTGGTTCTTTGTTGATGATGATGAGACTATTCCAAAATTGTCACTTATGAGCTTTTGCTGTGCTCTTATTTGGTGGAACTCGTGTTGCAATTCTGCTTTTGGTTTGAGGGGGTAGCTAATATCTGTCATCTATCTTTTCTCTCAGCCTGCTCTCCGAGGCCTTGGAGTGTTCCATGCAGTGATGATTGGTTGGGAAGTGGTTTTCTTTGCCACCACCAGAGATATTTGATGATATATGAGGAAGCGGCATTTTCACCACCATAAAAAAGACCGCCGTTAGGAACAACTGGGTCGTGAATGGAGGGCTATGCTGGGCTGTGTAGCTAAGCCATGGCATGGAGTTTCCGCGGCCGTAGGCATGCATGTGTTTGCTCTACAGGCTAACTCTTCCGCGGCCATAATGAAGTGCCTATAGCATGCTGTGCACGTTTATAAGTTTTCCCATTTACAAGTTGTTTTCTCAACTTCTTCTGATATTGCAGAGGTCTTGCTGCATACATGGCTATGACGTCGATCCCAACAACGCATCTTCTCGTTATTGTTGCAACCATGTTGAAGTTTCTGATGTCGAAGATGGGGACAACAGGATGTCTGGCTCATCCTTGGGGCTGTCTCTTATACACATCTAGATGTGTATAAGAGACAGGCTTCCCTCAGCCGTTGAGATCTCAACGCAAATGACGGCCCAGATTGGCCTGCAACAGAATTCCCTGTGGCCTTGATGCTGTCTGGGTACCTGCGCAC
>BFEA01000240.1:1955842-1967216 GCA_003427395.1 Chara braunii
CCTCAGTGCAACTGCACTGAGTCGACGGTACGACTGCCTACAGTCAGCAGAAGGGTCTAGAGAGTCCCAGTCCAGTCCAGCAAGTACCACAGGGGGACTGTGAGCACCAAGGGCCGATGGCAAAGGGCAGACCAACGAATTTCTGAAGTATAAATCAAGAGGCAGCGCCCAGCCATTCATTCATTCCTGCGTGAGCCATGCGGAAGTGCTGCCACAGCGACTTGTGCAAGGAGGTCTGCAGATGAGCCCGGAGGACGCAGCGGGCAAGAGAGGAGGAGTTAGCATAGCGATAGGTTGGAGGCAGCCATAGCTGCCATAGCTATAGTTAGTAGTGAGTGTGTGTGTGTGCTCGAGTGTTAGAGTGATGCGTGTGGGATATCCAGGGTGATCCAGTGTATGTGAACAGTGAGATGTTTGTGCGCTGAGGTCGTCATAGCCAATTGGGAGTGAACTCGTATCTGAAAACCATATCTCTGAGTTTTGAGTGGGCGCATGTCGCCAGTGTGCTGCGTTACTGTTTACATGTGTGAAAAATGTGTTTGAAAACGAGTCTGATTGCAATATTTACAAAGTAATACAAACAGATCCAAGAAGCACAAATGCAAGCAACAGATTTGTGTATATTTTTCTTCACTTTCCACTTTACCGGGCTTACCCCCCCCCCAAAAAAAAAAAAAAAAAGGCGCGAGCGTGGAGTTGCTCTTGAAGTCTCCAACTGGCACCCATGGACTCCGGCGGAACTCGAGTTAAACCACGAGTACGGAAGATGATGACCTAGTAGATTTTGCGATTGTGCAGAAGGAGGCCGCACTTTACGTGTACTTTGGCCTGCTCGCGGTTGATTTGGTTCACACTTGAGGGGGAAATGTCAGCAGGTGAAAATTGTCTGTGTTCGATCGGCGGTTTAATTGCTACAGTCCTGACTCTATCGGCATTGTCCACCTCTGACGGGTGCGTCCATGTCTCTTGGTGGTTGTGGTTGTGGCTCTCTTGGGTTGTCTGCAGACAATGGGGTTGTTAGATCGGGGATTGTCGTGTCGACGTTTGATGCGAACACCCCTCCTTTCGTCTTGAAACATGTCCCCCGTCTAGCGAAAGCCATCGGAGTGGAGATATCTGGAGAAGAGATCCCTTCTGGTTCAGAGGCTGCACCTCACACCTCGTTTCTGGTGAGTTTCATTGACCCCTTGTGTGCCTTTTGCAGATCAAAGTGGCATTGCTCCACTACTCACAAAATGTGCAAAAGGAGAATGAATCTGCCACTAAAACATGGCAAGATACACCGCCATATTTTTTTGTCTTTTTTCAAGTTTTTTGGATGTCTAGAGTAGTGGAGCGAGGCCCTTTGTATGATTTGCAGCAATTTTGTGCCTGCTTTGCAGCGGTTTTGCATGATTTGCAGCAAGAAGGATGCAAAAGTTTACGATCTTGAGGGCCAGGCATCGTATGGGTCTGACGTGTTTATTTTGTGCCTGATTTGCAGCACTTTTGCATGATTTGCAGCAAAAAGGATGCAAAAGTTTACGGTCTTGAGGACCAGGCATCGTATGCCTTGTTGGTGTGGGTCTGACATGTTTATATTTGGGTTCACGTTTGCATAAGCAGCAAGGGGGGTGGGAGGGAGGAGAGGAGTTGCAACAGAACCGCTATCAATGGTGAGACTGCCTAAATAAATTTCAAGCTTTATGGGGGGCTTGGAAGAGGAGGGGCGGGGGGGGGGGGGGGGGGGGGGGGATTCAATGTGAAGTTTGGATGAGTTACGTCCACTTTTTCTGCCCCCTTTCAGGCTCTTTCAATTTTGGTTGCATTCCAGAAAAAAAGAACAACCTCAATTTAAACTTTAAACTTTAAAGTTTTTAAACCGCCGGAAACGTTTCCCAGCCATCTTCCCCTGACACGCCTTGCACACTGCCACAGCTTTCGGGGGTGGCAGCCGGAGCAAAGTGCCCGGCACCGCCAGCCAAAACGAGGCCCATGCGCCAGTTTGTTTTTTTTCTTGGGGCGCGCAGGGCTTCTGGAGCCCCGGGCAAAAGTGGCCCAGACTTATTGGTGGTTTAATTTATGTAAATGAAATCCCTGATGTTTGTGTGGGTCTGCAGTACTTTTTTGAAGTTTTTTCTATGTGGCTGGTTGTTTGTGTTCATTTGCATTGCAGTACTTTTTTTACGTGGTTGTTCGTTTGTGTTCATTTGCAACAGATTGCTATCAATGTGGAGAGTCAATGAGACCTTCAATGGAAAACTAAATAAATAAAGTTCAAGTTTTCAAGCCTTTTATAAAAGGTGGGGGGGGGGTAGGGGGGGAATACAGCAATGTGAACCCTGGATATAGCCAGGTATGGCCACTTTTTCTGCCCTCTTTCAGTGGCTTTTCAGTTTTGATTGCGTAATTTGTCTAAATGGAATCGCTGACGTTTGTCTGCGTTCACATTATTTTTTCCACTTGCTTGTTTGTTTGTGTGTTCATTTCCAATCATGGCATTCAGTTGCTTTCAGTTTTGATTGTGGAATTTGTCTAAATGGAATCACTGACGTTTGTCTGCGTTCGCATGATTTTTTCCACTTGCTTGTTTGTTTGTGTGTTCATTTCCAATCATGGCATTCAGTTGCTTTCAGTTTTGATTGTGGAATTTGTCTAAATGGAATCACTGACGTTTGTCTGCGTTCGCATGATTTTTTCCACTTGCTTGTTTGTTTGCGTGTTCATTTCCGATCATGACAGTCTTTGCACTCCGCTTTCGATTTGTCTGTTCTTTCCTTTCTTTTTTTTCTGGTGTTTTCCGCTTGTCACTCCGCAGGCCTGGTATCCCCTTGGCGAGCTTATCCATCACGCTTTCTTTGTTCGGTCCAAAGCGGTTCCGCCTTTCCCTGGAGATTTCAAGTTGCCGAGTCTGCAAGTCTCCAGGGTGGAAATAGTGGGGAAAGAAAGCAGGAGTGGGAGTGAGGAATTGATGAAGGGTTGGCGTCGACTACATGTCGTCTTCGACTTGGGGTGGGCACAATTCTGATCCTGAAAAGACCTGTTGTTCTCATCCTGGGAACCCTACCTTTGTATGGTCTTCCTCTGTTTTTTTTTTTTTTTTTTTTTTTTTCCCCTCCTAGGGTGCGAGGCCCTCAGGCCTCACCTGGTGGGGGACCCTAAGTGAAGGCCTCAGCAGGGGAAGAATGGACTTTCAAAAGGGGCCTCGCACGTCCTGAAAATGGCCTCCGCCAGGTAACTACCTAGTAGGCCCCGGGGATGGATCTCGGCCAGTCAGGTACCTAAGCCGGGACTCAGACCTGTAGGTACTGCATACCGGGAGGTCCAAACCCCGGCCTGCCAAGCCAACAAAAGCAGCGGCCAGGCGGGCAAAGTACATTGGGCAGTGGGCACTTGCAGGCGGCAGCGTTGGGAGTTTGGCCAGCGGAGACATCAGCACCCAGGGAAGCAGATGCTAGCGGTGCACTTGCCGCGTGTGCACACACCCTACTGTCGTCGGTCGAATTGAATGTCTGGTCATTATCGCTGTATCTAGACTGAAAATTGCCCCAAATTGCATTACCGGGCGTTCTATTAGGGTGAAGACGGTAGCAAGAGGGGAGGGAGGTGCCTTCGTGGGATTCAGACATGAACGTCTGCTCTTCGAGCCGTAAGGTTGCCACCGCATACTTCGAATTTCAAAAGATGGAGCGCGGTGAGGAGAAGGAAGCAAGGTGGAAGGGGAGGTCCTTGGGAGGAGGAGGAAGGGTGTGGGGACGGTCAGATACCTACCTGATGTACGGTGGGAGGCGTAGGGAGAGATATGGTTCGTGGGTGTTGCTCGGTAGCATACATGCTGTAGAGAGATGAAGAAATGAGGAAGAGAAGTGATGATCAAGTTAGTGAGGAAGAGAGAAAGAAGATAAAGAAATGAGAAAAGAAGCAAAAAAAGAAAAAAACTTAAAAAAAGAAAAAAAAGGTATTCAATAGAGTTGGCTGTGGCAAATGACTCACCAGTGCACTTTACATGCTTTGCACGCCATTTGATTCAGCTAGAGAATCACCTGGGGCGAGATCCCGCTAGCAAAGGATTGGTTTGTGGATAGGTGCAGAAAATTGCAATTCATCTGCTTTTCTGCACCGCTGCTAAGTTAAAAGTTAAAACCCATGCAGATTCAGGCATTGAATAATCAAATCCTGTTTGTGAGTGAGACCTTTGCCCCTACTGCCCCTTCTGCATACGTAATACGTATGTGATATGTGCTACATCCTTCTTGTTCCCCCTTTTTTTTTCTTGTTTTTCAAAAAAAATGTCTTTCATTCTCAATTCTGGTCTGATCCATTCGTTCCCAGAGTTCTGAAAATGAATCTTATTACAAAAAAAAAAAAAAGCATCTTATGAGGAAGTCAATTCAAATCACCAATTCGCCACAGCATTCCAAGCCTGTGGGCCAATCGTCGACTGGAACAATTCACCGCCACAGTCACAAAGTCTCAGGGCCAAGCGCGACTGGTATTTTGTGCTTCGGGAGCATGCACCTGGTTCTTAGCATAGCCAGATTCATGCTTTCAAAGCATGAACATATCTTCAGTGGAGCCAGACCCACGATCTCAACTTCTCAAGTATTCAGGGCGAAGAAGGTATTTCCCAACTTCTAAAACCATATTCCGCAATGTCATTCAGAATCATCCTTCTCAGTCTGCTTGCCGACTGTGACAAAACATAATCAGTAAGAAGTTTACGAACTGCGAAAATTCAAAATTCGGATTGCTCTCTCATCGGATTGGGCTCATTCTTTTCTGACTCTCTTTCCCTCTAAGTAGTAGCATTCTGCACTCGTGCTTTTCCTTCTCTTTTTTTTTTTTTTTTTTTTTATTTAAATAAATAATAAAATTATCCTTCTTTACTTCAAATCGCAAAAGGAGGCCGGGAATCCCTCCACATCTCAACCCGGCATCACATACGGAGGCCATTTCTTAGCTTAGGATTGGCGGGAAACCGGGTGCATGCTTTTCCTACTATATTTCCATGTAAACCACAAGTGCTTCCTAAAGTTGTGCCCGTTAACAAGCCCCTACAATTTGAGGAAACGTACGGGCCACTACAGGAGCACCGAAATTCATCCGACTAGAAGCGTGTTACATGCTGCGCCTGCACACGAGGGCCATTTTCTGGGCCCTGCGTCCCTCAGGCTGAAAGCCTGAAAACCAGGGCCTACAGGCCCTGTGTCTGTTCAGCTCGAAAGCCTGAAAAACAGGGGCCCACAGACCCTGTGTCGTTTCAGACTAAAAATGGCAGCCTGAAACGAAGGGCCATTTTCGGTCTTTCATCAGACTGACCTGCCCTGAAACTCAGGCACCAAACCAGGGTTTTAGGAACAGGCTATTTTTGGCCTGTTCCCACGACAGCTGCAGCGCCAGACCCTGGCTCAGTTTGGCATTGGCAAGCCTCCTGGACTGCCCGCCCTGCAACTGCAGGCAGTCGGAGGCAGTCAGGAGGCAGGCCGAGGTAGTACATAGGGACTTCCCATGCACTTCATGGGCAGGCAGGAGGCAGTCAGTAGTCTTCAGGATTCGGCAGCAGCACTCTGGAGGACCGCTGCAGGAGTAGTAGTAGTAGCGCTAGCAGTAGTCTTCAGCGCTGGGCGCTAGTAGCGTAGCTGTAGTCTTCAGCGCTGGGCGCCATAGCAGCTAGAGTAGTACTAGAGAGAGAGAGATTGGGCGGACGCCAGGGATACTTACCTGCAGCGCCATTGCTCCAGCTTCGTCTTCAAGGTACCTGCAGCACAGCGCCATCTTCACAGGCTAGTTCCTGGCACATGAGAGACAGAGTTCTTCTTCTTCCTCTTCTCAGTCCACCATCTCCTTCTCACCCTCTCGCTATCTGACTTCACTGCATCAGCAGACTACGAGAGAGAGAGAGAGGGAGAGCTTGGTGACATTTGGATCCAGACTCGACATGGGACTTCAGACATTTTGAAGAGGGATTATTTGGGACTTGTAACGAGACTTGGGGTTGACGACTTTCCCATCTCCCCCTTCCTCTTCTTCCTCTGATCCCCTCCTCTTCGTCTGTGTATGTCTGGACCTGGCGCCTCTTTCCTGTGTATAGCACCAGGCCCCTTCACACCTTGTGATGAGCATGATGTATGTTTGGTCTGCGTTGAAACATTGATTGGGCTAGTCATTAGTGCTTCGCTATCTTGTACTACGTGAAAGAGGTCAGTCCCAGTCAGGTCAGGACTTTTATCTAAATCTTCCGCTGCGCTATAAAACACCATTTTGTATGTATCGGAATGCACATTGCTTGTTGAGATTCCACTTGCACTGCATTGTCCATTCAGTCCTTTTTATCACATTGGGATCCTCGGTTTATATGTACATCGCCCAACTGGGCATGTAACAAACGCCTCTACTTTATTTTTTTCCGTGGCCGATAGCTGGGCCCAGTACTGGTGGTTTAAGAAGCATAAAATAGCATTCCTAGTATTTCATACAACAATTGTTAGTCTTAATAGTAAGTAATCCTTAGTAATTAATTTTTACCAGTACTTCCTAAAGTCGTGCTCGTTAACAAGCCCCTACATTTTACGGACATGTACGGGCCACTACAAGAGAGCCCAAATTCATCCGACTAGAAACGTTTCTACTCTATTTGTTTCTGCGGCCGATAGCTGGGCCAAGTACTGGTGGTTTAAGAAGCATAAAATAGCACTTGTACAACAATTATTAGGTCTTAATAGTAAGTAATGATTAGTAATGATAAGTAATCCCTCTCCATCCCTATTGTGGGCCTCCAAAAAAATTCAGTCAGAGCGGTAGTGTGGCCGTGTATTGTCTTTCCCCATTGTTTATCGTGCGTTGTGCTTGCGCTGATAGATGGCCACTGTTTCTTCCCGTTGATCTGATGTCTCTTCTTTTGATGCCATTTGTTATTACAGACCATCGGTGACCTGTCCTTATTACCTTGTTCACCTTCTCCTTTTCTTCCGTCTCTTCTCTGTGCTGGTTCTTGCCTCTTTTTTTTTCTTTTTTTTTCTTTTTTTTTCCCCTTTGCCTCTTTGTCCCCCCTTCTTCCCTTCTTCCATTCCGTCATCTTTTCTTAGCTGACGTCATCACTTCCTCCCCCTCTTCTTCTTCTTCTCCTTTTTTTTCCCCCCCCTCCCTTTCCTCCCCCTCTTGGTTCTCGGAATAGTGTATTCCCGTTTTTCTCTGTCCAAATAGCCGTTTTCATGGTTATGCCGGACCTGGACCTGGACACAGCAGGATGTCCAGCCAGACTGACGTCCGGAAAAGAGAGAGAGAGAGAGAGAGAGAGAGAGAGAGAGAGAGAGACAGGGAGTCTCTCTCTCTCTCTCTCTCTCTCTCTCTCTCTCTCTCTCTCTCTCTCTCTCTGTGTGTGTGTGTCTGTCTCTGTCTCTGTCTCTGTCTCTGTCTCTCTCTCTCTCTATATATATATATATCCCTCTCTGCCTACGGTTTACCGGGCAGTTCTATTTGACGATATATATATATGTATATATCGCAAACACACGCACACACACATACACACTCACAGCTCTCTGTCTTGGCAGGTTTGAGCGGCTAGGATCGGGCTTGTACTAGCGAGCTATTCTCTCTTTTTGTGGTTGGATATGTCTTGTTGGTGTTGTTGATTATACACGGCCTACTTCTTTGCCCTGCTTTAGAGCATGGACTGTTTGGATGTGTATGGGTGGCCACGAGTTCTCTTTGGGGGGAATGTATATTTTGTGGGCCGGCGTGGAAGGCCTTCCCAGTTTTTTCGGACCCTTACCAGCAGAGGGCGGTGCGTTCTTTCTGGAGGAGTCGTCTGTCTTAGGTTTAAGTTCTCTTACCTTCTTTTTACTCTTTGGTAGTGATGCGAGCGTATAGTTTGAGATGAATGTCGGGAATGCCAATGCTGTTATATTTGTTTGTTTGTGRTAAATGAGTTTTTGGTTTTGTGGGCCGATACGGAAGGCTCTCCAAGTTTTTTCGGACCTTTGAGGGGGTCGGTCGGTGCCTTCTTGCTGGAGTAGCCTTCTGTCTTAGGTAAGTTGCCTTCTGCCCTCCATCCCCTTATGGACTTTACATATGTATATGTGCAAGTGTGCCGCTTTGGCAGCTGATGGGTGTGCAGGCACTTGGCGCTGAACCACACAAACATGGCTAAGCTTGCATTTTCTATTATAATGCTCATCTATACTTTTTCGTCATGGATGGCTTGTGATAATTTGTGAAGGGAATGAGAGAGAGAATTTGGGGTCTTTTAACACCACACACACACACACACACACACACACACACACACACACAGAATCAGTCTCAGCCCGGACCTGTTTGGCTTTCTGAAAGGGCCAGAAAATAGTTAAAAAATCCCAAAACATTTTTTTGGGCGGTGTGCATTGAACAACCCCGTCCCCCCCCCAAAAAAAAACATTTTTTTTTTCAGGGCGTTCTCACACCAGGACTTTTCTGGATGCATCGGACTGCAATTAGGATGCGCACTGGGTGCATCTGACTGCAATCATGTCCAGAGCTGAGTGGAAAAATCCTAGTGTGAGAATGACCTCAGTCAGAGGCTGATCGCAAATTCATGAATGCATAATATGAATTGCAGGTCTGCCAAGCAGGTTTGGGTATCAGCAATCAACGTGACTGGAGCGCTGACAAAGTGGTCGATAACGGACGGCCAGCTGCCAGGTTAGTTCATTTCACTTGGCCATCTTTTGTCCATTTTGATGTTTCTTCGACATCTCGACTCTTGAGGTGTCTTCCTGTCCCATTTCCCTGCTCTGCCTTTGCACTTGCGAGCACCGTCTTCTCGTTGACATACACTACGGAGAACTCATGTTTATACGGCAGAAAGTCCACTTGAGTGTGGACGAGTAGAGTAAATCAGCAGGCTTGCGAGAGGCGCCGCACGGAGCATCTGCTCTTCGCACGGAAGCTACGAATTGTGATGATATGGTCCAATCCCCCTGATGGGGACATGCGGAAGCGTGCATTGTTTTCGGGAATGTTTCGCTGTGCGTAAGCAGCGTAACTTCCTTTGCCCATCCCTCTGCCTTTGCTCCGTTTTTTTTTCTAAGAAACGGAAGCTACCAATTGTGAGATAATCCTCCTTATGTGAGGACATCCATTGAAATTGGAACGATACAGAGGGGGGTATAGGGGTGGTCTAGGGGGTATGGGAGGCTGTGCGAGGGTATTGGGGGGGTGGTTTGGGGGTTTTGAGGGGGTGTATGGGGGTATTGGGGGTATTGGGGTCGGGCAATTATGGCGGTGTTGACGAGGTTATTGGGGGTTCTGGACCCAAATAAATAAATAAATAAATAAAAATTGCGGGGTGCCGACGACCGCCGACCGGTCGGCTGGTCGGCATCCGACCAGTCAAGGGGCACCGACCGTCGGGGTGTGCAACACTGGATGAGACGCATAAATCGAGAAATGCTCCAAATTGCGGGGCCACCAGCTGTGCTGCCCAGGTCCCCAAAGCTGGCACGGGACCTGCCCAGGACGTCCGGTCGGGGTCCCGGGCCATATCCCACCAAAAAAAAAAAAAAAAAAAAAAAAAAAAAAAAAAAAAAAAAACACGAAGATAAAGTATGTTGTGCACACCAACAAATCAAAGTTACCAAACAACTTTATAAAAATAAAAACAAAGCAAGGAGGATTATCTCACACCCGTGGAAGGCCTTTCAACCCCTTCCAAGCCCCTTTAGGCCCTCCCCTCCCCCCCCCTCCTCCCCACACCCTCCAACACTGACATGAACCAAAAACAAATATAAGACCGGATTTGCATACCTCTTGGAGGGCACAAAACAGCCCCATCATCAGGGGGGAAAAAAACAAAGTTTTGACAGTTTTTTTCACTCGCCCGGGTGACCGGGTGGGAGGGTCCCAATCGCACTGGCTTATACGGATCTGGTAGCCCAGCCAAATTGGGGAAAAAAAAACAAAAAAAAAAGAGGATACTGCAAGGAAATGAGCAATGTGAATGACAATGAAGTTGAATAAAACCAAATCGCAGCATTCCACGGAAATCCAGATATTAACTTTGAGCAACAAGTGGTTAACCATATTAACCACGGGAAACACTGTAACCTGCTCTCCTTTGAGTTTGAACTGAAAGCAGATTGCAAGCCGAGATAACACCGAACAAGTATATGAGCGAAGCATTGGAATCACATGATAATGAAAGGCCCCTTCTCACCTCCAATCACCAATGTCAACAAGGTAGCTCTCCTATGTTGGCGATCGGCACCCAGGCTACAGACAGACAGGTCCTATGACTCCTAGCTACAACAGGTCTGCACTGAGGTCCTTCAGCCAGATGACGAATGAAGACTCCGAGTGAACGGCCAGCTTCTTCTTCACCAGGCGAGTACCTCATCGCAGCGCTCGGACCCCGTCTTACCCGACCACTGTCCTCATCCCCAAGGACCACCGCTATTCCTCCACTCGCCTTCTAGGTGCCCTGCCCGGCTATGGCTGCGCCCAGTCACACGCTGCTTTGCCGCGCAGCTCCTCCTTCCCCTGGCCGGGCTCTCACGTGTGTGCTCCAGCACTGCTGCCGCATGTCCAGTGAGCTAGAATGCACTAAGTGAGGCAGCCTCACTTCCTTTTGTGTTGGCGGCCAGGCTCGTGGCCTGGCTGGATTGGCTGCACCCTGGGCCTCTTCCAGAATATGCCAGGGACCTAACTGCCTGAGCCCTGGGCCCCAGCATCTTCAACCAACGGCGGGATGAGCTCTGCCGGTTGGTTGGAAATGCTGCTTGCCTCAACCAACCCCGGGGGGCCTATGACAGAGATTCCTATCGCCCATGGTCGTATAGTCCTATTTGCTTTTAGTCCTTAAGATCATGGTGTGCGGCCTGAAGTAAGACCAAGGCCAAAATGTGCAGATCCGCCTTCTCTTAGGCCAGGCAGGGCCTTTTTTTCCATCGTGCAGAGGGGCTCATTCCTCACAATACCTTGGATGAATCTCAAATCACGAGCGCATTTTGCTCCCCTAGACCAGCATCGACTCAGCCGCAAAGCAATGAGCAGAAGAGACACAGCAATGATCGCAAACGTACCGAACTTTGACTATATATATAGTCGGTGAAACTCCGACAAAACAGTTTGTCACAGCCCCTCATTTGTTGTCCTCTTCTCCCTCTCTGCCTACGGTTTACCGGTCAGTTCTATTTGACGATATATACCTCCAATCCTTTTCTTCGAATTTCCTTTTTAAGCACTGATTCGGGAAAAGAATTCAACCCTGTACTACAAGACCCCGTATTGGCTATACATCCTCCTTATATATATAAACAGTTTGTCACAGCCCCTCGTTTGTTGTCCTCTTCTCCCTCTCTGCCTACGGTTTACCGGGCAGTTCTATTTGACGATATATATATATATATATTCCCTC
>BFEA01000240.1:2013394-2026372 GCA_003427395.1 Chara braunii
GGGGGGGGGGGTGGAGGCTACAGTGGTGTGTTATTTTTCTTTTGGGGAAATTGTTGAAATGCCGCTGAAAGTTGGTGGACGATTTCGTCAAATACCCCTAAAAGTCTTGGGTATGGCGACATGCCCCTATGACAGTAGTGAAACTTTGCGGAATACCCTACTCTCCAATTGGACCTGTCATCTTTTGCATATACCCCCACTGGGCCCTGGGCAACTTGTCTATACGCCCTGGTATTTTAGGCCGTTGGACCCTGCAGATGACAGGAGAAGTGCGCTGGCCCCTGCAGCCCAGGGCCAGGGCAAATGGCAAAATTGCCAACGAGTGGGAGGGGGGCAGGTGCAGAATTTTGGAGTATTGCAGCGTACCCATGTTTTAGGGGTGTATGACAAAATACCCAAACTATTAGGGGTGTTTCAACAATTTTCCCTTGTTTTGTTCTTTTTGGGAAAATTTGTGAAATAGCTCCGAAAGTTCAGGTACACACTAAATTTACGAAACACCCTTCAAAGCTGTGGGTAGAGTGGAATACCCCTTGGACATTTTGAGAGTTTGAGAAATACCCCCCATGTCGATTGGACCCATCGTCTTTGAGATACACCCCTATTGGGTACCTGTCAGGTTTGGTGAGCAGACAAACACACAAGCTGTGGAGAAGGCAAATGGCAGTGAGGCAAGGGAGAGGCAACGACAATGAGTGGCAGCAAGGCACATGCACTGGAGGGCACGGGGGAGGTGGGTGGGCAGACAAACAGCGCAATGCAGCAAGGAAAAAAGAAGCCAGCCCAAATGCAGCAAGGCAACAGACAAGAGAAGTAAACAGCGCAATGCAGCAAGGAAAAAAGAAGGCAGCCCAAATGCAGCAAGGCAACAGACAAGAGAAGTAGGACTATCGACAAAAAGACAGAGAGCGAAAATAAATAAAAACTGATGATGACAGACGGTTTCATTGGACTTGCACTGACTCATCAGAAGGCTGAGCCCTCGACAATCTGCAGAATCCCTGTATTTATGGTTTTGGGTCATGAGCCCTTGTCTTGCTGAAAGGGGATGACCCACAAACAACACCGCAAGGCATAATCCGGCAGTAAGGCAACGAATCAGCGAAGCACAAGGCAAAGCTATGGGGGCAACTGAACTGCACAGATCAACAGTGCAAGCGGACGGGAAGCAAGGCAACAACACAATGAAGCACAGAGTGGCGCTGCGAACGTGGCGGGACAAGCAAAATTGATCATGGAGAGCGGAAAGACGAGGCACGCAGATGGGCAGTAGGCAGCAATGATAATTGAACATAAAAAAAAGTGCATAAATACAGCGCACAGCGCCCAATCAAGGCCCAGTCAACGCTTCACCAAATCAAAGAAGCTCTTTACCATGCTCGAAGCAACCTCATCAGTCGGCGAAATTTTGCCTCCAATCATCACAAACAATACGATGCGGGTACGGCAAAAAAAAAAGAAAAAGAAAAAAAAGAAACTCTTCACGATGCACCAACTCCTCGTCGGCCAGGTAAGGCCCACTCCTCGTGTACCGACGATTACTCGTACTGTTTGACGTGTTTGAGCCCCGATAC
Organism: Chara braunii; assembly: GCA_003427395.1. Lineage (NCBI taxonomy): Eukaryota > Viridiplantae > Streptophyta > Charophyceae > Charales > Characeae > Chara > Chara braunii. The sequence continues at coordinate 2,014,969 of BFEA01000240.1, forward strand.
CCGATGGAATGCACGAAGCGCACAGTTTTTCAACATTCAGAATGCGAACGCTCGGAAGAAGAAAATCTCCGAAGAAAAAAAAAAAAACTAGCAGCAACCCGAGTAGGAGAGACCAAGCATGAACACATCCTTTTTTTTCTTTTTCCTTTTTTCTTTTTTAATAAACAACCCGAGTGAATGCTAGGGGTGCTGATAAGAGCAGGCACCACTAACACTCTTGGGAAGGCTTCATCCAGTGTCCCTGAACACAGCGCCTCTCAAAAGCCGGCACATGATCTCCTCAGTACAGCAAGACGCCCCTTTTTCACCTCAACCTTCTTCCTCCATTCCGCGTAAGCATAAGCACAAAGACAGATGGATCTCCAGGTGGACTTCTCTCGACAATCGGACATCATGATCAAGTTTCCAAAACATAACGTCGCAACTGCTGCCTTCAAAAATTTGCCGCGCGGAATAACCACAAGCAAACTCCTTGTCTGGGAAATTACCATAGCGCATCATGTCGAGCTTTATTGAGTCGGTAAAGGAAGTGGCCAATGTGGGGCGACACAATGCGAGCAACCTCCATGGCCGCTTTGTTCGCATGTGGATGACTTCGACAGCAGATAGGTCACACACACGTGTCCCACAACTGAACTCCATACAACTATGCTCATCACGTTATGTAGATTACGGTCCTCTTTTTTTTCTTTTTTTTTTTTTCTTTTTTTTTTTAGATTTAGGATCCTCCATACATTGAAAACTGCAAAGCCATCGCGTCAGACCTCAGTGAAACACACCACACTAACTGGTCGAAAAGCAAACAGGCGGAGGTCTTTGTTTTACATGATCAGTATGATTCTCCTGTTAATAAAGAAAATCATACGTAAAACACAGGCAGCGTTGGCGGAGATTTCGCTACGGCCTGTGTAGTAATGGAAGTCTCCAAAGTTGACTTGCGTTTGACTAACTTGAGCTTATTGAATATTTATCCTTATGAAACGTAGCCCTCTTCCAAAATGTGCGGGATTAATCGTGATGGGCTTCCGTCATCAAATCCTAGGAGCCAATAAATTTCACGGGACGATAAGGACGCACAGGTGCTCAGTACAAGCACAGCAATTGAACATTGCAAAAGTGAGCATGTGAAGTCTGTGAAGAGGGAAAGAGAACACGCAAATCATATAGTCTGATGTCGACAATCACATAGCATACGGCGGACATTGCCCCATAGACTTCCATCCGGCATAGTTACCACAAGCAGGATAGGCCGACAAAAGTAGGGAGCGTGGGTTATTGCCTGAAACATGTTTTCCGCCGAACAACCACTTTCAATAGCTCATCGGAGGGAGAGAAAAACATTTGCAACTACACGTGCACCTTGAAGTATCGAGGGGCTAACTTCGAGATATCCATAGTATGCGTCATGCAATCATCAAAATAGGAGGCGAGAACATAAGATAATAATCAGGGAAGTAGGAACGGAAAATGGGTAAGATGTGGGAGCGTAGATATGGAAGCGAAGCGTATGATCCCCTCATGGGTCGCTCATGGGGTAGTTCCTCGTCATTCTCGCCGGTGAACTGCTGGGCTAACATTTCATTGATACCATGTGGGTACTCCACGGGGGGGTTCTTCAAGTTAGCTCTCACTGAAACTGATCTTTGGCGTATAAGATATTGACATGGCAATGAGGATGACGGAGAGTTGGAGGGGGAAGGAAAGGGAGACATTTACAGAGGGGGGTGGTGCCGTAAGGTGGAGGAAAGGTTGTCAGCTTTCCCGCAATTGTCGGGGTAAGGGTAACGGTAGGAGAGCTTAGCGGGACAAGCGAGAAGAGAGGCTTGGATTCCATGCCGAGGATGGGTGGCGAGAAGGCAAGCCGCAGCCGGCGCTCGCACGATTATCGTACGACCTATTGAAAACTCTCTCTCTCTCTCTCTCTCTCTCTCTCTCTCTCTCTCTCTCTCTCTCTCTCTCTCACCCATCCCAGTATGTGGGAGGTGTACTATGGCGCGCAGCAGCGGCGCATGCGCTGTAGACAGCGAGAGAGAGGAAGCACCATGGCTGTCCCTCTCACTCTCCCACTCTCTGACTCACGCGTGATAGCGAGAGAGAGAGGCACAACTCTCTCTTGCATGCTGCAAGCCCATGCGTGCTCACGTGGTAGCTCTCTCTCTCTCTCTCTCTCTCTCTCTCTCTCTCTCTCTCTCTCTCTCTCTTAATATAATTTGGCAGTGTACTAGTTTTGACGCCAGTTCTCTTATTTCTCCATGTTGATGAGCGAATAGCCTGGGCCATTTCGCAAAGTTCCCCACTTGGTAGGGGGGAAACTGGGTAAAAAAAATGCAGGCACTGCCATATGGGGTGGGGCAGAGTGCGAATTCCCTCGCCTGCCTGACAGGGGCATATCACGAAGATTTTGGGCCAGAAGGGCACTCTGCTCTACCCTTGTCCCTTGTGGGTATTTTAGCATATATCTCATCATTGGGGAATATTGCAAATTATCCCTTGTTTTATTCGTCTTAATAGACTGACAGACAAATCTGGAACTACCATGTAAATTTTGGCACCTGTCAGACATGACAATAAACTTGGGGAGTAAGACTTTGGGGTGGTGGATCAATCATCAAGGTGTAAAGCCTCTGAAGAGTCTGAACACTCCAATCATTATGGACAAATGGCTGCCATTGGAGGAGGCAACCAGGCGATTGGGAGTGACGATAGCCCTGTAAGGGAAACCCTTAGATAATTACCACTGGTGCCTCCACCCGGCCTCGCGAGCAAACACTTCTTTCAAATTGGGAGAGTAGCAGTAATTACCAACTCTTTATTGGGTGCCCTATGGTATTAAGGTTGTCTTGTGGGTCCCTTTTGACCCCTTCAAAAGCAGCACTATCCTCCCTGAAAAAGCACATAGCCACATATTTATGGAGGAATAATGTGAATGAGAGGAAAGCCATTAATCAAGTGGAATGGAACTCCAACACACAACCCAAATCAAGAGGGTGGGGGGGCGGCGCGGGGACGCTGACAATCCTTGGCCCAGCTACGCAGTTGGAAGCCCTCTCTCAAAAATGGATTATCAAGTTACTCTTTGGAACCCGAGGCCGCCTGGTCCCCACTTGCTCTCTAACAACTGCGAAGATTGGTTCCCAGTACCCTGGTCGAGCTTCGATCCTTGAGCTGGTTAGAAGATAGATATTGAAAAATCCTGTCTCACTCAATTCGCCTTCCACGTGACTCACTTAGGAACAAAGTCTGGGGGTATATGCAGAAAGATCCGCTACGGCGTTCGTTAATGACAATATGGTATGCCCTAAATCAAGAAGAGTGTGAACCATTACTTCTCGAACACAGCGGTAGCAATTCACTACAAATGAAGGAAAGCATAAAAAGAAGGGAAAAGAGACGGGAAAAAAAACCACCACTGACTGTTTTTGATGGCCATCGAAACTTGAGCCGCTCCTTGCGGACTGGGACAAGCAACACGGCAGATGGATCTGGTTAGACCACCAGTACTTGGCCCAGTTATCGGCCGCGGGCCTGCGGCGCTTCCCCATTAACGTGCCGCGCCTTTACGGCTTCGGGGTATCGGACCACAATGGCTGGAAGTGCCAGCCAAAAAAAAATTGAAACAGTACCCCGGCAAAAATTGCTGTGCAGGGGCATTCCGGGCTCGGCATCGATAGCTGGGCTAAGTTCTGGTGTTTAAGAGTATGGGCAGGGGAAGAGGAATTCTACCTGCTGTCGGTGTATGCGCCGCGTGAGCCGACACAGAGGATGGAGTTTCTCCTCCAACTCTCACACCTGCTCCCGCAAGATGCCTCGCTGCTCCTGCTCGCAGACTTCAACACCGCCATGGACCCAGCAATAGACAGAAAGTCGTCCACACAGCAATCATGGCCCAGTAATGCAGAGCCGGGTCTGGACGCTCTAAATCTGTCCCAAATCACACCTGCTCCCGCAAGATGCTTCGCTGCTCCTGCTCGCAGACTTCAACACCGCCATGGACCCAGCAATAGACAGAAAGTCCTCCACACAGCAATCATGGCCCAGTAATGCAGAGCCGGGTCTGGACGCTCTAATGCTGTCCCAAATAATGGTTGACCACTACTTAGAGCATGCCTATAGAACTCTTCACCCAACGCATAAGACTTACACATGCCTAAGATTGAGGGGAATTGCAGGAAGACCTCTCTCTCATATCCACGACCTTATAGGCCTCCTCTCTGCAGCCGAGATCCTCCCAATAAGCCCCTCTCAGTCCTTCGACCGCAGGATGATGGACGTAGGCCTCACCTCCCACGACCACATCAAGAGAGGCCCGGGTTTGTACAAATTTAATTAATCTCTTATGTCCCTCCCTTCCTTTGAGACAATGGTCAGGGAGTTCTGGGCTTACTGCAGGACATGCAAGCCAAGCGAAGGGGGCTTAGTAGAATGGTTCAACAAGGGGATCGCCGGGCTCAGGGAGAGAGCCAAAAAGCATTTTATCAAACATGCTACAGATCACAAAGCAGTTCAGGATCGCCTCATGCTCAACATGGAAGAGTGGGACAACCAACTGGCCCACAATCGACTGGACACAGAGGTTGTTAACAAACTGCACGCGGCCAGAGACTTCCTTCAGGATAATCTGGACAAGAAAGCCGACGCCTGGCGAATCCAAGCCAAAATAAAAAAGACTAGACGGACGGAACAATGGCTAAAATGTTTTTTTGCCAAAGCAAAGGCCAGAGCACCCGAAAACACAGTGGCAGCCTTGCGCCACCCCTTTTACAACGACAAACCCACTGCACGCAACACCTGTCAAGTTGTGGAATACGCCACGGAGTATTACAAGCACCTCTTCACCTCCCAATCAAACCAGTGGAGGCCAGAGGATCGCACAAACGCCAGATCCACTCTTGCAAAGGCGATCTCTTCCTGCCTCATGCAGGCACAGTGGGAAGTCGTCAACTCCCCCATAACGGAAGAGGAAACAAGGTCAGCTCTCACCCAAATGGAGGATGAAAAACCCCGGGCCTCGTTTTCCTGCCCAAAAGAATTTTGGGCACTCTTCTGGCCAAACGTTTGCGAAGACTCCATGCACTATGTCCGGGACGTCCAAAAGCAAAGCACTTTTGGAGCACTGATGGGCCAGTGGCCCACAACTACCACCCAATCACTCTCCTCCCTGTCCCATACAAAATGGTTGCCAAGTCACCGACCAACAGGCTGTTGCTGCTGATGCATGTCCGCATCCACCCGGATCAGTCGGGCTTTATGCCCAACAGAAACAATCAGGATAACATCCTGCTGGTGAATGATACCATAAGCTACGCCACACAAAGGGGCATGAAGGCCCTACAGGAAGCGGTCCACCTGTTCTCCATGGCTACTGACATGAAAGTCAACTGGGGGATCGAGACAAAAGGATGGTGGCTCCACTCCTGTGACCATCCCCCCCGGCGCAGCCGAGCGTCACCTGGCGAAAGAAGGAGGAAGCGATAAAAGCACTGGGAGTTAGGCTGACAGCGATGGGCCCACCGAAGAGCACTTACTCCTCTCCTGCCCCACATCAGTCCTTATACGGAGATGGCGGGATAGGATCTGGACATGGCTGACAGCAGAACCGTGCTGGCTGTGGGACTGGAAGGCCATCCTACTAGACCTCACCACAGAGTACGGCGAAGGGGGGGGACTTTACAGCTAGCTGGCAACCCTCACACAGCTTTTGCAGATTTCACAACAGTTGATGTAAGAGGCTCCAGGGTTAAACGATAGGCAGTGGCCTGACGTTCAGACACAGTTTTATCCTTTTATCTTTCAAATGCATCCAGACATTGCCAGGGTCATGTATTCAAGGGACGCTGGACCCGGTTTCCAGCAGGTGCTGCTTCTCACGAATCGATTGGATCATTGGAGCATAAAAAACAAAAGAAAAATAAGAGATGTCTCCTTCCTGCTGACATTGCTTCTGAATTTGCTGGTCCCTTCCCCCCTGCAGACAATTGTCTGGTGTACCCGAACTGGTATGGATAGGAATGAAGAGGTAGGCTGGGGATGTTTTCCAAATCTGGAACCTTGTGGTAGCCTTAAAACAAAAACAAAAAAAATGGTACATGGCCCATAGGGCGGCCACAGGTCCTTCACATTAAGGCGCCAATGCATTGGAGGTCAGCAAGGTTGGATTGCACACATGAGTCATAACCTGGGGGAAAGCAAAGGAGCAGAAGGCATGTCATGGGAACGGTCACATTGGAGAAGACAATGAACATATGTCCATTATAAAAAAAATTAAGAAAACCGGATTAAAAAATGGTCCGCAAAGTGGACCACCACCGGAACAACAACCATGAGTCTCCTTAAATATTAACTTCCAAAATCGCCACAGGCACTTTGACTGTGCCAAACACAAATTGACTCCCACGCAAGGGAGTTAAGAAGGGACTGTTTTATGCCTAGTATCCAGCCTCTACGACAACCTGGCCTTAACCAGCTTGTGATGAGGTGCATGGCTGGAGAACAAGCGAAGACGCCAGCGCGTGGGGAGTGCACCGGCCGGCGGTCCCGGCGGTCCCGGCGGTCTCACGACCCAATGCCCTCGGAGTTACCGAGGACTGGCTGAGCATGTTGGTGATGCCATAGCTTTTGCGACGACCGAGCAAGGTGGGGCGGGTGAGGAGGGCACAGACGGTTTCATAGCTCGTGCGGTGCGAGGGAGGAAGCGAAAATGAGGTGAACTAACCTCGGGACCAGCAGTGCGAGGGCACTCTTGCGGTAATACTCGATAAGGCGAAAGGAGATGGAGATGGCTTCAAATGGGGATCTACGACACGCTGTGGATTCTTGGCTTTTGGTTTTGCAGGGCTTATCGGCGGCGCTGCGTTACGGACCGCTTGCACCTTGGTCCCCCGCTGGAGACTGGCCGGCACGACCCGGCCTGCTCTTCACGCGGCACGTCAGGACGGTGCCTTCGTCATCTGACGTGGCCTCTGAACTGACCGATTGTGCACCAGTGGCGTGTTATCGTTGGACCTCTTGGGAGGGCGAGAACTAGGTGTGCGTAGGGGTGAGTGACGAGGGGTGAAATACACGTAGGGGTGAGAACTGAGTGGTGGTTGGTGATGGCGCGTTCGCGGGAACTAGGAGTTCACGCGTGGCTTGCTACTGTTCAAGCGGGCAGGGAGTGTGTAAGCCAGGTGGTGGCGAAGCTGAGATCGGCTGCTGCTGCAAGGAAAGTACCGTCAATCTCGTGGATTCACAATATGCGGCAGTGTTTGCTGGAGGTTACATGGGGTTGGAGGAGGGGCCACCCCCCCACCTGGATGCTATTACAGGCTCTCCACGACAGAACGACTTGATGCGGTATTACTACGATGAGCTTGAGGAGGGGCAAGGTCTTTGCGCTACGCTGGAGGACCGCTACTATGATGACGATGACGACACCACGGAAGACGCCAACAGCATCAACCCCAACATCGACTGCAAAGACAATGACAATCTCACCTGTTTCGCCGTCGATCTCAACAACAACAACTACAATGACAAAAGCAACAACAACGATTGTGGTGATAACAACAACGGCAGCAACGACAACAACAACATCAGCAACAACATCAGCAACGGCGACAAAAATAACAACATCAACAACAACAACAACAATAACGGCGATGACTGTGATCTTCGTGATGATGGCGATGACTTGCGCATCCAAGTCATTCAGGTCGTCGCCACCTATAATAACGACCATTTTGCCGGCTGTGATGTCAACATTTACAGCAGCGATTCGGATGGGAGTGGTCGCTGGGTACAGCGGGCTCCTTCCACAATTTTTGTCATATTCAGTGGAGGTTGGCCTTTTGGGGAGGGGATCACTCTCTGCAAGTTCATGAGCTGTTTGTGCCGGCGAGGTAGCATTGCGCTCCTTCAGTGGGATCTGGGTGGGAAAGTCGCAGGGTAGGACTCATTTACCCATCTGTGCTATCTAGAGGGGGGCGCTATAATTGGCATATCATCTGACTTGAGTACCTTCTCTGATTTAGTATCTCAAGGGCTATCCAGCGTAGGTAATGACTTTGTAATGATTTTTTTTTTTCTTTTTTTTCTTTTTTTGGGGTTTAAGAGCCCTTGTGTATGCCCTCGATTCCGATGGCGGTAAGAGAACCACCAGAATCGAGGACTTGTCTGCCGGGCTGCTCCATCTATTGGTGGGGAGCGGCACCTGCTGGAAACCGGGTCCAGCATCCCTCAAATACAAAATACAAGACGAAACATCCGAGTCATTGCTCCGTAGGTTTGGGATCCGCTATAATTGACTTTCTAACTGTCTAACTTCCTATTCTGAATGCCTCTCCTCCTCATTGCGCTGCAAGGGTTTGTTGGCAGTTGATGAGGGTTTCAGAGTAGGGAGTTGATTTGGATTATCATGGGCAGTTAATCTCCTCGATTGAGGGCAATCAATGCTGCTCATCAGTCAATGGAGTGTGCCTACGTGTCGCTTTAGTTGACCACTCATGTTTTTAGTACGATGGACACGTGGCATGTCAACTTGAGCCCTGTTTGTTTACAGACCACTCAATTCTAAATGTCAAGGGACGCTGGACCCGGTTTCCAGCAGGTATTGCTCCCCACCAATAGATGGAGCCTCCCCGAGTATGCTAGTGGTGTCTGGTCTTATCAGCACCCCTACCATTTACTCGGGTTGTTTTCCAAAAAAAAAAAAAAAAAAAAAAAAAAAAAAAAAAAAAGAAGGATGGCTGCTGTCGATTGCAGGAGATGGTACTTCTTCTATCTTCCACAGCTCAAGATGGGTCAGAGGTTGGTCGGGGGGCAATCTCAATGACCTCATGGCTGGAAGGCATGCTACAACAAATGCTCTACGTGCTTTGGGAGATAGAGGGAGGGGCCTGACGAACTACGGGCACATCTCCTTGACTGGCAGACGGCCGATGAACTCATAAACCATTGCTATGAGCTCTATGAAGAAGGGGACAAGGTGTGTGCTGAGTTGATGACACGTCCTGCCGGAAAACCTGCCGAAGGAGCCTTGGCGGCAACAACACACACAATAACGACCGAGATCTCATCAGTGCCAACAGCGGTTGAGCTGAAGATATCAACACCAAAGATAACTCCAACAACATTAACAACGGGTATGACGAGGACATCCTATTATACACCAACAATCCACACAACAACTCCAACAACAACGATAAGCTCTGCAGCTATATCAACAGCGACAATGATATCTTCAACAGAATCAACATGAACGATCTTCTTCATGACAACAACAACGCTTCTCACGACGACATCTGAACAACTTCCAGCAATAAGCTCGTCAACTATATCTACATCAACAGCGCCAACCGCAATGACATCATCAACATCAACAATTTCTCCAATGACAACAACCGCGATTCTGACGATGACATCTGAAATACAATTTCCAGTCATGACTGTCTTTCTCACTACGATCGACACAATTGACGTCTAACCAAGATCTGTCGATAGGTCAACTACTAAGGTGAGGGCTATTCGTTTTTTTCCCGCCCTCTCGCATGAAAATTCTGTCGTGTATGAGATGATGCTGATCTGGGGATGCGGTGACGGGTGGAAGGATGATGAGTTGTTCCCATGGGATTCGGGAGGAAGAAGCAAGGCTGTGGATTAGGGGGGTGGGAGGCAGGGGTGACTTCTTGGCTGTTTTCTCTCGCGCTCCCCCCCCTTTTCTCTCATCTGTGTTGATCCCCTTTGTTTGGTGAATTCTTCCTCTCTTGTGGTGCTTGATTTCAGTCCATCTCATCGGGCCATATTCAATCCTTGGTCATCATTGGTTAGGTTTTGACTTGGTTTGATGATCTTTACGTATAGATTATAATTTTCTTCGAATTAACAGGTCCTCGAAAAGGATGACCTCTCCAGAATCAGGGTGCTGCGGGCGAAGGAAGGATGGGTGGCATTCTCCCCCGACATGCCGATATCGCTTCTTCCCCTGGACCCCCTCGAATGGGAATGGACAAGCGCAATCGGCAGAGGCAAAACCAGCACCAAAACGCTGTATAACCTCTCAGTCAAAGCAGCATATAGACTGCTTCGCCCCAAAATCAATCTCAAGGACCAGGTGGAAGCAAGATGGATGAAACATTTGAATATTAGTAAAAATGCACTGAATAATGTTAAATGGTTCCAGCTAACAAAAACGAAACCGGCGAACCTCGCCTCCCTACAATGGCAGATGGAACACCGCTGCCTACCAACCAATAACTGGTTGATAGACAGGACCACTCTTGAACAGAGGGGACTCACGCTCCCCTGGTGCAAACTATGCTTGAGTGCATTCCCATCTAGGAAGAGACCTGAAACAATAGAACACATTTTTCTGCAATGCCCCGGTGCGGTCTGGCTTTGGCGTTGGTGGGACAGGGTGTGGGATCAGTTAGGAACAGGGGCACCATGGCCCTGGGATTGGAAGGCCTTGTTATTCGAAAGATGGCCTTTTGAACAGCGAGACGAATTTACCCTTAACCTCTTTCAACTAGGACGGAGGGCAGTGCTGTGGGCGCTCTGGAGATGCCGCTGCACATATGAAATGGAAGAGGTGAGGCTGGACGGGCCAGAATTTACAGAGAGCATACAACAGCAGATTCATACGAATATAAGAGCAAGATGGGAGGCAACCAAGTCACAGCTCCAACACATTCACACTGAGAACGAAATACAACAGAGGATACAAGATTTCTGCAAAAGCTGGCTCGGGTGGGAAACTGGAGGGAGGATTGGGAAAGTGGAATGGACCGGGGGAAATGGGGGGCAACAGGGAAACGGGGGTAACCAGGCAGTCAACAGGGACTACAAGCTTCTTTTCAACAACTGGACCAACCTGGATGATTCAATCCCGATGCGGCCAAGCAGCGATTTCCCGGAATTCTTCCCCCCCCCAGTAAACAGCCTGGTAGAAGTTTCTTGGTATGGGGGAGAGTAAAAGGAACAAGTCTCTCTCGTACTGCAGTGCGAACTCACAGGTGATAACACTCAGGCAGCCCATTGACGGTCACCAGGCGAACGGAGGTATATCTGTTTCCGGGCAGCAGAGGGTGATCAGGCAGACAGCTTTCAACGACCCATGCAACAGGCAGACAATCTTCATCAATCAAATACGCCTTGACAAGCAGCAGACATTCTGGCCCCATTAGGGAAGCATTAGCTTTCATCAATAGTACCTGCAAGACAATTTCTCCATTCCTCAGTTACTTTCTCAGTTTACAAGATATATTTCTAGGATAGTAGGGGGAGTGCGGAACTAATGTTTAGCAGCAGGTATATGGCACCGGTTCTCCGGTGAGGAGGTTCCCCCCTCCCTACATCCTGCTCAGTCAATCCCCTGGATGCCACGGTAATCAATGCTGGCAGGAATCTCTCATTATGGCCTCTAAATCTG
>BFEA01000240.1:2052511-2063205 GCA_003427395.1 Chara braunii
CTGCTGCATCGACCATTCGAACGACGACTGTCTCGTGCATGTCCCATGCAAGCAACAAGCCGGGCAGCCGTTGCCGACCTTCCACGATCATTCCAAGCGCCATACCTCAGGCTGTCCGAAGGCATGCAAAGGGTTCATGCAATCCTAGCGGCCCTGTCACCGCACATTCCACATCGTCGGGCTGTAGGAGCAGCTTGCGGAGCGTACCTTGGACATCGACTGCTTCCTCCGATTGCCAATGGTACGAGCAACAAGGCCGGCGTGCGCGGCGGCGGTCTCCCGAATGTGGCAGCCCGAGTCCCGCCCATCTGCAGTGAGGTTCGTGAGGACATCGTCGTGAGGGGCGTCATCCCTTCAAGACGGACGAGAACATCACCTGCATGCGTGCCACGTTGCAGGCTCGTCGCTCATTACGCATCGGCCATTGGTCGGTGTCATCTCCCGATTTCCCAGTCCCCCGTTCCGGCCCGACGTGTCCTCCGGCCACGTCAGTTTCCACCCACAACTGGTTCAGCAGCACAACAGCCGACGACCCTGCAGCCACGTGTGTCTGCGGCATTGACGACGGCAGAGGCGCCGTGGATCAACCTGCCTGGCAGCAGAGGTCATATCTGTTGCTGCTGCGGAAGGGGAGCAAGCTCCACAGATGTCCGTAGTCCTTGCATTTCCCTTCATCCCACAGTCCTCTTCATGGTAGGGTTGTCGGTCATCCTTGTCATTGCCATCTTCCTGGCCTGTGTTGTTCTCCTCCTCGCTCTCGCCTTTTGCGTTGCCGTTTTCGTCCGTTTCTCGTAGGGGACGAAGGTCACGGTGTTTTTGCATTGTCATCTGCTTTGTGAGCATGGACAGACAACATTGGGTTGAGGACGGCGAAAACGAAGGTATGGGACGTTCTCGCCAGAGTTCCCAACAATCGGTGCAGTATCAAGGCTTGCACTCCGTTCCGCCATCCACCCACTTGTCCATGCTGAGTCAGGACGTTGACAAGTTCGGTGTCCCTCCTGCCTTCCCCGCGGCTGTTGGGCAACTGCCGTCATGGAGGAACGATCCGCCCGGCCTCCGAGATGTTCGACCGGGTCATGTACCTTTCTACCATGCTCGAGATGACCATGGGGGCGTGGCCGGCCGCAGCAGTTCGTCTGCCGCTATGTACTCACAACCGACTGCCGCTTACATGCCCGTGCACGGGGGCAGCACGATCGGTGCAGGCAGTTTCACAGCGGCGCTGTGCGGGGAGTACGAAGATCCTTTCTCCGGTGGTCTCCCTAGATGGATGTCAATGGACGATCTGTCAGGACCACAGCGGTGTTACGGGGTGACATCCAACCAGCAGTGGAATGGCGGTGTGTACAGCCATGGACAGAATGACTTATCGAGACGTGGGGCACAAAGCGGGAGTGGGCAGGGGACATTGCCACAGGGAGGAACGCCGGGGCATGGGCAATCACAAGCGACGACGGGGGCGAACGTGGACAGTGGCAGTGGTGTGCGTGAGGGGCAGGCGTGCTCTCATGCAGCCCCCCAGCAGGTCACAGTCGAGGCTGGGTCGTCCGAGTCCGTCGATCGTTTGCGTGCCGGCTTGCCACCGGCCAGCCGTGGTGAGGGAAGGGGGCGAGGTGAAGGTCGACAAGGCACAAGTGACAGCAGTGGACAAAGCGGTCGGGCAAGACAACCGGCACGGGGAGGACGTGGCAGAGGAGGGTGTACTCCACCCTCCTCTTCGTGCCCTACGGAGGCGAGTGGGAGTGGAAAGGACGTAGGGGGGCACGAGACCAATGACAACCCGACAACAGTTGACGAGGGAATGCGTAAAGGAAAACCTCCTGCCAAAAAGATAGTGCCTTGGACGATGGAGGAGTGCTTGGTGTTGGCGAAATGGCAACGTGAGGATGACGCCATGATGGCAAATGCGTCCGCCAGGCACAAGTGCATGAAGAAGGGGGAGAGACAAGAGTGGGTGTCCGAGCGCATGAAAGAGGAAGGGATTATGAGGTCCGCTGAGGACTGCAGGAAAAAATGGTTTAACCTGGGACAGAAGCTGAAACTGCTTGTGGATAAGGTGGGGCGGTCAGGCCATCAATCGTATTGGGATATGACCGAAGAGGGGAGAGAGGCCGAAGGTCTTTATGCCACATTCGATCGACGTCTTTGGCAGGCAATGGAGTGGATGTTGCAAAGACCGTCTGGGAGGTGTGATGAAGCGATGAACTCGGACACCATGGGTGGAGCTGAAGCAGAAGGCACGGGGGGAGGTTCAGGTGACCAAGCAGGGTTAGACAGAGGAGGGTCCGACACGTCGGGAAGCAGGTCGAAGTTCAGGCGAACCAGCGGCAGCAGAGTCCATGTTGGAGATGACCCATCTTCTGTGTCGTCTGTGGGAGCTGCCATGGCTGAGTCCACACGTGTGTACATGGACGGTTTGGATAGAGCTGCGGCGACGATTGCTCAGGCGAACAAGGAGGGTGCGACCATCGTCACCGGGAGCATTGGCAAAATGACGACGCAGATAGGTGCAGTCGCATCAGCCATGGGTGAGATGCAGCTCCTCGTTGGTGTGATGGGTGCCTGAAATTCGGGCGGACCGCGGAGTACCGGGGGGGTGTAGGAGCACCGATCCTTCAAAGCGGTGGGTAGTGATGTGGGGAAGTAGAAGAAAAACAGGAACGTAGAAAAAAAAAAATTAAAATAACGGGGTTGTCACATCCGTCAGCGGACCGTCACTGCTCGTGCATTGGCGCATCCATCGGTGAATTGAAGGGGTCGTGTCGGGTCCGACACCACGGTGGCTAGTCACAGGGGGGGGGGGTTGTGGGGGAGGGGGGGCTGGTCGTCAAATCCCGACTGCGGGTGGGATCTTCTGCCCTCGTCCGGAGCTATAAATTCACGGATTGGACAGAGTGACGACATGAGATCGCCCGTGCCTGTCTCTCTGCTGGTTTGTGCTGACTGGAGCCGAAGCCCCCTTCCGAGTGCGTGTGCACACCAGTCGTGGAGAGAGCGAGAGCGAGCGACCGACCGACACACACACAAAGAGAGAGAGGGAGAGAGAGAGAGAGGGAGAGAGAGAGAGAGGGAGAGAGAGAGAGATGGCGGGGGTCGAGGAGGTGGTGCGGGAGATCGTGGGCGGGAAAACCGTCGTCATCCAGGAATCGAAGTTGGAGCGTCGTTGCCACCCTCGCGGACGGATGGATTTCAGCCCTGACACGGCTGATCTCCATAGTCGTGTCCACTATGTTCTCGTGGAAGGGACTGTGGCGATGAAGATCGATGGCGGTGTCGGGTACGACAAGGAAGGCAACCTGGTGGACGTCATCCTCAACGTGAAGAAGCTGTCGGAAGTCGTCCCCGACGACTGGCGTCTCCGAGAACGTGATGTCGTCTGTGACATCGTTAGATACCTGGTGTCCGCCATAGCTGATGAACACATGGCTGCGCTTCACGACAATGCCTTCTACGTGGCGCACGTGCAGCCCCCTCTCCGGGGCAGGCAGTACTTGCGCGGCGCTGTGCAGTCGTGGTGTCCTGATGACGATCTGAAGGCTGCGCGTCGGCGGTGGTGAGTGTGAAGGGGAGTGTTGCATGTTCGGCGATGAAGCGCAAGGAAAGATGTGATGCGGTTGCGTCATGCACGAAGGTGGTTAGGACGTTACCACCCTGGCATTTTCGGGAAGCACGCTTGCGTGGACGTCGATTCACAGATCTTTCTCTTCGGTGTGGATCGGTTGCACAGTGACACGGCAGCGCAGAAGGGAGGACAACCCCGCAAGATCATCATATGCCATGCTGCCACATCAGCAGATATGCTCCCGCTGATGGGTTTTCCACAGATTTGTTGCCGCCGCGCGATTAGAGGGCGAATCGGCCATCTACATGTTGGGTATGGAGCAGTTAGAGGGTGATATGTAGGTTGTCGCTTGGGCCACGGGTCATTTGTCGGTCGTTGCTTGCTCCGCTGCGAGGGGTATGTTGGGTGTGCAGAGGTTGGAAGATGACATGGCAGCACATAAGGGAGGAGATCCCCCGCACTGTGACGACAAGATGTGCTGCCACGTCTGCATTTGAGTCACCGTCGTGTGCTTCGGTGATCTGTCGACCGTTGTTTTTTTTTGGTTTTTCTTTTTTTCTTTTTTTTGTTACGGCAGTCGAGGAGGATAGCAGTGGGCCGCCGACGACGTGTAATGTCCCTAAAGTCATGAACCTCGATCGTCGTATGTGTGTGTGTGTGTGTGTGTGTGTGTGTGTGTGTGTGTGTGTGTGCGGGCCGCAGCGAGAAGCAATCGTCCCCTGACTGCGTAGTTGTTGTTTTGTCGGCATGGGTGTCAAAACGACCACGTGTCAAGCATGTTGTGACGATGCACCGCCGGTTGGATACGTGGTAGTATTCGTGTGAGAAACAATGCCCGAAACGAGGCCGTTGTCGATGTTGGTTGGTGCTTTGAGCGCCTTGTTTTGGGGATTTTTGTGAGAACGGAGTGGAAGAAGGAAAAAATTTCGTTGTGAGAAACAATAATTGTGTTCGTCTGCCGGTCTATAATTGGTGCGGCATTGCTTGAGGGCGGATGCGTGTGTGTGGTCTTTTTCGTTTTCTTGCCGTCTGTTCTCGTCATTTTTTCGAACTTTCGAAATAATATCGTTTTTTTGGCTTGTCGCTTCTCGTCAACATTTGCATTCGTTATGTATATGCATATACATCTTCGCTTGTACATATCTGCTTCTGCCATTGATAAACGATTGAATGTGATGAAAGTATGAGCACGTTTTGAAGCTGCATCACCGCCTATTCGTTGCTCGCATTACGAACATTTCACATCACAAATGCCATTCACATCATGAATGCCAACCACTTTCAAAGACATTCCGGTTCGTGACAAGTTCGAAGACATTCACATCACGAATGAGAAACATTGCGAAAGACAAATAAAAAAACAAGAGAAATGAAATTCAAACGAACTAGCACACAGTTGAAAAGTGATTTCGCAGAAATATCATTGGAATGGCAATCGCTATCGTTCATGAAAGCATCGGTTCGTGATAGTTTTGAAGACATTCGCATCACGAATGAGAAACACTGCGAAAGACAGAGAAAAAAACGAGAGAAATGAAATTCAAACCAACTACCACACAGTTGAAAAGTGATTTCGCGGAAATCTCATTGGAATGCCAATTGATATCGTTCATGACAGCATGACCTCCTGTCTGCATGTGCAACCACCGTGCTACGCAGATTGCCTGACTGATTTTGACAAACGCACATGCCCTCGCACATATGTATTGGAGAGGCTCCATGCGTGGACAGATGGATAGACAGATAGATAGGTAGATAGTTAGATCGGTGGATAGATAGATCGGTGGACAGATAGTCAGATACGCAGGTGGAAGAAAGGTAGATGCATAGATAGATAGATAGATAGATAGATAGATAGATAGATAGATAGATAGATAGACAGATAGATAGATAGATGGATAGACAGATCTATCTATCTATCTATCTATCTGTCTATCCATCTATCTATCTATCTATCTATCTATCTATCTATCTATCTATCTATCTATCTACCTACCTACCTACCTACCTACCTACCTACCTACCTACCTACATACCTATCTATCTATCTATCTATCTATCTATCTATCTATCTATCTATCTACGGCGAGAGAGAGAGAAAGAGAGAGAAAGAGAGAGAGAGAGAGAGAGAGAGAGAGAGAGAGAGAGAGAGAGAGAGAGAGAGAACATTCCGTCGTCGTTTCCTGTTTGTGTCTATGGCGCAGCTCGCGCTTGTCTCCAGAGGTCGGCAGGTGGTCGGCCATGCACCCGCACATGGTGATTGACGTGCGAGATGAGCCTCGCCTTCGCCGCCCTACCCTCGGCGGTACCGTACAAGCCGTCCCGACGGTTCCTCAGGGGCTGCTGGACAGCCTGCTGGACACGCGGACGCCGTCGACAACGAAAGTTTCCACAGTTTGCTTGATCGTCGTCGTCGTCCGAGTCAAGGTCATCCAAGTCGACATTGATTCGCATGTCGACCATCATATTGTGCAAGATGCAGACGGCCATGAACTCCTTCATGATCGTCTTCATGTTGCCGATTTGCCGCCTCAAGAAATTTCGCCACACACCCTTCAGAAGTGCGAACGTGCGTTCGATGCAACTCCTCGCCGACGTGTGGCAATCATCAAAATTCACCTCTTGGGGCGTGCGCTCGTCTCCTCCAACCAGTGTCATCTGCCAAGGCAGGAATGGGTACCCTGCGTCCCCGAGAACGTAGCGGCGGACAGGTGTGCCGTCATGAAGAAAGGATGTGCCACCATGGAATATCCCACGCCCATCCTGCGCATACCTGTAAAGGTGCGATATGCGAACGGCACATGAATCATGCACCGATCGAGGGCACCCCACGAAAACATCCTGGATCCTGCACTCATGATCGCACACCACTTGCGCCACAAGCGAGAACTGCCTCGTGCTGTCGTAGTAGCATTCTGCCCGCTCGTTCTTTGGCTTTTCGATGTATAGATGTGTCCCATCAATCGCACCCACGCACCCTGGGAACCCTTCCTCTCGAACGCATCCATCACCTCCTGCAAACGGCGTCCTTCAGGGAACCTTATGAGGTGGCCGTACTCCTTGATGAGGGCGTCTGCAACGTCCTCGTTTCTCCTCAACGCACTCGCCAGCCCCATCCCCATCTCGTGGCTCGTCTGCCGGTAATAGCCTCTTGTGGCCCATCTGATCAACGCGCACGCGAACTTCTGTGCAGTTGGAATTGGCTGCCTCCTGTTCGTCAACTTCTGCTGAATGTGTGGCGCTATTCGCTGTGCAACTCCATAGAAGAGAGGTCGAGGGAGTCTGCAGAACTAGACGAAGACCTTGTTATGAGCCTCACCGACCTTCTGGAGATCTTTCCACGTCCCCCCATGGCAGTCCAGAACCCACATACTCCTGGATCGTCTCCTCCGTCGGTTGTTCACCCTTTCCATGACGGCGGACACAAGGGAAACGTTGTGCACGAAGCCCTCAGCGAGGAGCAGAAGAACCTCCCCCATTTCAGGGTGTGCAGCTGAACAGGATGAAGCCGCTGCATTGAGAACAGCAAGAGCCACCCTGTTCCGCTGCATCACCAACTGTATAACAATAAAAACAACCATGAACAAATGGTCGTAATTGTCAACCTCATTGTCGCCTACCACACCTTGCCCTGCCCAACGTCTTCCACAACGATGTCCATGGGCTTCACAACGGCGCACAACGTCTCCCAATACCACCGAACCCCCCCCCCCCCCCCCCCCCCCCCCCCCCCTGAAACACAGAGCTATGTCGCAGACGACAGAGACATGCAACCGCGGCGATACCCCGATCCGTAGGCGCGACCTTCAACAACGATCGGCTATGGCGGATATATCGACTGTGACGAACACGGGTGCGTTGCCCGAAACAGCCACGGACTCCGAGAGAGCATGCTAGTTGCACCCCACATCACCTTCGCCCTTTCCCAGGTGGGACCGTGGAATCCCGTGGTTCCACCGTGGATACAAACAAGGAGGTCGATAACGGTCGAAATGTCCCCTGGAACAACCGGCCCGCAACGGCCGTGACAAACGGTCACAAAAGGGCTGCATCGGTTCCCCAACTGAAGTCGACCCCTTCTGTCGGGTGTTGCCCACCCACGATGCCACACGCCACACAACGTCGCCCAAGGACAGCGGCGTGGAATGGCGTCTTGTACCCAGGTCCACAGCAGCACCACCGAACGCCCATAACGCCTTGCCCGAATTGGAAAGTCCTCTGCCACTTTCCTGTTCGGGAAACCGAAACGACCGGGGATGGAAAAAAAAACGGGCGCGGTGGGATCCCTTCCAACTCCGTCTCTCCGCTGGCGAAGGAAAATTGTCGTCGGCGGTGGGAAAGACGAAAATCGTCTGCGTGGCTGTGGGGTCCAACCCTAACTCAACGGAGAGTGGTCAAGCGTAAGGGACGTAGTATTGGAGAAAATGGATTTACTTCTGTTTTTTTTTTGTAGGAAAAAGTCATGATCAGACTCGATCAGATCTCTTCAGTCAAGGGCATCTCCATCATAGGTAGGGCCCTAGTCTTGAATACATCAGTTTACTCCATTGCATGGTATCCAGGGTCCCTTAGAGGCCTGGAAAGGCAGACATACAAGCGACTGAGATCCCTCTCCATTAAGTATCTTTGGAAGGGCACGAGAGAAGGTTAACAACAGTCGTATTTTTCACCGACACTTCAGGACACCCTTCACCACTTCAGGATGCAGCCTGCCTAAACAGGTGGTTTTCAGGGTTTTCGGACCTTTCACCACTTCAGGACCATTCAGGTATGAAAATCTTGAATGGTTTTGAAGTGGTGAAAGCTCTGAAGACCCTAAAAACCACCTGTTTAGGCAGGCTGCATCCTCAAGTGGTGAAGGGTGGTTTTCAAGGTCTTCGAACCTTTTACCACTTCAGGACCATTCAGGATTTTCAGCCTGCCCACTTCAGGACACCCTTCACCACTTCAGGATGCAAACTGCCTAAACAAATGGTTTTCAGGGTCTTCGGACCTTTCACCACTTCAAAACCATTCAGGATTTTCAGACTGCCCAAAACTCTCACTTCAGAATTTTAATTCTTAAATTTTCAGCTACCCGATAACCGCTTGTGAAGGGCGCAAGTGAAGAGGATACTACATATGTGGCCGAGGTTGCATGGAGCAAGATCATTGGAGACAAAGAAGATGGGGGTCTGGGGGTTCTGGACCCAGAATCTCAGATAAACGCACTTCTAGCTAGATGGGTAGTTAAGTTGTTAGTAGAAAAAAATGAACACCCATGGGTGGAAATGACCATTGATATTCTATCCAAAGAATGGATGTTGTCTCAGAGAGAGGATGTATGGGTTGCCCTCATGACTCCTTCCTTTGTCCGCGGCAATATAAACTCACCAATATGGAAGGGCATTCTTGCAGCTTGGGGCCGGATTATGCCTTCCTCATTGGAACCCCCTAGTACTAGAGAGGAGGTTCGAGCCCAGAGGATTTTTGAAAACTCAAGTCTGTTGGATGAGTTTGATTTTGCCTGGTCCGCTGCGGACTCCCCCGGGCACTTTGGTCGATCCTGGATACAACGGGGGGTATCTAAAGTGACAGATATGTGGGATTCAGAGTTGGAGCAGTGGAGATCTATGTATGAGCTAAAAACCCACCTTCATCATCTGCACAATGTTACTGAAAGGGTGCAGATGGTGATTGCTAGTGTCCCAAAGTGCTGGAAACAAATTTTGAAGGCCCCAGTCCAGGCCTGCGAAGGTTACTGGATTAGGTATAAGAACATTGATAGAGAGGTGCAAATTTCCAAAGTAGTAATGTTGCTGGACGCCCAAGATGCGATCATAAAGCCATGTGCCATAGAGATAGCTCAGGGAAATATTGTTCTTCAGGTCGTACCATCTGAGGAACAAGTAGCTCATCTCAATCCTAAGGTAGTATCAGTGGTTGTGAGAGAAAAAATAACAGACAAGGACAAAATTACACATGAATGCCCAGTTGGCACCGAACCTGCACACAGGTTACCTGTGTTGCCACTGCACATAGGCTGGAAGGACGGCATACTAGAAAATAAAACGTACCTTTTGGATTATAAACCCAGAACAGGATACAGGGAGCAAATTAGATCTTCTGTTCTGCCGCTGGAAGTTAAAAGTAGATGGGTTGCGGAGACCAGAGAAAGGTCCTCACCTGTCTCCAAGGTCACATCAGCGTCCTTGAGGAAAATGTGGCGGGAGCTGAGGAAAATTTTGTCGGTTAAATTCAGGAGTCTTGTTTGGTTGCAGTCACATAGAGCAGTCCCTACAACAATGGGTCTGGCAAGGAAGGGGTTGGATGTTGAGGCCGTGTGTTGTAGGTGTAGGAGGAAGGAGGAGTCTGCCACACACCTATGGTGGGATTGTATTGAATCCAAAAGGATATGGAGGTGGTGGCAGAGCCTATGGGACAAGCATGTGGGAGTGAGGATAGAGTGGGACGAGCATTTTGTCGTGGAAGGGATAGTTGCCGATGCACGAGAAGTGGGACATGGCTGGAGTTATATAGCCATCTCGTGCAGAGCGGCAATTATGCATACTATTTGGACATTGAGAAATGATAGACTCTTCCGCAATAAATTTTACTCGGACCCCGTCATTATGAACCTCATCTTAGTGAACGTAAGGGCCCTCATATGGGCGGACTGGAGGAAGGCTAACCGGGGCCGGAACAAAAGGAGCACCAGGCTCTGGTTCTTCAGATCCTGGGGTGAGAGGATGCGTATGTTGAGGTTGTCTGCTCGGGGTATTTGCATTGAGCCATGGCTGATGGGCCCGTGCCCGCCTTGAAGAGGGGAGAATTCCAGTACAGATCTTCGATAGCTCGAGAACAACATCCTCCACTGAAATCTCCTGGGACCAACCTGACAGACATGATTGAGTCTGAGCTTCAGCAGGTCCAAAGGACTGGTTAGTCACTATTTTCTGGCGCCTTGGGGTGAAGAGGTCTAGAAGACCTGCTGGAACTATTGTGTAGCAGAACTGTTCTTTCCATGGATCTTGGATTTATGTATGAATGGGACGCTGGACCCGTTTTCCAGCAGGTGCAGCTCCCCACGAATAGAACGGAGCCATCGAACTTTGAAAAAAAAAAAAAAAGTCACGATCATAGTGGCTTT
>BFEA01000240.1:2063720-2076855 GCA_003427395.1 Chara braunii
GTTATCCTGGCAGCCTCAGCCAGTTTCGCTTATGAGCCAGGCTAAAAAACCCACCTACTGCTACTGGAAGAAGAAGGTAAATTCCTCTACAGGGATGCAGCAGGGAAGGCCCAACAGTTCACTGTCTAATATGGAGGGGGTGGTGAGGGCAACAGTGGACCCCATGGGCCAGCTTCCAATGGACCAGTCAGACCCTTCTCCCACACCACAACATGACGCAGTGATGCCACTAATGCAGCGACCCCTGGGCATGGCTCCGGTCCCAACGCTCACTTTCTTGCCCGAAGTGGCAGCAATGCTACGAGCCCGGTCCACGACAGACCTTAATGCAGCCCTTGGGCACCCCCTCCCAACAGAGGAGGCTCCTCCCCCGCCCCCGGGAACGGAGGTGGACATGAGGACAGAAGAGAACAACTTCAGAGACTCCCGAACTGAATCGAGCCACAGGCCCAACAAAAAGCCCTCCAAAGATAAACGGGTCCGGGCAAGACTGAAGGCCATAACTGACACAGTGCTCTTGAACCTGCTCAAATCAGCCAAAGTGGGAGATCACTCCCTCATACCCCCATTGCACTGGGAGAATCTCAGAAGAGCTTTTATGAACACAGAATCAGTCAGAAACCTCCTGGACTCTGCCCTGGACCCTACAGCAATTGACTGGTCTGAGGTGGCAGCGCAAATCACAGCATCTATCCACGGGCTCCTCGACAAGATCACACAGAAGCCTACGGAGACAATGCCACAGATCCAGCAAAACCAACGTCTTCTGCAGGACAATACAACTGGGAAAAACGAACTGCAGGGACTCTCCCATGACGGTATGAGATGGCCTGACATCATAATAGAGGAATTAGAAAGCACACTCGGTGCATTGACCACGGCAGGGGTGCTGGTGACAACATCTACACAGGAAGTTGTGCCTCAACACCTACTCAGGCCAATACTACATATTCAGGCAATGCCGTCAGTTACTCGAGAACTCGTGACAACTGGTCACACCCTTGGTCCCCAGCATACTCTCACGCTGCAAGGATGCACCACACCGGCCTCAACGTCCGAATCGGAATCACAATCCGAGTCGAACTCCTCAGAGACCCCACTACAGGACCGGCTCGAACATCACGACGACAGCCGGTCCTCGGACACAGAGTTAGAGTGGGACCTCCCTCTGCTAAGGAGCATAGCTATGCCACACAAACAGCCCCTGCAGCATACGATCACCCACCCAGCTGCCTCACCACCATCAGACACTAGGGACACAGAGGTGGGACTGCACCTCAAACGGGTCCTCTTTAGCGACTACATGGCCTCAACTGCAACAGGATCTCCGAGAGAGGCAGCAAATGATGGGGTGGTGATCCTCCCGATCAGAAGACGAGACCACGAAGAGTCGTGGCAACTGGGCCTCAGACTGGCCACTCCACGGGTCCCCAGATTGGCAAATCGCACTCTCAAGGGGCCGCAGGACGCACCCATGGGTTTGACGCTACAGGGATGGAGAGGCCCGAATCCACAAAGGCTGACCCGCCACATGCTCAGGAACCACATTATCCAGCAAGGGGACCAGGGAGCCATTGGAACAGTCTTTCCGCAGGGGCTCCCGTTCCCCAAAAACGTAACACCCATCTTCGTGCTCTTTGGGCAAAACCAACAGCTAGAAGGACACGATAACCATTTTAACTGGCTGACCCAGCATCAACTGCTGGACACCCCGATCTCACGAATGCGTACAAATAATGTGTGGGGTGCCGAAGATCAGGTGCTTTTCCTCCAATGTCTGCTGGAAGACGAAACGTTGGACGCCAGCAGAACATGGGATGACCCTCCATTCGTGGCCAGCATCTCCGCGGGACCACCTGCGAACAAATAGACGGGTCAAACGGCCAACAACCAATATCACAGATTCAGCAAAGCATAATGATGATTGACCATCGTAGGGGGAGACACGAGGACGCGCCTCCAGAAGGGAACGATAACGACCACCACCATGATGTAGCTGATCCGGTGGACCCGGTCTGCCCGAGTCCCCCTCGCCCCCCCCCACCCACAGCTCCGACGCCAGCCGGCATGGGCACATAAACTTGGTGAAGCCGACTTGGACATTCAGTCAATAAATGTAAATGGCCTCTCACAAACAAATGAACAAAAAACGGCGGCACTGTGGAACCTTATAAGGAGGGACATGAGAGGCAAATGGTCTGATGTCATCGCGGTGCAGGAAACACACCTCACAGCCTTCCCTACACACCAAGCACGTGCACGCCAAATCTGGCCACACACATCTTTTATCGCGCCAGCAAAATCAGCAGCCTCATCGGGAGTGGCTATTTGACTACCTCCCGCATCCAGACTGATGCCAATACAGTCCGGATGGGATCGTGTGGATGGCAGATGGGTATGGTTAAGAGCAAATTTTGAGGCTGACGAGATCAGCCTCGTCAGTATATACGCCCCCAACGACCCGTCTCACCGAGCACAGTTTTTCAACAGTCTTCTCCTGGACCTACCTAGGGATGTCCCCATCATCATGATGGGGGACTTCAATACCACACCAGATCCCAATATAGACAGACGGTCTTCATCCCAACAGGATCCCTCCCGGAGCGGCTTCAGAGAAAGAGGTCAAGACAGCCTGACATTAGGCCGCATGATGACAGACTTAGGACCACTGGACTCATACAGACACCTGCATCCGACCAAGCGAGCCTACACATGCGTCCGCTCGAGAGGCCCAGCGGGCATATCGAACTCACGCATAGACCTGGGCTTGGTCTCAGAGGATCTGTCGGGCCTACTCACGATGGCAGACATCCTCCCATTTTCTCCATGCAGATCCTTCGACCATCGTATGATCGCCATTGGCCTGTCATTTCACACTCACATCGCTAAAGGCCCTAGTTTTTTTAAATTCAATTCATCTCTCCTTAAAAAACCGGCGTTGGAGAAACTGGTTAAAGACTTCTGGGGTTTTTGGACCACAACCAAGCCGCAGGAAGGGTCCATGGTCAACTGGTTCAACGACGGAATAGCGCAGCTCAGAGAAAGAGTTAAGAAACTCTCTATCCTAATAGCACGAGAACGCAAGACAATCATGGACCGCCTGCTGCTCCAACTTCAGGAATGGGACCAGAACCTCATAGACAATCCCTTGGATCTGCCAACGTACGAGGCCCTACAAAGAGCAAGGGCCCAGATACAAGATCACCTCGATAACCAAACCCAAAAATGGAGGATCCAAGCGAAAATAAAAAAAGACGCATCGGAAGGCATGATGACCAAGACTTTTTTCAACAAAGCAAAGGCAAGGGCAAGACAAAATGTGGTGCCATCCTTAAGACACCCTTTTGATGACACGCAACCRAAGGCGACAAATGCCTATCAARTAGTYGATTACGCCTCGACCTACTATACTCACTTGTTTACGTCGGAGACTGGCCAAAGACAACCCCAGGCCTTGGAAGAGGCGAGAGAGACACTTCTACATGCTCTCCCCTCCTTGCTCTCAACACAACAAAGACACACCTTGGACAGCCCACTCACCTCAACAAAACTCCTACAGGCACTGCAAGACATGGACGATGAAAAAACACCAGGCCTGGACGCCTTCCCCAAAGAATTATGGCTTCACTTCTGGGAAATATTCAGGGAGGACTTCCGGGGGTATGTAAATGCAGTGTTTCATGAGGAGACGTTTGGGGAGATGATGGGCCAAGGGGTCACCACTCTGCTATATAAAAAGGGTGACAGAGAGGAGATAAGGAACTACCGCCCGATAACCCTGTTGCCGGTCCCCTACAAAATAGTAGCTAAAGCGTGGGCGAATAGGCTACTGCCGACCTTGCCACATCTGATACATCCGGACCAGACAGGCTTCATGCCCAACAGAAACATACAGGACAACATCCTGCTGGTCAATGAGACCATCCGATATGCGCGCCAAAGGAAAGCCGACGCCGCCATACTTTTCATCGATTTTGAAAAAGCGTATGACCATGTCGACTGGAAGTTTCTGCAACTATGTCTAAATAAAATGCAGTTCGGGCCGCGCTTTTGCAAATCGGTTAACATTTTCCATAGTATGGCCTCCACCAATATTATGCTTAATGGGCATCTTGCAGCCCCGTTCCGCCTCTAACGCTCCGTGAGACAAGGGGATCCCATCGCCCCGATGCTGTTTGTCCTCGTTATGGAGGCCCTGGCGGCGATGATAAGATCGAACCCACTCATCCAAAAGATAACGGTGCCTAAGATCCCGACACACCTTATCCCCACAACACCATTATTCGTTGATGATCTCACGGTGTTGTTTAAGGCCAATCAACAGAGCTTCCAAGCGCTAACTTACACCATACGCCTCTTTGAGATCGCAGCGGACATGAAGGTAAACTGGGGAACCAAAACGGAAGGCTGGTGGCTCAACTGGCACGATGCCCAACCACCAATAGACCCCCCGGTAGAGTGGAAGGAAAAGAACGCAGCCATCACAAGGCTGGGGGTTAACATCACAGCCCTAGGCCCGCCGCCAAACCACGGGGTCGCAATAATTGACCGAGTCATACGATGCATGGCACGATGGGGCACAAAACCGACCTCCTTGGTTGGTCGGGCTCTTGCAATCAACAACTCTATATTTGCCTCAATATGGTGGCCTTCTGGCCGCTTACTGACAAACAGCTCACGAAACTGAAACAAGCGGCCGCGGCCTACCTGTGGAAAAATGACCACAACGACATCCGCTGCATAAAGCGCCTGCCCTGGGAGACCATTGTCCAACCAAGGAGTAAGGGTGGCCTGGGCATTATCGACCCGGGCAGGGAAATTAAGGCACTGCTACTAAAGTTCCTCATCAGACTGCTCCTGGGCAATGACATCCCATGGGCCCCGTACGCAATGATCCAGATTGACTGCCTGGCCCCGCCCTCTCCCCAGGACCGACCGGTGCACCCCCTCGCCTGGTTAACCAACCCATCTTGGTCTATCCCAACGAGCCCCCGATTGGACCACGACAGGTCCCCGGCAGGCCAAGCAAGGTGGGACCTGCGTATGGACCCAATGTGGCCAACGATGTTACGACTGTGGAGAAAAGATGGCCCAAATCGGACCAAGGTCCCGCTGAGATGGCATGAAATTAAAAGGCAGCCCCTTTTTGGGCATCCCCAGTTCCTGGATCCCACAGGTTCGCCCTTCTCCCTTATTCGCAAGTCAAAATGGCTGCGATGGGTCAAGAAGGGCGTCTACACGGTAGGAGACCTGTGGAATGACGACACAGGAAAGTGGGAATCATGTGAAGCAATTCGTGACAATTTGGGTCTTTTCCCTCACCTACACCAAGAGCTAGTAGAGATCCAGGAAGCGATCCCTTTGGCATGGGTGCGGAGTCTACGGAAAGGTCCACTTCTAATTAAAGGGGACTTGGTGGTTAACATTCAAACCTTACAACTCCCCATGACCATCTACAAGATTGATAAAGGCTCCTCTCCGACTTCCCTCAAACTGATAGCATATACCCCGGACCTGCCGGGGGCGAGATGGTCCCTCCTTCATAGGATGGAACAGCTCGACGGCAGGAGCTCCCCGGAAGCCTTCATCCGCGTACAGGTCATACAAGGCGAAGATGAAGCACTATATGCCTATGAGCCGTATACCCCCCTCTCCCATCTCCCCTTTGATCCGACAGAATGGGAATGGAAATGGGGGAGATCTTCGACTATGCAGCCATGGCAGTATTCTGTCAAAAAGGGATATAGATCAATGTGAAACGGTGTCCCAGTCAGGGCAACTGTTCTGAGGCGGTGGGAAAAAGATTCTTCTCTAAAGAGAACTGACCTGGCCACCTTTAGGTGGTCCGCCTACTCCCATATTACACCAACCAACCACAGAGCGCTGCAGTAGCAGATCATCCATAGATGTTTGCCCACCCCTGACTGGATAACAGAAAGAACCAACCTGGAGCAAAAAGGAATACTGTCGCCACTGTGCACATATTGCGAACTCGTTCCCCCAAGAAAAAGAGCCACCCTCGAACACTGCCTGCTGGAATGCCCGATGGTGGCTCGCCTATGGAGGTGGTGGGATGCGGCCTGGCACTACTTCACTGGCCAACACTTCCCTTGGAACGTGAGAACCATTTTTTTTGCAGTCCTTCCCCCAAAAGGAATGCAGTGGACTCAATTCATGCTGAATTTGTTCCAGTACTCTCGCCTGGAACTGCTCATGGCGGCATGGAGGATGAGGTGTGCCCATGAGAGAGGTCAGCACACCTACAGCATCCTGCAAGCGAGAGCAACGATCGCTGACACAATATTTTGTCAGACACAATCAGCCTGGAAAGACTTACAAACTGGCCTCCAAAATGAGATAGAGGATCTTAAGAAACGACAGATGTTTGAAAACTTCCGGATGAAATGGCTAGACCCTAATGGCAGGTTATGCACAGCGAACCACCTTAACAACCTGCAATGGCAACCCTGGTTGTCAACCGAGTCTACCTGGGAATTCCTACCACAGGATCACTTTGTATTTCCCTACCAACCAACTGACTTCGTCCCCGTGCCCGACCCCCCCACGTCTTCCCAGAGCCCTAGACACGCCTTGCATGCGATGATCGGAATGGGGCTGGAGATGAGGTCTTCTGACAAATCCAGCCGCTTTGCTGATTGCCTGGACATTGAGACGGGGCGGGGTCAGGACCTTCCGCTTTGCTGATTGTCTGGACATTGAGACGGGGCGGGGTCAGGACCTGCCGCTTTGCTGATTGCCTGGAAATTGAGACGGGGCGGGGTCAGGACCTGCCGCTTTGCTGATTGCCTGGACATTGAGACGGGGCGGGGTCAGGACCTGCCGCCTTGCTGATTGTCTGGACATTGAGACGGGGCAAGGTCAGGACCTGCCGCTTTGCTGATTGCGTGGACATTGAGACGGGGCGGGGTCAGGACCTTCCGCTTTGCTGTTTGCCTAAGACATTGAAATGGGGCTGAAGATGAGGTCCTTTAGACTGATCCGGTCGCTTTGTTGTTTGCCTAAGACATTGAAATGGGGCTGGAGATGAGGTCCTTTAGACTGATCCGGTCGCTTTGTTGTTTGCCTAAGACATTGAAATGGGGCTGGAGATTAGGTCCTCCTGACCGATCCGGTCGCTTTGCTAAGTCAGTCGGTTTTGCTTATTGACAAAGGTCTGACTCTTCTCCTTCTTAAAATAGTTCAGGCTAGTGTGTTGGTGATTGCATGGGGTTTGACTGAGAACAGCTTGGGAAGTTAATGAACTAAGTAAGAATACAGGACTAATGTTTTTGTGATCCGGACAAACAAAAGATGAAATATTTGGATAAACATACAGGACTAATGTTTTTGTGATCCGGACAAACAAAAGATGAAATATTTGGATAAACAAATCCTTGTTTTAAATTGGTTGAATGTGTTATTGACTTGACATACTTGTTTGCAATGCCTTGTCTTTTGCTCAATGCTCTGTTTGTCTTCTGCATTTTAGGGTAGTCTGTTAGTGCTCGCCTTATGCTTGAGCGATAGGCAGGTAGATGCTCACCTTTGTTTTTCGCATTTGTCTTCTTATGCATGATTGTTTTTTATAGGACTTTGGCTAACCTCTGAGGTAGTGGAAGTTCTGGGAGCCTCTTTTCCTTAGGGGAAGTGCTGCCGAAATTTCTGCTAAACATTCGGGGTTAGTCAAGTCTCGGAGATGTCAACTAGGATAGGATATAGTTTGGTCTTTTGGAGTCAGTAGGAATTCTTGAAGCCTTCCTTTCTAGAGTAAGTGCTGCCGAAGTTTCAACTGAAACCAAAGAATTAGCTTATTTTCATATATTTTCTGAGTCTCAAGTTTTCTTTTTAGATTTGGTATAATAAATATTTTGAGCACACTTCCCTAAAGGATGTCCTGCCGAAATTTTTGGGATTTTCATATCGTTACCGGAAGCTACTGCCAAGTAGCTTAGAGTGCGTTACGGAGTTGAACTTCGTTAACTCGACAGGCGATGTCTGCCTTGATTATTGTGGAGCAGGTCATTGCTACCTGCGAGAGTTTCTTTGAAGTCTTGAGCTTCATCAACTGCTGCTATCACCTGATAGCAGGTCGGTTTGCGACTCAACTCCTACCCACTGTGATACGCACGCCCAGATGTATGTGACCCTGTAGGCGAAAGGCATTTTCGTATGAAAGAAAACCTATCCTTAGAACCTCTCTTGAATGGTCATGCAAAAGTTGTGTGAAACGGATCGGACAGGCATACCTTCGTTGAGTGGGGGTCGGAAAGGGGCATGTGGGACATGAACCTGGGAGCAAAGGAGTTGACCACGTTTTGTGGCATCTGCGTGTGGATTTTCATTTGGATTCCATGTGTGTGCAGGTATGTATGGGAACGATGACTCGTTCCTGAACTAAGGGTGATATGGGTGAATGAATGAAGGGTGTGAGTGACAAGGTTCAGCTATGGCTATGAGAATGACTCTCCCCGATTTCCCTCGAGACTCGCCCTTTTCTTTTTCTTATTTTGTTCTTGCCGCACGCATCTAGCGAGCAGACAGGAGAAGCCGAGCGCAAGGTTTAGCGCTCGACCTTTGTTCGGAATGAGACTTAGTTTGGGTATGGCGAATTGCTCCCCAACCCGTGACAACTCTTTCCCTTCAGGGAAGGGACAGGCGAATCTCATCTGAAAAAAAAGTCTTGCTTTTTAAATTATTCGCCGGAAGTTGGTCATGAGTCTGGAATTCGACGTCCTTGTCCAGGACATCCCAGGCTCTGGTCCAGTACCAAAGGGGTTTTCCCCTTGAGTTGGGCCTACGCCTCTTGCTTACGGTCACCCACTGCCTAAAAGACAGGGGTGCCGCAAGGGCCGCACGACTTATCCTTCAGTCGTGCAATATCGTGAAGGAAGAACCCTTCACGATATTTCGCTTTCCACGCTTGAGTGTCGAACGCAACCCCGAAACCCACGGGAGGTTGCACGGATGTAGGTAACGCATGAAGCGTCGCCATGATAGCAGACTAAGTGAGAACACATGACTCAACGTTATGGTTCTAATGGCAGTAACATTCTTATTATGTAACTCTGCGCGGACCTCGCTCAGACACATTGGCAGTTCTGAGTTATGGGTCAGGACATATGAAAAAGGGACTAGGCTAATTTGCTTGTATGAGTTACTTTGTTTTGTCGTGTGTCGCGTGGTTGAATTAGGATGTCCTAGTCAACCGACGCTGAATCGCACGTGGGATATCAGCGCCCCAGCGTGACGGTTTGCGTACGGGTTCGAGCTAGGCGTGGACCGCACGTACCCCCTATGCTACAGCATACGAGAAACGCCCTCGGCTGGGCCACCTCCACGATTGCAAGTAAAAGCTTTCGCGTGTGGTTCAGTAGCTCGGCGGGGATACGCCCACCTAAGGGATGGTGACAGCTCCCGCAGGTGGAGGTAAGTTGTACCCTGCGAGACACTGTCCAGTCGTAGGGACTCGATGGAGGTATAGCTGACACACTCGGCCGGAGCGGTTCCGCCGCTTCCCTTTTGTGAAGCGACTTGTGAATCTGCCAATCCTGCGTGACGCGGCCGGGAAGGTTCCCCCAGCGGGGACCGTGCGCTCGACATCGTTCCTCCTTTTGTGTTCCCCCTTTGTGTTCCCTTCACGAGTCTCCCTACACGCGTCTCTGCCCTCCCGTCTTCGTCGGAGAGATGCTTTTTTTTTTTTTTTTTTTTTTTTTTTTTTTTTTTTTCTCGTCACTTTCCCTACACTTTCATATCTCTCACAGGTGTCCCTTCTTTCTCACGTGTGTCTGTTTGCACTGCTTTCTTTCGCTTCAACTTTATGAACGCATCCGAGGGAATGCTCCCTGACCACGCAGAGTAGCTATGGCCGCAGTTTTCCCTCTCCCATCTCGGTCTTGCCGAGTTAGTCAGCGGGAGTGCGGCCGTACCTCGCCGAACCGGTCCTGTAGCGCGTCACCGATTAGCGCAGATACGTTGCAGTGTGCTTGTGATTACCGCTTTCAGGGGCCTCCTTGCTCTTAGATGGCCGAGGACCGTATCAGGTATATTCATTTGTATCTGGGTTCAATGTTCTGAATACATCCCATAATGATTGTGTGTCTATTCAGTTTTTGAACAGATCCGTATCCTCCCTCACTGGTCTGTTCGATAGGGTGTCCAAACCCGGAACGAGGACTGTATTCGAGTCCCCGAGCAAGATCAAATTATCTACGTCCGGGACAAAACTAGAGAGATTAGCTAGAATTTTTTTTCTCTGGGTATAATCCACTGGGGCATTGACAGACATTACCGCCCAATCCTCAGATCCCATTGTAAATTTAATCCAGGCTATTCTTCCCCCATCATCAGCGTAGGAATCCACAACCGTTATGTCCAGGTCTTTATTGATAAGGACTGTCACCCCTCCCCTGGACCCGTCTGATGGTGACCAAACCTGAGGCCCATCCCATAATGCCGCTTCTCTGTTCAATTTGTCTGAGTCTAACTTCGTTTCCTGTAAACCCAAGATATGGATGTTTTCTCTATAAACCCATGAGCGAAGCCGGGTTCTTTTTGCTCTATTTGTCGTGTCTCCTAAACCCCGAATATTTCAAGTTGCTATTCGGAGTTTAGGCGGGAGGACCATCAGGTGTATTCCCGCCATCTGATTGGATATGACACTCATTTGGTTTATCCTGTCTCCTTTCCTTCTGTACGCCCTCTTTAGATAGGTTTAACTTGATTCCCATATTTTTTACTGCAACCAACATCTGGGAGACCTGTTCCCTGGAGAGGCGGCTAGTCATTCCTACATGTTTTATCCAATCAGCAATGACTTGTCCTGATCTCCCCAGGGGCAGAATCAGATCTGCCACCGCCTCTTTACTATCTGAGAGAAAGTCAATGAGGGGGAACCAATGGACCCTCAAGTCGCTCCATTTCTCAAAAGTTTCGTTGATTGACTTTATTCCCAGAAATACAAAGTAAAAGGCCACCGGGGGGCCTTCCTCCTTCAGGGATAAGTATCGACTGGTTTTCATGGTGGGCAAAATTGAAACCGCGCCTGTGTGATTTAAGACGTGTCTTCTCGTTAGTTCAAGTACCTCCCCTTCAGTTGGTGAGGAGTTGACTGGAATTGCAGGCAGTTCCAATGAGTCATCTGACGTGATTTTTGTTAAAACCATTATCCCCAAGGGTGTGTCAGAGCAGATCAAAGGAGTCAGAAAACTTTTTATTGGACCTTTGATCTTATCTGCTTCAGTCAGAGTCTTCATTGGCCCTGCGAATGAAAGTTTTTAACCCATGGACTGATGTCTGAGGGTTCGTTTGCGACTTTTGGACAAGTCCAGCTCTGGGGGGGGGGGTCTCAGCCCCTTTCCCTCTTTGTTCGTCGTTAACCAGCCTTGCCCCCCCTTCCATGTTGGTCCTGATTTTCTTAGCCGGTGATCCCTCCATCAGAGTTTCACGAAAGATTCTCCCCCCCTTCAACAGAATACCCTGACTGTTGAAGGCGATTGAACTGGTCTTCAGAAGAAGTGGTGGTTGGGAACCTGTTGTCTGTTGTGGTTCAAACCCCGTTGTTTGATGAAACCCACTCAGATCGAAGTATTTATTATCATAAACTTTAAAAGCTTCGAGAGATGTTTCCCCGTGCTTCGGCGAGGGGTGGGGGGTTTGCATTTCTGCCTCAGAGATTTCCGATGTTGTATTCTCCACTTGCCCGTCCCCCAATTCCTTGCCCAACCATCCAAATAAGTTCTCTTCCGAATCCAGCCTCTCCAATAATCCCACCATGTCCTCTTCCCCAATACATTCCCTTCTCCCCTGAGTATGCTCATCCTCCCTGGTGGTATCCTCTTCCACCCACAGATCGTCTCTTTCTTCCTCATTCAGCACGAAAATCCCAGATTTCTCCCGGGGTTGTCTCGTTTGGTCTCCGTGATCCATCGTAATGTCTTCCGAATTGATTCCCTTCGGACCCGGATTTCTTTCCCGTTCTGTGGCGGATTAGGCCCTCGTCTTCCCTCTCGTCTTCACTGCCATATTGAATTCCCTTTTGTTCCTCGTGCTTTCTGTTTCCTCTTTGTACTCATCCCCATTCCAATTTGGGTTCCTTTCCTCCCCGTTTCTCCTTTTCCCCTCTCGGTTCTCTATACCATCCCCTTCCAATTCGGTCGGCTCCTTATGGGTCGAGTCTCCCTCCGGTTCTGAACTAGGGACACCTTTTCCCTGGTCCTGTGAACCCTGTTTGCTCGTTGACACTTCTCTCTGTTTCGGCAGATATGTCATCTTTTGACCTCCCTTCCAAACCACTATGTCCCATGAAACCTCCTTTGCCTGAGGGGGTTTCTGATGTTTTCCTAATACATTTTCTTCCCTCGGCTTCTCTTTTTCTGGATTCGGAGATTTTCCCCTTTTCCCCTGCCCTGGAGCGGTACCCCTACGGCCCGGCAGTGAGGCCGGACCAGTTTCAGGCCACCGGCCTAACCCTGGTTCGGCACCAGTTTGTTCCATACCTGGACCTAGGCCGGTATATCACTTCGGCCTAGGCCCAGGGCGGAAGGTTCATTCATTCGGATGTTCGTTCATTCGTTGGTCGGACTCGACCTTCACTCAGCTGCTGCTTCTCGTGTGTGTCCATCTCCTCTCTCTCTCTCTCCCTCTCCATCTCCATCTCCGCACGTGCCCTCCGCACGTGCGTCACATTGGTATCGGAGCGGGTTGTTCGAACCTCTGCTCCCTCCCTCCCTACCCTCTCGCTATCCTACCACCTCGGATAACCATCTCCAAGTTTGCTCTTGCAGCTGCACCTGGCCCATCAACGCGACCAGGTACGTCCGTCATCCAAGCTGGCGCCTTTCTCGCCGCTAGCGCTACTCCCGCTGCTGCAGTCACCCCACTGGCTGTGGATGCCGACTTGCTGCCGTCCGTGCTCGGGCTCCTACCGCGTGACTTGCCCGGTGAAGTGTCTGGAGTGCGGCTACCATGACGTCCTGTGAGAAGCTCCCCGAACATTACCTTTTGGAGGAAGGAGAAGTCGTAACAAGGTCGCCGCAGGAGCAGGTGCAGCTCCCTCCCCCCCAACTGCGCCCTACTTCCCCTCCCCAATCCCGACACTCCTCCCACCCCCAATTCCCCTGCGCACACGTGCGCGCCA
>BFEA01000240.1:2098084-2115892 GCA_003427395.1 Chara braunii
GGGGGAGGAGGGGGAGGAGGGGGAGGAGGGGGCGGCGGCGGCAGCTCACGTTCAGCGATGAGTAGAGGAGCAGCAGCACCCGGCGATGGCTCCAGCAGCAGCAGCTATGCCAACAGCAGCGGA
The DNA here is from genome assembly GCA_003427395.1 of Chara braunii. Classification (NCBI taxonomy): domain Eukaryota; kingdom Viridiplantae; phylum Streptophyta; class Charophyceae; order Charales; family Characeae; genus Chara; species Chara braunii. The sequence continues at coordinate 2,098,208 of BFEA01000240.1, forward strand.
ACAGTGGGGCAGCGGGCAGCTGGGCAGTGGGCAGCGAGCAGCAGGGTAGCGGGGCAGCGGGCAGCGGGCAGCGAGCAGCAGGGCTGCGGGGCAGCGAGCAGCAGGGCAACGAGCACTGGGGCAGCAAGCAACCGGGCAGCGGCGCAGCGCGATTTCGAATTCAAAATTGGCCCGATCTGGCCCGTCGATCTTGGTGGACCGATGGCCCAAATCGGGCCTTTTTTTTTTCGAAATCTGTGGGTCCCTCTCGGGATCCGCCACAACGAGGTGCTGCCAGGGGTTGATCAAAACACCTTGGCGCCCCTAGACCCTAGGAAGAAGCCCTGCGCCTATTTTCCGCAGGGCCCGGAATGTTTATTTCCGGGTTCTTCGGGGGGTGTTTTTCCGGCCGGATATTCCGGATGGTCCAGGGCCATCCGGATATCCAGAAAAATAACTTAGCTTTTTTTTCAACTTTTTGTTAGTTTTGAGAGTGATTGATTGATTGATTGATTGATTGGGGGGGGGGGGTCGCCCCCTTCACACACACACACTCACACACACACACACACACAAACACACAGGCCCGTGCAAGGACCAGGGAAGGTCCCAGCAAAAAAAAGAAAAAAAAAAGAAATTCAAAAAATCTGAACAAAAACTATGTTATGCATAAAAATAAACTAAACAACGTTTGCCTCAGGGTCACATCGAAATTCTTCACCAAATTGGGAATAAAAATAAAATTAAAAACTAATTGTTTTATTTTTATTTTTTTGGCCCCGCCGGGCAATTGACCCCGGGCCACTCTGGTAGCCTAGAAAAAATCTGAAAAAAAGTATGTTGTGCAGAATAATAATACAAACAACTTTTGCCTGGAAGTCATATCCGAATTCCAAACCAATCTCTATTTTAAAATTAAAAACCTTAAACCCCACTACCTTTCTTATATGTGGGGCCGCGGGCCTCAAATTCAAATTCGGCCGCCACGCTCCATCGATGAAAAATATCGACGGTGGCGTGGCGGCTATTTTTCAGGAGTAGGCTACTAGATGCCCGCGGCCGGCATATGGGAAAGGTAGTGGTGGTTTAAAGAAAACTTTAAAAGAACTTAAAAAAAAAAAAAAAAAAAAAAAAAATTAAATACTTTTTCAATTAGTATGATAATATTACCTTTTCTTAAGTTTTTGAGTTCTTTTTTTTGTTTGTTTTTTTTGTTTTTTCCGGAAATTGTCGTCTTTTTATTAGGGCCCAGTGCCCAGTGCCCAAGGCCAGAAGTACAATGGTACAGGTTCCAGATTCAGGGGACGTTAGGTCTCCAGCCTGCTTCATGAGGTGGAGCCCCTCCCCTGTGACAAAGTCAATGAAAAGTCAGGAAAGATCCTACTGCTAACAATCAGTCACGGAAAAATTACCTTTCCTAATCTAGCAACAATTTTTTTTTGGAAGGATCAGGAAAAGAAGCAAAAGAGTTGGTCTACTGCAGAAAAGAGCCGAATTGGAAATCTCCAGTGCAGGCATCAATGGATGCCAAAGAGGGATTGCAGGGCCCAACGACAGTGAAACCACTTAACCCCAGCACACAGGTTTCTTCTTTGGCCAATCTTTTTGCCCCAATCCAAGCAGATGATGTGCTGAAGGTCGGTCTTCACTCTATGAAGTACTTGCTGAATCGAAGGAGGCTCGCCATTTTTGACCACAGCATTACGGTGGCGCCATAGATGCCACAGCAATGTTGCCCTGATGGTTTCATATACATAAGCTTGCGGTTTTGTAAAAGCGAGTAGTTCAGTACCCAGAAGAATAGCATCCTTGGACCAAAGGTCCCCATGATGATGAGGGAGGAGAGCAGCATTTTTAAACCACCAGTACTTGGCCCAGCTATTGATGCCGAGCCTAAATATGCCCTGCGCGCCAAGCTTTGCCGAGCCTGGAAGGGGCGGAAACCGGTAGGGGGCATTTTGTGGTTGGCGCAGGTACCGCCCCTTGTGCTGGACCCGCAACCAGCAGCTGGTACGAAACGGGGTAGCTGTTTTCACTCGTACATTAGCCCACGCCGGCCAGAAGTAAGAAACGGCCAACTAACTTCTGCCAAAAAGAAAAAAAACAACTAAAAAGGCAAGAAGGGTGCTCTCAGCTCTGTCAGAGGCCTGCCTCTCACGGCGGGCAGAAGGAAGAGCTTTTCTGATGTGCTCCCCGTGAAGACAAAAAAAATGGCGGAAAAGAAAAAAAAAATAAAAAATGGCGGTGTACCTCTTTCCACGTTCCAGCAGATGATTCAGTCTCCCCACATGTATCTTTCCATGTTGTAGGGGAGTATTCAGTCTAAAAAGTAAACCAAAAGACAAAAAAGATGGAAATGTATCTTTCCATGCTCTAGGGGTCGATTCAGTCTTATTTTGCACAAGTCCGACCAAATCTTCTTCCAGAGACAAAGGAAAAAAAAGACTGAAAAGGCCAAAAAGGATTCAAAGCGCCCTCAGCGCTGTCAGAGGCCCGCCTCCCATGGCGGGCAGAAGGAAGAGCTCTGTGGCAACTCTCCAAACGTGAAGGCATGAGACCGAATCCTCCTATGGAACATGGAAAGATACATTTTCGGTTTTTTAGCAGTCCTGTAGTAGTGTAGAGAGACCCAACCGAGCTGGCCCTTCGTCTGCCCGCCTGCCCGCGGTGAGAGGCGGCGCTCTGAAAACACTCAAGGGCGTTATCTCACTCCTTTTGGCTGCCAAGTGGCGGGTACGACTTTGTTTTTTTTTTTCTTCTTTTTTTTTTCCTGCACTTGTCTCGTTTTCATTTGTTTTCTTTTTTTTTTTATGGCCTATACTGCGTCTGTGCATTGTTTCCACACGCACGGTATAAACCAAGGGGACAGACTGCATTCCATTTGTGATTTTCCTTGGGCCCAATGACTTCTTCCTCCATAGCACTACCAGGCCTTCTCCGAAGCCCGGAAAACCCGTAGCGTTAACGCTAAGGGGCCGCGGCCGATGTATGGGCCAAGTACTGGTGATTTAAGTGTTGTCCACACTTCTCGAGCGTATTTGCATGTAACCCATAAATGTTGTTGGTCTTCCACCAGATGTCCTGTGGAGCAAACTGTGCAAATAGGGGAGCCTTTTTTTGGTCGACGGTACAAAAAAGCAGCAGTAGGAGTGGCAGTGTGCATAATCAGCCAAAGTAAACCAGCATGTTTTGCTACTGTTAGAGTGGATAGAATGCGCCAAAAAGCAGTGAGTTTGTATTGGGAGAGATGAATCCCAAGTCGTCGCCATTTAGTCATGACGCTCCAATCAACATCAATGTCTGGCAAGAGTTTTACATAGGTCATACGAAATGTTGGTTGAGAGAGAGCATCTTGTCAGGGTGTCGAAGGTCAATCCAGTACCAATCCCTGGGATCTAGAGTTAGATCCTTAGCTGCAGTATCTGTCCTATAAGGATAAAAGGAGATAGTCCGATCCTGATTGTCTTCGAGGACACTCACTGCGGTCATGTGGGTGAGGTCAGATGAAATGGAAGCGACTGAGGACCGCTGCAGGGCGGTGCCCAACCCCTTTTGCCCGGTGTGTTGTTTCCATGCTGTCAATTCCCAGTCAGTGTTTGTGAGCTGGGATTCGAGTCGCCACAGGTGGCAGGGAGGTTGCTCTGTGGCATCTCGAAACCAAGCCCCTGGTAGGTAGGTTCGCTGAGCAAGGACCGAGGTCCATGTGCTCGGAACAGCGTGCTGAATTGCAGTTAAGTGGGCCCGCCAGTCATGTAGTCCATGAAGTAAGGGCTGAATCTGAGGTTCATCCTTCCAGGTGCATGTGTGTTCGTCCCACAGGTGCATCAGAGTGGCAACACCTGGGGACATCCAAGAACATCTGAAGGCTGTTGTACCAAGTAGAGGAAAGAGAACACCGTCGAGTTCAAAATACACGGGTTATTAAAGATGGGTTATGTTAATAGGCGATCATATTGAAGAACGGGGGCTTTTCGACTTGGAAGGATCGCCCTCCAGGCACCAAGTATACCACCGCCAGAGGGGCGACAATGCTCGTTTCCTACAGTACTCATCTGTGAAAAGTGCCAAATGGACAAGAGTTGAGTTGGAAGTAAGTCCGAAATCGAAAGCCAACAGGCACTCTGCTAAAGCTTTCCAAACGGCAGATTCTTCTGCAAAAAGCAATCTAATCGGCCATTTGGTGAGAAGGGCCCGAGTTTGCAGATCCGGATTGAGTACTGCCAAACCGCCTTTGTTCTTTTTTTGTATAATTTTATTCCAAGATACTTCAGAAAGAAAAGAAGGTTCTGCTGTTTTTTCTTTCCAAATATAGTTTGCAGCTGTTTTCTTGAGATGTTTATACACAGAAGGTTGCAAAGCGCAGATAGAGTGTTCGTACCAAAGTTTGGAAAAAACGGCGTTGTTGATGGTGAGCACTCATCCATACAGGGCGAGACCTTTGGTCTTGACCCAAGATGCGAAGACTGCATTAATGGATGTTATAAGTTGATGTATGGTTTTGCCGATATGTCCATCAAAATTGACATAATATCCCAACAAACGTTGAGTATCAGCGGAGTTGGAGGCCCCAACGGACAGGAGGAGGGCAGTGAGAAGGCACCAACAAGACTGTTTTTGCCAATTAATTTTGGCTTCGGAAACCGTAGTGAAAAGGAGGATGGTACGTTTGAGAGCATCGAAGATGTGGTCTTGGAGCAAAAGAAAAAGCGACGTGTCATCTGCAAAAGACTGTCCTTTCGCATGTTGAGTTGGGGGAAAGCGCAATCCAATAATGCAGGGGGTCAGCGCGAATCATGCAGTGCAGTGCCTCAATATATAGAATGTACAAATAAGGGGCCAGAGGGCACCCCTGTCGTATAGACCTAGACAAAGTAATTGGTTCCGAAAGTTTGCCATTGATGTACAAGCGAGTGGTGGCGCCCAGGAAAAGGGCGCGCCCACAAGCGATAAACTTTGGCCCAAAGTTTAGTCGGTGGATAAGTAAGAAAAGGAAATCCCAGTTGACCCGGTCATAAGCTTTTTCAAAGTCAAGAAGCAGCACACCGACCGGGTCTTCTGTCCTATTAATATACTCCATGCCTTGAGTTACTGCCATAACTGTGTCCAGTATCCGTCGGCCCTGCAGGAAGCCCGTCTGAGCGTGGATGAGGTCGGGCAAAACAATTTGGACGCGGTTGGCTAGCACTCTTGAGACGACTTTATAAAGAGTCGTAGTGAGAGTGATAGGACGTTTGTTGCGTATCTGTGTTTTTGCCCCTTTTTTAAGGATGAGAGTGAGGATCCCTTGAACCTGTGTGCGTGGCATAGGGTGTCCGTTGGCAAGTGCAGTCAGTAGTTTGATTATCTCTGGGATGAGCGAGGGAGAGCATTGTCTCAACAGTTCCATAGGGATCTCGTCGATACCAGGCGCTTTGCCCTGAGGCAATTGCCGGATTGCTTGTTTAATCTCAAGATGTGTGAAAGTTGTATCTACAACCATTTTTTGTTGGTCTGTGAGGCCTGACGGAAGTACAGGCCAAATGTGAGTTTTGCAATGAGTTTCCATATGATCAGTAGAGAGATGTGATGTGAAAAGGTCTGTATAGAACTCAGAACCATAAGCCATAATGTGGTCACTAGTATGAGCATACGGCAAAGAATCGTCAAATGGGTGTTACAACTCAAAAAAAAAAAAAAAAAAAAAAAAACCCCTCTAAAATTAGGTTGTATGAGTCTGTGACTTGGCCCCACCCAAAATGCGCCTTTGTCATTTTATTTCCAGTTTTAAGCCATTTACGATTTGTACGTAATGCAGAAGAGTCGTACATGCGCCAGTATGTTTGTAGCGAGAAAGATGATTGGAGTTTATACAAATCTATAAGAGAAGAGTTAGAGAGGGTAGAACCAACCATGAGATTGAGAGTGTCTTGGAGAGGAAGAGATTGTTGATTCAGTCGGACCAGTCGCCTGATCTGGGCAACTTTGGTTTTCCTATGTCGAGCAAGGGAGTCCAAAAGTGCCTCCAGTCGACGAGGGGGAAGGAAATGAGGTGGCATAGTAGAGAGGTCTTGTTTCCACGTTTCCAACACCTGTTTAATAAATTGTTGATCTCTGCTTAGCCAGGTAGGTAGGCGGGCGAGGTCACAGTGTCTAGTGATGTGGAGTCCTCGTTTAAGGGTAACCATCATGGGCAAATAGTCTGAGTCCGGGGAGGGAAGGACCTCCACCTGTTGCAGCAGTGGCAACAGAGCTACTGTGAGAGAACAGATATCCAACCGACTATGGGGTAGTCTTTGTGAAGCATTTAGGGAAGTCCCAATCCATGTGAAGATAGGGTCATGCAGATTAAGATGACGAAGTGCGTCTGTCCATTCCCACTGCGTGGCCATCGCAGTCAATTGCAATGCTGTAGAATTGGGTTGTTGCATTTAGTAGAGTCAATGTCAGCTGAAGAACTGTATTCCAATCACCAATCAGAAGGAGGAGGTCAATAGAGGGGGTTGTTCCCGGTAGGAAGTGAAAAAATGTGGATCTGTTTTTTCGATCCACCAGGGCGTACACATTGTATACCCCCCACAGCAGTCCGTCCATTTCGAAAGTGACCCATATCCACTTTCCTTCACAATCCGAGAAGCAGTCACGAAAGGTGATGGGCAGGTTGGGTTTAAATAATATGGCTACCCCACCTTTTGTGCCAACTGCGGGTGCCCAAAACTGTGCACCACGCCACCAAGATAACTGTGCATTGATTGCCTGTCTGTTCAGTTTAGTTTCATGTAAACAGACAATTGCAGCACCATTATTCCTAGCTACTGTTTTGATAAGCGAGCGTTTATGTGCCACCTGTCGTGTTCCCAGACCACGGATATTCCAAGATACCACTTTTAGTTTATCCATTCACCGAGGACTACGTAGGAAGGGGGAGATTAGTGAAAAAAAGGGGTGCAAAGAGAGGGAAGTGAAGTGAAAAAAGAAGAAAGAAAGAAAAACAGAAAAAGTAAAAAAACTAGAAAAATTGTTGTTAGGGAGATTACATAGGAGGAGGCGGGGATCAGTCAACCCATTTCTGCATCACGAGTCTCGTGAAACCAGGTTCAAAAAGCTTGAACTGGGGCGGCATACAACGATTTACCTCGTGTAGGAGCTCTGTTGTCCACAACCCACCAAGCTGCATGGTGAGGGTCATGGGGTTATCCAGGGCGGAAAAATTCCGCCAAGGTATCCAACGTGCAGCAGGCATGTTTGCCACCTCCTGGCCCCCCTCGGGTCGCCGAGCATCAATGAAGAGGAAGAGAAGTGATATCTCTTCTCCGTTTGGGTATGTCTTCAAAATCTTAATCCATTGGACCTCAGGCCACTTGCGCAGTCGATAGCCCGGTCCCAACCATTTCTGGATCTCTGTTATGGTTTCATCTATGTTGGGTTCTGCATCGCAAAGTACATGAGGTATGTAGAGCACAGAGTTCTCTTGTCGTGCCGTAAGCAAGCTCAGCTCTTCCTCATTCCATGCCAGAATGAGTGGGAATACAAGGAAGGGAGGCGTAGTGTGTTTTTTTGGTTCATCCAATCTCCGCCCGACTGGCATGCCATGTTGTTGCTGATGCTGTTCTCGCGAGTCGTCACGTGTGTCCCCCCAAGCTCCGAGTCCGGGTTGCGAAGGTTCTGTTGGTTCTGTCACAGATCCCCCCCCCTCTCCTCCAGAGGAGCCCACCCCCGACCCACCACCACCACCCCTCTCTCCACTCCCCCCTCCACCACCCCCTCTACCCCCAAACCTGCGATACTGGGAGTAGTTATCTCCTTTGGCTGCACGAGATTCATCCAATCTAGATTTCACTTATTTGTCCGGTTTCTTCGCTTTGTCTCATGCCCTCCACATTTCCACATCGTTGAAGGGGCCTTGTGGATTCGCATTCTGTCCCGGTGTTTCCTCCACTACCTGACGGATGATGTCTGCCCATTGGTCAGGCGGCACGTTCTCCAAACAACGACCCTTGACCGAAGGATGGCCATACCGCTTATGGACTGCCCGCCAAGGGGTGTCTTGAGTGACCATTTCGAGTTTCAACAATCCCTCACTGCTATGAATGCTGATCGTAGGTTGTATCTTCTCTCGAGCCGCCATTTCTAGATCGTATCGACGATTGACCAGGCGTGGTTCGTTTTTGCGCTTCTCCAAAGGTAGGGCTCAAATGACTCACCCGTAATGAGTTTCAATCGCCGCTTGCAAAGAGTTGAGTGCTAGATAGGGAACTTTAAGTACCCTAATCCAGTACCTCCCCTCTTGCTCAGTCTGCCTGTCCCGTTTCAATTCATTGGGAGTCAACCATGGTCGAAATCTGACTTTGTACTCGCCACCCTGCCAATTAATCTTTCCCTCCCCCAAGTCATTGACCAACCAATCTCGTAGCCACGTGGTCGGGGCAAGATATGATATCACTGATGCCCCTTTCGGTTTGACTCTACCGTTCAGTCCCCCAGTCAAAGACTCATCCCACTTGGACTCAGCTCGTCGAACCCAGTCTTCTTTCTGTTGAAAAGTCATGTTCGGGCCGCATTCTACGAACAATACCATAACCCCATGTGATTTGAGATAATCTATCTGGAGTTTTTCATATTTATTGTCCGGATGTATGTTCTGGTGAGGATAATGAAGCCGACACAAAAGTTTTTCGGTATAGAATAGCCAATGCAATTTCGTGGTCGGACCGATTGTGTATCACGGTCCGCCCAATCATCACTAATTTGGGGGTGCCTCCAAAGAGTTTTGTGTTGGGTTGGTTCCAGATTGGATAAATTTTCGAGCCATATATGGGTTTTCATTGCCGGTGAGAAAACAATTGCAGATCATGTCTTTCAATTGTTTTTCCTCAACAGGCGAAATGGTCGATTGCTGTTCGGCTGCCATATCTATTAAGAGAAGGAAAACCTTGGCAGAGCGTGTGTGGTCCTTAGTGCTTCCTATGCTGAAAGGCTCGACGAGTAGGCGGTTCTTCTCCCAATGATTCTAACCAGTCATCCGTGAAGCTGATGTAGAGGAACAGGAAAGATAAAGCGATGATGACAAAGAGAAACCTAATATAGCCTGGAAAGAAAATGTCCAGCGAGGTTGTTCCGTAGAGAAAAGCCTAGGTTACAGAAAGCATGCTAAGCATGAAAGGAGTGATAATCGGTAGCAACCACAACAGATGCAGAAAATGATATTTAATGAGAATGAAGAGGGGATGGTTCGCACAAAAACCAGTTAAGAGCACTAGAAAAAAAAAAAAAACAAAAAAAAAAACAAGTACGTGAAAGACAATAAAGGATTCCCATTCGGGAAAGAACCGAACAAGGAAAAGAAAACCTAAGGAAGGAAATGTCAAAGGTCACGATCCTGATTCTCTATGCCTCTCATAAAAAGAAGGTAAAACCTAAAAAAGCGAAACGAAAATGCAATCCCAATTCTCTAGTCTCCCCCTTCCGATCTCCGTGATTGGAGGCGGGGAAGGAAGGACTAAAATAAGCACAATCAGAAAAGAGGGCAGATCGTGAATAAAGGAATAAAGGGTTCACAAGAAGCGTCACGTCATAGAGAAACAAGGGTTCACAAGTAGCGCCATGTCAGCCTCTAGCAGATCTCGGCGCATCAGTTGCCATGCCACGTCTTACTTTGCCAAAATTGAGTCCAGAAAGTGTCGTGTGAGCGGACCCGCAGGGACGCCAATCAAACATAATAAAGGATGCGGAAGAAGTTACTCCACAGGTTACGTACCTAGCGACCGAGCGCGCCGAACGCATCGATCAAGTGATATATAGCGTGTTTATAAGCACACCGCCCCTACTCCCAACACGATCGGTTGGTGGCGTTGGACGGACTCCACAGCCAAAACGAGGCTATGGCCGTCACGGGTGGCAGGGCGACCTGGGTATGGTGGCCTCAGGTTGTACGACCTGCCCGGAGGTGTCGGACCACAACGCTAAACCGTCGTACGATGTGCTCGATCCAACCATCAGGGAAATCCATCTATCTTACTCTAGTTTTGTTAGGAATTTGGGAATGACTCCTAGGCAAAAGTTGTTTGTATCATGTTTTTGCGTAACATATTATTTGTTACAAAAGTTTGTTTTCACTTTTTCTTGTTTTTTTAAATTTTTTTGTTTAATTATTTCAATTTACTCCTTTGAACAGGTAAGTTAGATGCATACTGCCGCTATTTGGACATATCGTGAACCGAAATGGGCAGGCCCTACCACGTTCTCGCCAAAAACAATGCCGTATTGTTTTTTTTTTTAATCAAATTAGGTGAATGCGTCAAAGTTAGAGCAACGACGAACCGGTTTGGAATTTCGAAGAAGCTTCTTGGACCGACAAATTGGAATTGGATGTTTTTTTTTATTAAATTAGGTGAAGGCGTCAAAGTTAGAGAAACGACAAACCGATTTGGAATTTCGTAGAAGCTTCTTGCACCGGTAGATTGGAATCCGCCATGTAGTCGAAGCATTTTAGATTCTTGTAGAAGCTTCTTGGACCGATAGTTCAGAATAGGAGATCTTGTGAACAAATATGGACAAGTATTCTAGAAACTTGGACAGACCCACTGTACCCTTCGTCAAAGGACCGAACAATTTAGACTGATGAGCTCATAAATTGGTGGGCCCCACAGAAAATCGTGCGTCGCTCACGTGTGTCCGGCGCACATCCACCTAGGTATGGCTACCCACGTGCATGCACTCTCGCGTGTGCTGTGTACATCCATCAACGTGCATTCACTTCCGCTGAGCATTGACCCACGGGCCTTGTGCGTTCACGTGCCTGAGATGCCGTTCATGTGCCTTGTGCGTTCACGTGCCCGTGGGTTCGATGATCTAACTGGACAAGGCCCGTGGGTGATTGCACAAGAGAACCCACGTGCATGCACTCTCGATGATCTTTCGCCTCTAAACATCGTCAATGCGGTTGTACCTGCCTCGCCTAGGTGGATGTGTCAAGGATGGATTAGAGAGGTGACACGAAACTTGGGCAAAGCTAATCGAGGCGAAGTTCTATTGTAGGTCGACAGTTTACGGGAGCAGCAGGCCCGTGATTCAGACGCATGTGACTAACATGCAAAATCGCTTCACTAAATTGATATCTTTGTTGGTCCCGATGGTGTGTGCAGAATCTCAAATCGGTTGACTGTTGAACTAAATGTGGTTCTGGTAATAGTAATTTGTTAAATCAATCTGCCTAACTCTGTCATGCGTCCAAACTGTTAAATCATTCTGTCCAAAATGGTCATCATTTATCCCAACCTATATCCAGTATGTCCAAAATGCTCATCGTTTCTCCCGACCTAAATCTGATGTCCAAAATGCTCATCACTTTTCCCAACCTTTATCGGCTGTCCAAATCGGTTCGGATCATGTACGAAGTAGGAAAATCGAACTGACCAATTCGGTTTGATGATTGTCCTATTGAATTTTCGTTTGTCCAAATCGGTTCACCTTGATCCTAACTTACCTGGTCAAACGAGTATTTGTTCTTTGTGTCTTTGATTTTTAACTCGAGTTTGGTACAGAATTTTGAGATGAGTCTCAGGCAAACGTTGTTTGAAATATCATTTTGCATATTATCCTTTTGTTTCAGATTTTTTTGATGATTGTTTTTTTTTTTTTTTTTTTTTTTACGTATTCCCATGTACGGGAGTACGTGTACGCGCGTACGTATGGCATAGAAGAATACGTGTATGCGTGTACGTGCAACCCGCGTACACGTACGCCGTGCTACCCAGCTGTCTCCCTGCCCAGTTTTTTTTAAACTTTAATTTAAGAATATGTAGTGTGGAGAACCCCCCCTATGCAGTGTGGAGAACCCCCCCTCTGCAATATAATAATTAAAAAAAAAAGAAAAAAAAGAAAACAAAATCGACTTTGGGCCGAACCTCTAGCTGGGGGGGCCCGAACGTTCGGGCATTCGGGTTCGGGGGTTCGGCCCGAACCGAACGGCGGCGACCCTGCTTAGAACCCTTTTCTTTTTCTTTTTTCTTTTTTTTGGACAATACTCCAGTCCATTCGTGGGGAGCAGCACTTTCTGGAAACCGGGCCCAGCGTCCCTTTCGAAAACATATTGAGAAACATATGCAAAACAAATTGAGATTCCCGGGCCATTACCAGGCTTCGGCTAGGAATGGTAGCTATGCACAAAACAACCAACAACTGTAAGATTGACTGCAAATCTATTGAAAATGTTAACTTGGATTCTCAAAGCTTCTTCCATAGAGATTGCAGAACCTATTCCACAACCTACTCATGGAATAGACTCAACTCAGAAAAACTATGAGAAAAGCCCCAAACCTTTGATCCATAGGAACTTCCAGAATCCGGACTGAAAACAACCTACCTTGGTGCCTTTCAGCAGCCCAACCCCAAACCTGCCTCAACTCTTGTATCCTGGTACCCAATCTCTACCAGGCCTCACACCCCAAATGCTAGGTCACAAAGTGGCACGACCCACCCAAGAGATCCCCCACCTGCTAGGCTACAGGGTGAAGCGACCTGCCTTGGCATCAGCAAGCGTTGAACAGGTACCAGCTCACCAATAGACACTAGAGTCCCTTCCACCCTAGACAACTGCCCTGATCTTTCTACCAGATCTCTTGCCCCCCTGCAGCTCGAGTTACAGGGCAGCGCGACCAAGCCCGAGCGCTGACCAGCGTTGTTCTTTTTTTTTTTTTTTAACCGGGCCCAGTGCCCAAGGCTGATATTACCAATGATAAGATTGAGGCCGGGGTCCTCACACTCTGCCCGGAGTGATCGAACCGTGCTTGCTGAGAACTGGGCTCAGCGTCCCTCATATGGTAATGCAGATGACCATGATGATAATGCTGAAACCAATGATAATGATGCTGATGAGAATAATGATTAGTATATGCTATATCAGCTATTTTGGCCTCCTAATCCTAGAACAACTCCTATCTCTCCCTGTATCAGGACGTTGTGCCTCAGAGACCAAACCAACCTAACCAACATCAATCCTAGCTGATCTCTTCTCGCCCTCTTGCAGCCCCCCCCCGGTTCACCACTGGATTGCCTTCCTCCCTCAGCAAACCCCAGATCTCTCTACAAGGCCTCACACTCCTGCCATTTACAGGTTACAGGGCAACGCCCCAGCTCCGGCCAGCGTCGTTCTGGCTTCGACAAACCAGGGGCACAGAACAGAACAACTCAGTAGATATCAGTCCAGGTACAATCATCTCTGAAGTCCTATATCCCGAATATGGAAGAAGGCTAGATGCTGCCAAAATTTCAGAACACCAAAAAAGCTTAATATAACATGAATCAGATGGATGATGATGATGATGATGATGATGATGATGATGATTAGTGTGTAAAACAAATATGGAGACTATGCTATAACAGCACTTCTGGCCTCAGAATCCTAGAACACCTTCCAGCCCTCCCTACACCAAGACATTACATCCCAGAGACAATGCCCTCCTAACCAATGTCAACCATAGCTGACCTGTTCTTGCCACCTAGACTATCCCTGGCCCCATAGGTTGTCAAGGCCTCTTCCATTCGCAAACTTCTGGGACCGAAGACATCAGCAGGTACCAGGCAAACCACCAATCAGCACCATAGCTGTAGTTCCAATCCTCCAGCTCCTTCAGGCGCTGGTTGCAATCATCCAACAAAAGGCCCTCTCCACCCTTCCCCGGCAAGACTTACCACGATGGAGCCACCATCTCCGCCGCTGCTGTACCCTATTTCCACCCTACAGGCTAGCCCCTTCACCGCAGGGCGCATTATCACCAACCATACCAGCCAATGCAACCCACTGCAGCCAGCGCCAACCTTATGAAGATTTTTTTACAATTGGAAAATTAGAAAATTCCAGAGAATCAGAATTGAGATTTATCAATTCTAATTAATACCCAGCTCCCTCCAGCCAATCAACACACTGTTTTTCCAAGAATCCCAACCAACGCTGGACCCGTTTTCCAGCAGGTGCTGCTCCCCACCAATAGACTGGAGCCTCCCCGGGAGTCCTCGTGGTGCCTGCTCCTATCAGCTCCCCTAGCATCCACTCCGGCTCTTTTTTTTTTTTTTTTTCTCTTTCAGTTTCACTGCGTAACTGAGAGTCTTCTTCTTCCTCCCTCGCCACCAAGCTCCAGCTATGGCGCAGATAGCACCCCAACCTATCAAGCCTGCCAACAGTTCCCAACACCACTCAACCTTTCTTCGTCCAACAGCATCCTCTGCGGCCCACAAAAGTCCCCCACAGATGACGTGTCCACACAGCAGGTAGCGCAGCTCCCAGTATGAGCCTATGAGGAAGAAGGACTCCAACTTGAAGAGATGGCTGCCACTTGGAAGAGCACTTGCATGGAGAGCTTCGAAAGAAGGCAGACATGTCAAACACCCGCAACCCAGTAAGAGGAAGTGCTCACAGCCTTGGAACCCAGCGGTGCCTGGGAGGAGCACGTGCAGGGCTCTGCAGGCCAGATATGGCCGCTAACACTCCGCCAGGAAGAAGATGGTTGCGCCCAAAATAGGGCAGTAGTCAGCAGCATGCAACCGCCAGCTTGTGTGGAAAGAAAAACTAACAAAACAACCCGTAGAAAACTGCAGTGACGACTTTTGTTCTCCAGAGTCGAGTCGGACAGCCTACCGGCCTACAGCTTAGGACAGACCCAAGCAAGCAGCCTACGGACTCCCTGTATGTGACCTAAACGGGCAAATTGAAAGCGGAGAAGGGCAAAACAAGGACCTACAACAGGAAGGAAAACGTTCCTGCAAGGGACAGGTACGGGATCATGACTGTGGTATGTAGAAACCGATCCTACCTATACCTCTCTCCTCTCGCCACAGTGGAAGAGGAAGGGGAAAAAACACCTACATGTTCCCCTGTGTGCAATGCAATAAACTTTTTTTCTTTTTTTTCGTTTTTTTGTTAAAGACCAACCCAGGCCGACTAGGAGAGGTGATATGAGCATCCTCTCCTAGTAGATCCACACACACTCACTCCATCTATTGGTGGGAAGTTCACCTGCTGGAAACTGGTTCCAGTGTCCAGTCCGAACATAAAGAACTTGAAATGACAAAGACAATAATGAGGACCACTCAGGTCCATTTAAAAAAAAAAAAAAAAAAAGGATCACTCAGATCCAGTGTCCCATCTGAACCTAAGGGTCTTGAAATGACAAAGACAATAAAGGATCAGTCAGTACTTCGAAGAGTACCTCTTCACCCAATCACTGGGCACCAGATACAAGCATTGAGCGCTGGTACTTCACAGACAATACCAAAACCGGCACAAGCTTACACCCTAAACCTTAGTCCAACCCTTTTTTTTTTTTTTTTTTTCCCCCTCCCCACGAATAAATTGGAGGATTTTACTCTGATGCACAATACTCTTGGACGAAGGGGGGGGGGGAAGAGATCAGGGAAGTCGGACAACGGCAGGATTGGTATAGAACTTGAAGGTTCCAAGTTTGTCCAGGCATGGAAGATGAAGTGGTAATCGCGTCTAAGGTCCTCTTGATCCTCCCCTTGTGCCCCACTCCACTTAGTCCCAATTGTTCACCCTTGTTGCAATCCCCCTAGCCAGCAGCCACTGAATGATTGAATGATTTGCTGAATTTCAGATTGTTGTGAGATGAATTGAATACGTTCTTTTGTATTTTCCCAGCGAGTAGTAATGTCTGTTTGAAGTTGCTGTTTAATTTTGTCAGTGAATTCTGGGCCATCTAGCCTTACCCCTTCCATCTCGTGTGTACACCACCTTCTCCACAATTCCCAAGAGACTGCCCGCCTGCTGGCCTTGAACATATTGCGCATATGAGTGTCCATTGGTGCCAGGATTCACAGACAGCAAGGCTCGCCAATCCCATGGCCGTGGATGAGTGGTACCCAAGTGATTCCAAATTCGGTCCCACCACCTCCATAGCCACATAACCCCTCGGCACTGAAGGAATATGACATTGTGTTCAAGGGTTTATGGAATGTGACTTGCAGGGAATGCAGTGGAGCAGAATTTACACCAGGGAAAGGCAATTCCTTTTTGTTCTAGAGCGGTTCGGTTCTATCTATAATCCAAGTGTTTCTAGGTAAATAGGGACTCTTCTCCTGTTCCCTTTTTCCCGCTCCTTTTTTTTCGATCATATAAATATATCATGCTCATCCCTCCCTACCTGTCTCTTCATCGGTCCACCTGCCGAGGATTCCACCAGTCGAGCCATCAGTGGGATGATTGTCGACGAAAATCAACAATCACTCTCCTCTCACTCATACACAAAACTCTAATGAGCTTAAGGTGCGCTGATGCCCACCGATATCCCGTTTCCACATTTGTATGTCCATAAGAATTTAGTCTCCTATGGTTGGGAAACTTTGGCTTTAGAATGATCGAGCGGCAAAAGGATCACTAGAGGAGAGTACGATGGCACAGACAGAGAGAGACAGCAACGCGCGCGCGTGCGAAAGAGAGAGAGAGAGAGAGAGAGAGAGAGAGAGAGAGAGAGAGAGAGAGAGAGAGAGAGAGAGAGAGAGAGAGAGAGAGAGAAGGCGTGTAGAGAGAACATTGCAGCCGAGATCAAAGAGAGTAAGAGGAATGGGATGCATGAATTTGCGGTGTGAAAGGCAGTAGGTTGTCAGCACAGATAGCTGGGAAGTAGGTAGTCGAAAGCAGGGGAAGAGAGAAAGAGATCGAGATGAGAAGTGAATGGTGAGATGATCGAAGTCTTCATAAAGTTGGGTTGATTGGTCGAGCTATGTGGGGTGCCACCGTCCCCATAGCTCGATCCATTCGACTCTAATAAAACCAATCATCCATGAGTAGATCCAACAACAAAAATTTGGTATTTTCGGGATTCAAGTTTGACTCCTTTCTTGTCGAAGTTCTTCAGTATATCAACAATTGTTCATGTGTTGTTATGGAAGCAATCCCTGATTTCATCAGGAAGTCAATTAAACCAACATTGGTCCTGCAGTCAGTCTGGGGCCATCACGAAGAACAACAAAAGCTCTACATTGAAACTTTGTTGGTCCAATGTTGAAAAACATGTTTGACCATTGTTGGTCTGTTGTTGAACTCTTGTTGAACTCTTGTTGAACTTTTGTTGAACTTTTGTTGAACTTTTGTTGAACTCTTGTTGAAAAACTGTTGAACTCTTGATGATCAACATTGGTGAAAATTTTCAAAAATATATATATGAAAACAAACATTTGTTTTATCATTAAGTCTGTCATGTCCTATTCATGTTTTCATTTTCAAATGTCCACCTGTAAAGGCTGTAAGTATAGATAATCACAAATGACAGAAAATATATATAAATTTTGAATCACATGTATTCTCGGCTATGTATCCCCCGTGGTCATGACCGCGGGGTCCATCTCGGCCAGCGGTTGGGATCCCAACCGCTGAGGTCGGACCCGCGGTTGTGTGCGGCCGAAAATTTCACACATTTAAAAAAAAAAACATAATAGACCAAAAAATATATACATATATATGGGGCTGTAGGGTTTGAAGAGACCTACAATGCGACAATTTTTTTTTTGGATTATAAAGTGTTTTCTTATTTAAAAAAAATAGAAAACTAAAAAACAAGTATTTTAATTAAAAGAAAGTTAATAAAAAAAGGAATTTTTTTTTTTTCATTTGTGTGTGTGTGTATGCATGTGGGGGGAGGAAGGGCGACCCCTTCCCCGCAAATCAATCAATCAATCAATCAATCAATCAATCAATCAATCAAAAAAAAAAAAAAA
>BFEA01000240.1:2177201-2190456 GCA_003427395.1 Chara braunii
CTCTCTCTCTCTCTCTCTCTCTCTCTCTCTCTCTCTCTCTCTCTCTCTCTCTCTCTCTCTCTCTCTCTCTCTCTCTCCGCGAGGGCCTACATCAAAGCCAAGCGGTCGCGAAGCACGTTCCACAACAACTCCCCCTCGAAGTTGGAGCTCTGTGGCCGCCCGCCTCCGCCGCCCCCGACAATGCCCAAGTCCACTCTGCGCCTGACGCCGTCCGAACCCACCTCCCATAACCGGTTCTCATCGAAGTCGATCCCCGCATCGAGGAGGATGTTGTGGAGAGTGCAGACGACGACGAATTGCTGTGGCAATGTTTCCAGGTTCGTCTTGTGGGTGCGCAAGAACAGACGCCACATGCACTTCAGCCGGCCGGACGCCCTCTCCACACACCCCCGCGCCACCTTCTGCCGGTTGTCGAAGCGCTCCTCGTCAGGACCTTGGTCTATTCCTCCATACGGCTGCACGATCCATGGACAGGCAACAGGATAACCTTTGTCGCCCAGCAGGTATCCTCGCGTGACGACACCGTGCGGCAAATTCTCTGGAGCTGCGTCGAAGAGCTCGCCAGTCTGTGCGCGCCTCCAGAGCTGGGAATTGTGCAGGACGCGGACGTCGTGCACACTCCCCGGGTATCCGACGTGGACGTCTAGGATCCGGAGATCCAAATCCACGACGACCTGCGCCTGCACGGAGAACTTGTGGTTGCGGTCGTAGTAGTTGGCAGAAGGTGCGTCGGCGGGCTTGTCGATGTAGATGTGTGTGCAGTCAATCGCGCCGAAGCAGTTCGGGAATCCCTTGTCACGGAAAGCGCGGAGAATTTGCGCACGTCTGCGGCCCACTGGCCACTTGATGGCGTCGGGGTTCGCCCGCAGCAGCGCCAAAGTGACGTCGCGGACGGCCTGCAGTCCAGTGGCCCTGCCGATGCCGAAAGCTGAAGTGCCACTCTCGTACGTTTCCCCGGACGCCCACTTGTACAACGCGAAAGCGATAACCTACTCCGTTGGCAATGGCGTCCTGTAGTGCGTGACCTTCTTCTCCACGAACGAGGCGAGAGCGGCTACGATCTGCTTGAACATGGCCATCGACATGCGCAATTTTTGGCGGTAGTACTCGTCCGTGGCGTCATCGCTTTGCCGGAGGTCCTCCCATATTCCGCCAGTACGTCGTTTGATCCACCATCGCGGGGTCTGCCGGGGGAAAACGCCAGACGACAGCGCGGCACACAACTGGACCACTGCCTCACACGTCGCCACACAATCCTCCGCTTCGGCAACGCTCTACAACAGCGCTCATCGTTTACGGAGCTGCTTCGCCACATCTCGTGACGACGACGACATCTCGTTCATCATCTTCAGGACGACGGTAGACACCACCATCGCCACCGCCTCCATGTCTTCCGCCCGCAGACCGCGGCCGCAGCCTCCGCCATCCATCTCCGCAAATCGCTTACCCGCCACACCTTCGCTCCTGCCGCAACCGCCCAAGACATGCCCGCTGCTCAGCGTTGCCACTGGACACCACGCACACTGTGTGACCCGTAGATGTCCCGCAGCTGTGCACTACCTCAGGAGATGGAACAAGCGCGATGCCGAAGACGCACCCGCTGCTGTACGCTTCCACAGCGAAGGCGACGGCACGTCCGTACGTGAAGATGCGCCGAGCAGGAAGATGCGCCGTGCGCCTCACAATYCCCGCGTACAGCAAAGCTGGTTACCCACGGCGAAGCGGCCGCCACCGCCGTGTCTTGTACGTCACACGCGTCGCCTTGCTGTCCTCCAGCCCGCCAGCCTGCGTCCGCCAAAATTCGAATTTCAAATTTTGAAGGTCTCGGCAACCGCGCGCTTCACCAACCCGTCGGCAGCCGCCCAAGCCCCACCGCAGTGTGGACCACGGACACCAGCCAGGACTGGACGGACATCCGCAACCCGGCTGCGTATACGTGTATGAAAACGGGCCGCGGGAAACCTTTTAGGACGATTCCTAAAAGACGATTTTTAGGATTGCGTGTAACGACGCCGCACGAAATCCTAAAAAACTTTTAGGACTCGTCCTAAATCTTTTAGGATTCTTTTAGGAGTGTCTAACGAGACCCTTGGTGGGTGTTATTTAAAAAATAAAAATAAAAAAAATGTGGGTTGATGAAGCTGCACATTGGCCTCTTGACATCAGATTTGGGGGAAGAAGGACAATTCCCTGTAGAGGTGGGATACTTGACAGATGACAGTCACCCACAGTACTCGGCCACTCAGTTGTCCAAATGAACCCCTCTGAAGACCCCACCCACCCTTCGTCTCATCTTTTTGGCCTGGCGCAACCCCACCCCCCCTGTCCTACCCTAGTGTTAGCCACCCAGGACCATCACCCATCAACGTCTTGGCAGGGTGTTACCTGCACAGATCTGCAATGTACGTAATAAACCGAGAATCTGCAATGTGATGAAAAGGACTGAATAGACAATGCGGTACGAGTAGAATCTCGACAAGCAATGTACATTCTCATTCATACATAAAGATGCTGAAGAGCGCAGGGAAGATTTTGATACAAAGACTGACCTGGCAGGACTGACCTCATTCACGTAGTTCAGAGTAACGAAGCAGAATGCTAGAGTACCTCTAACTTGCCCAATCAATGTTTGAACTCAGACTAAACATGCATTGTATCCATCACGAAGTGTGAAGGAGCCTGGCGCTGCACACAGGAAGAAAGTGCCAGGTCCAGACATACACAGACGAAGAGATAAGGATCAGACAAAAGGAGGGAAGAAGATGGGAATGTCGTTAACACCAAGTCTTGGTCACCAATCCCAAATAGTCCCTCGTTGCCATGTCTGAACCCTYGAAAGTCGAGTCTGGATCAAATGTCACCAAGCTCTGTATCTCTTCTCTCATAGTCTGCAGATGCAGTGAAGTCAGAAGTGAGAGGGAGAGAAGAGATGGTGGACTGAGAAGAAGAAGAAGAAGAACTCTCTCTCTCTCTCTGTTACGAACCAGATACAAACCTGTGGTGTTGGCGCTGTGGTGCAGGTACCTCGAAGACGAAGCTGGAGCAACGGCGCTGCAGGTAGGTACCTCTGGCCTCCGCCCAAGCTCTCTCTCTCTCTCTCTCTAGTACTACCTAGCTATGGCGCCCAGCGCTGGAGACCACAGCTACCTACTGCGCCCAGCGCTGAAGACTACTAGCTAACGCTTCATCTACTACAACGCAGCGCTCCCTCCAGAGTGCTGCACCCGAATCCTGAAGACTACTACTGCCAACTGCCTCCCTCGGAAGTGCCTGGGAAGTCCTATGTACTACCTCGGCCTGCCTCCTGACTGCTGGAGGCCAGTCAGGCCGAGGAGGCAACTCTTGCCAATGCCGAAATGTGCCAGGGGCTGGCGTGCAGCAGCCTGCTTGAGGCTGGCGTGGGAAACAGACTATTAATAGTTTGTTCCCGAAACCCTGGTTCGGTGCCTGAGTTTCAGGGCGACCGAAAATGGCCCTTCGTTTCAGGCTAAAAAGGCTGTTGCCATTTTTAGTCTGAAACGACCAGGGATAGGCCCTGGACTTCAGGCTTTTGGCCTGAACCGACAGGGGGCCTGTAAGCCCTGGATTTCAGGCTTTCGGCCTGAAATTCAGGCTTTCCGCCTGAAGTTCAGGCTTTTGGCCTGAACACCGTCGGGCCTGCAAAATGGCCGTCGGGCCTGCCAAATGGCCCGTGTGTGTACGCGCTGCATGTAACACAGGGTGACCTTACAAGACGGCGGTTGCAGGCACCTGGGCTAAGCAGAGACCCTACCCCCTGCTCAGCCACGGTTGAAGCAGACACCGTGCAAGCCCGATTGCACGGGGAACTCCGGAGCTAGGTATGGGGTAAGGCAACAAAGGAGTATTGTTTTCTTTTTTTTTTTGGGAAACAACCCGAACAGATGCTAGGGATGCTGGTAAGAGCAGGCACCACTAGCACTACCTGGGAGGGTCCATCTATTGATGGGGAGCAGCACCTGCTGGAAAGCGGGTCCAGCATCCCTGAACATTGTGGTTGTTTGTATGAATGGATATGTGATTGCAGTAGTATCTGATAAGATAAACCCTTAACTCTGTTTTTTTTTTTTTTTTTTTTTTTTTTTTAAACCGAAACACCCCTTCCAGTGCTAGTGCTGCTGATAAGAGCAGACAGCACTACCACCGGCGGAGAGGCTCCATCTATTGGTGGAAATCGGGTTCAACGTCCCAGTTTGCACGAATAGAATATTTCAGAAGGATCTGGAGACTGTGATGACTGTGGAGCCTGCCAGCATTGATTGCCCTGCAGTAACAGGGGATTAACTAAGCGGGCTTGTGTGGGAGCCAAAAGGCATCTGTAAGAACTGCAGTGCCATCTTTTGTGGGAATGGAAAGCCATTGTTGTCTGCCAGCATTGATTGCCCTGCAGAGCAGGGGATTAACTGAGCAGACCTGTGTAAACTGTGTGAACCAGCTGTTGCCTCTGTATCTCTTCATCCTTAGAGGGAGGGCGCCAGATAGAAAGTTAAGGACTGATACTGTCACCAGCTGCTTGCTTCCAAACCCAGCCTTCTGACTGCCAATGCAGGCTGCTTTTGTGGATGAGCGAGGTTCTCCCCAGGGGGCACTGAGGAGAAGTTCCTCGTGGTTGTCAGTGGAGAGCAAATAGAATGATAGACAAAAGGGACATGAAGGGGTCTGAGGATCAGGACCAAAATTCTGCCAGGGACAGGGTGTGGGGTGGGAAGAGGTCTGGGAAGTCTGAGGGGGGGCGTAATGGGAACGTGGGCTCTAATATTAGTCCAATCCTTAAACACTAACCTATAATCTCTCATCTCTTCCAAGTCCCTCATCCCTTCTTCATGATCTCCGCTCCATACCACCTTTGCAATCCAGCCTTCTCTTTCCCCCCCCACCCAATCTCTGCAGAAAACTGTAATCCTTCTCTTGACGTCCCCAGTCTGTAGAAGGAGGTCTAGCTGTGATTTTGTGTCTAGCCATTTACGTGTGAGGTCAAGGTGTATTTGCTGCTGTATTTGTTCTGTGATCTCTGCACCTTCTACCCGTACCTTTTCCATGGCCAGGGTGCACCTCTGCCACCAGAGTGTCCACATCACCGCCCTCCTTCCAATTCTGTACATGTTTTCTATAAAGGGTATAAACCCTTAAACCCTAGTGGCCGTCCTTCTTCATATTTCCGTGGCTGCAGTCTTGTGCAGTGCTGTGACAGTGTGAAGTGTATTGTTTAAGTGTGGAGCTGATGTGGGGTGGCTTACGCCAACCCCTGTTCCCTCCCTCCCAGAACCCATGATGTATATTACCATCTAAGGCCCATCCTAGTGTGCTCTCCCACCTTTCATTACATATTTAATTATGTCATTGAGGTATCATTGTACTATCATTGTTGTGAGCACCTGTGTTCCCCTGTTTTAACCTTGCAGCTATTGGGTGGCAGCCGTGAAAAAGGGGCCTAATGTTCTCGTTGCGGACTGGGTGTGTGCTCATCAGTCAGATGGCTCCAGGGTAGTGGGACAAATATTAGATATTCATACGGATGGTGCCCTGGTAAATCTTTTCGCACTCCACAAGGACCATTCCCTTTCACAAAGTAATCAGGATAGGGTTGCTTTCTTTCAGTTTGACTCTCTTTATAGGGTAAGGACATTATATTGTTCAGCCTCCAAAGGATGGCTTGTGTTTGCTCCGCATCTCCCCATCCCAGAACTTCCTTTGAACCCTGCAGAGTGGACCTGGCGTACCAATAGGAGATGCAAATCTAAAAAACTACAGTCTCTATCAGTAAAGGCATCGTATCGTCTGTTACGTCCCCGGGTACATGTCGTTGCTGTTATACAAGAACGCTGGGCTCGACATCTTAACATTTACATGGATTTGCTCAAACCGATTAATTGGTGCCAAGGATTTAAGGAGAGGCCAGCCAAGTTTGCATCATTACAATGGCAGATTGTCCATCGCTGTTTACCATCCAATGACTGGCTGATTGACCATTCCACGTTGGAACAAAAAAGAGGATTAGCTCAGCTGTGGTGCTGTGTCTGTGTAGAGGCCTTTCCTAGTAGGAGGATCAGGGAGATGATTGAGCACATTTTATGCAATGTCCGGGGGCAAAGTTGCTGTGGAGGCGCTGGGACTTTGTATGGTGTAGGCTGACAGGTGTGGATTGGCCTTGGGATTGGAGGGCGATCCTCTTGGGTCACTGGTGCCCTCTCCTCATTTCCTTATCAACTTTCCAGCAGAATCTATTTAACATAGGAAGAAAAGCCATTTTATGGGTTTTATGGTATAGAAGGTGTGTGCATACGATGGAGAAAATAAGGATTGATGGCAAATAAATGTCTGATCTTGTACAATAGTTTATAGAAACATAAATAAGGTCTCAATGGGATAGGACAAAATCTGGGCTTCAAACACTACAACAAAAACAAGATATTAAGAAGAGAATCCATAAATTCACAAAGGACTGGCTGGCTGATTCCTCAAGAGGGAGACTGGGGGATGTGGTTTGGCCAGGAGGGGAAGAAGATGGAATGTCCTTCAAGAGGGATTAGCAGATCATCTTCCAGGACTGGTTTGATGTCCAGCCAGGAGCTACCTTGAGTCCTCCAGAATCTTTCCTTATCCCTCCCCCTCTTCTGAGCTTGCCTTGGTGGATCTTCATTGGTATTGGGAGGGAGAAGGGTGACAAGTGGTTTTCACTTTTTTTTTTTTTTTTTTTTTTTTTTTTTTTAAGACAAAAAGCCCTTTCACGAGTCCTATATCCCGGCGGTGGTAGGAGAACCGCCAGAATTGAGGGCTCAGCCAGCGGACTGCTCCATCTATTGGTGGGGAGCGGCACCTGCTGGAAACCGGGTCCAGCGTCCCTTGGAACAGCAATGCAGTGTATTGAGTCGAAGCCATAGTTATTCGAGATGCTAGAGAGATAATCGAAGAGCCATTTCCCACTAGGCTGCTAGCCTAACCCTTCTCCTGCTTAAGCTTCTTTTGCCAGAAGTGATGTAGCCCCATTCCTGGAGGCGTCAAGTGCTTGTTAATGACCAATGATGCATCCACAATGCCTTCTTGTGACGGGCCTGGTCAGTGGCCGCGGCCGTGTTGATGTAGCTTCCACTTGAAGTTCTGTCAGAATCCATGGCTGGTGCTTTCAACCCAAGAACTCTTAGGGCTTCCAAACTGTGACCCTTATCACTGGTCCGCCGGCTATCATTCTTCCCATTCCCATTGTGCGCGGTGCGCAGTTGGAGAGGTAGGGTTAGGGAGGAAAGTAGGGTGGGGTAGGGGGAGGAGGAGGGGGAGGAAGGTGGGGGCGGGGTGGATTCATATCGGGCCAAAGCAGTGTGACGGGGTGGCTGTGATGGCACTGAGGCAGGTGGCACGGTAGATGGGAGAAGGACAAAGTTGGGCTGGAGGTGTGGGACTTGAAAGTCCGAAAAGGGTCTTCTTTGCCATCTCGGTTCCATACTCTCCATGGTTTCCATGTGATGTTGGATGAGGAGTCCAGTTCAGAGAATCTTCTGTCGGGATCTTGCCAGATCTGTGCGTAGGAATCTCGGATTGCTTCCCTAGCGAGGGGGGTCTTTTTCCCTTTCTTGGTTCTTTCATCTGCAGTTAGTCTGCTAGATATGATTGCTTTGAGAGGACTATATTTGGCAGTAAAATGTTTGGTTAAATTCCCTCAAGTGGATTTACATGGTTGGTTGTTTTGTAGATTTTTGGGTTCAGACGGTGTGGGGAAAATATTTTTAGATGTCAGGACAAGCAGGTTGAGCTCTGTAAGGAGTGTAGGAGGTAGCGCTGCTTGCAATAGTACAGGTATCTGGCAGCCAGGATTTGGCTGAAGAGGCAGTTCTCCTTTCCGCACGACTTTCCTTTGAACTATGTTTCAGTAAAATTGTATTAGGGACGCTGGACCCGTTTTCCAGCAGGTGCAGCTCCCCACCAATAGACTGGAGCCTGTAGCCGGGTTGCTAGTGGTGGATGCTCTTATCATCACCACTAGCAATCAGGGCCGGTAAAAAAAAAAAAAAAAAAAAAAAAAAAAAAAAAAGTAGTCACTCTCTGTTAAGGCGGCATATTGATAGCTCCAGCGGAGTCCAGCCCAAAGTGGACATTGCGGCGATCCTGCAAGAAAGGTGGGCTAGACACCTGAATATAGATATAGACTACCTTCAACTTCTTCAAGGGCATACTTTGTTTTAAAAACATTACAGAATGCCCAGCAAAATTCACCGGCCAGCCCGTGGCAACAACTGCACGCCACCAACTTCGTAGCCGACTACCGATATGGATGGCTGCCTGCCTCCCAGTACAGGGGCTGGGAGAGCCATGATCCAGCTGACATCGTATACACAATGTGGAAAGAAAGGATCACCTACAAAGTAAGGATTGACAGGTTGCGCTGCAATAGGGGTTGAAAAAAGGGATGTCATGTGGGCAGACAAACTAGGAGGCTGGGTAGCTCTTCTGGCCGAATTTCTTTCACTCTCTGTAGATGAGTCATGCAGCTTGCTGCCATTACAATCATATGTCGGTTCAAGCAAACAACCACAATGTTCAGGGACGCTGGACCCGTTTTCCAGCAGGTGTTGCTCCCCACCAATAGATGGAGCCATCCCGGGAATGGTAGTGGTGCCTGCTCTTATCAGCACCCCTAGCATCCACTCGGGCTGTTCTTTTCAAAAAAAAAAAAAAAAAGTGCTCATGACCGTCCTCCCGTTCCCTCCCTCCCAAATACCCATAACATTGTGTCATTCAGTTGTCATTGCAGTATTAGTCTGTCAAAGCTCTATCTCTATTATTGTGTCCACCTGTGTTGTCATTGTATTATCAGTGTGTCTAAGATCTATCTCCATTGTCGAGTCCACCTGTGTTAGGCTTCCAAATGTGGGGTGCAGTCCGTTTGTCCACGAACTGTATCACCATTGTTGTGCCCAACTACATTCCCCTGTGTTAGCCTTCCGTCCATTTCCGTCTGAAGCTCCTCCCAGTTGATCTTGGTCCGTTGTCCGGGCATGGGTGGTGACTTCGTCTTTTGTCTCCAGGGCGTAATCCCTTATGCTACTCCTGTAGTGGGATGTCCCCTCTTGACCAACCTTCTGCGAAGCAAAATGGGGGTGGATATGGATGGAGATGAAGGACTATAGGTTAGGATTGAGGGAGGGTTTGGGGGGAGGCTTTGGATAGGGTCATGAGGGGGGCATTTGGGGGGTGGAGCGGATCCCGATGTGTAAAGGTTATTGTCAGTCTGGGAGGAGGATGAAATTGGTCGGTTGGAATGGGAACTGAAAGAGACTTCTTGGTAAGCGTTCCCATTGTGGTTCTGTCAACATCCACTGTTTCCATCGCAGCTGGTTGTCTTGGTCCAGTTCGCAGAGTTTTCCTGCATTGTCCACCCAGATAGAACGAAAGTTATCAGAGAGGTCATTCTGTTTGGTTGTATCTGATTCCTTCCGAAGCATTCTTCTGAGATCTTGCCAGGCCGCATGTGTATTAGCGGTGATTGTTTCTAAGATCGAGGCTCGCGCCTCCATATAGCCATATGTGTGCTGCCTGTGCTCATGCGCACACCTCATTTGCCACGCAGCCATTAACATTGGTAGTCGTGTTATTGCCAGCAGGTTAAGGTTGAAGGGTGTCCACCTGACACCGGACACCTTGCGAGGGCGTTTCCCCCAACAAGATGGTGTTAAGGTCCCATGGGAGGTGGTAGCCCATTAGACGATGCCACGCTGCATCCCACCATTGCCAAAGTTGAGCTACCATAGAGCAGTCCAGCAAGCAGTGTTCTAGTGTAGCTCGTTTCTTGGGGGGGGACACGCCGCAATAGGTACAGAGTGAAGATCGCTCAACAAAGGAGTACTGTATATATGCCTATATATATATATATTTATTATTATTTTATTACTATTATTTTCCAATAAACCTGTCTTCTCCTCATCGGGTGACAGCTATATATACTAGCTAAGCGTCCGCGGTGCGGGCTACGCCCGCAGAAATAACAAATGTAGTGGATGACCTCACACTGACCGCTCCCATAAACCCAGATAGATTAAAAAAAAAAAATCAAAGGGTAATAAAGAATATCCTCAAACAGACTCCGAAGTGGGAGCACAATTGAAGGATAAAAAAACAACAGATTGGAAATTCAGAAAAAAAGAGAAGGAAAAAAGGGGAGGGGAGAGAGAGAGAGAGAGAGAGAGAGAGGAAGGAGCAACAAAAGAACAATGCATAGAATAAAGAAAGAACAACACCAGCATACAAAGAAAAAAGTTCAATATGAAAAATTTTCGTTCCATTCAAGTCAGCAACTGGGCGCACTATGATGAAGGGCAGCACATATCATAGCAGAGCAGGGCAGAGCAGATCATAGCAGAGCAGAGGAGAGTAGTGTAGAGCAGGGAAGATAAGAAAAGAGAAGAGCCCCCCGGGCAGTGCTAGTGGCGTCTGCTCTTATCAGCGCCCCTAGCCCCCATTCGGGTGGATGTTTAAGGGAAAAAAAAAAAAAAAAAGACAAGAGCAGAGCAAAGCATGGAAGCGAAGAGCAGGGAAGTGTCGAGTGTAGAAGCGTAGGGAAGATAAAAGTAGAGAAGAGTAGGGAAACGTGGAGTCGAGGAGAGTAGAGTAGAGGGGATGGAAGTTTTTATGGCAATTGGCAATTTACTACTCACAACTTCTTTTCTTTTTAACTTACATCATTTGAATTTCTATCATGGTAACCGCGGACCCGGACACCAGACACTCCCGGACTGTCTTCCGGACCAGTGTCTGGACCGGTCCAGACTGTCTGATGATCCGGACATCACCGGACACCCGGACATCACCGGACCCGGACAGTCTGGACCGGTGTCAGGGAGTACAAAACGTCGGACCCCAAAAAAAAAAAAGGGCCGGGGGGGGGGGTTTGCACTTTGTAGTTCAAGCAGAAGAGCCCCTGTCTTGCAGCAAATCAACAAGCACATTCAACTAGCAGATATGCAGAGCTGCAAACAGTGCAAAGCAGGCACAAGACTAAAGAAACAGAGAAAAAAAAATTGAAAGAAGTATGATTAACTTTGAAGTTTGAACTTTCAATTGAGTAATTTAAGTTCAAACTTTGCTGTTCAATTCAGGACGTCAGAGTCTTCAGACTGGCAGCACTGTCAGTGCTCTCTCTCTCTCTCTCTCGCGCGCGCGCGCGCGCGCGTGCGGGGCAACGGGCAGCACGCCGAAACGGCCGCTTTGAAATTGCTCAGGCCTATGTGAAACCCGCCACCCCAAAAACCTGCAGTGTCTTGTGTCCGGACCTCTAGGCCCTGTCCGGTGGGGTGAAACAACATTGAAAATTACCCCATTATTTTTCAAGGGGCGGCCAGGACCCGAAAAACGTCCTGGGACGCCTCTTTGTTTTTTTCGATTTTTGCCCTGGGGGCCTCCATCTGGACATAAGGACCGGACACCGGACCCGGACATGTTGTTCCGCACTGTTTGGAACCCGGTCCGGACGTCCGGTCGGTTACCATGATTTTTACAATACTGATTTTTTGCATTTTATCTGTATAAAGTATATGTAATATTTAATATTATGTATATCAGGGTTGCCAGGCCGAATGTACGGAGACCCCCAAGCTGACCCCCGAACGTTCGGTCGTTCCGGTCCCCGTACGGGGCCCGAACCTGAAGGGGTTCGGACCCGGCAAAAAAACTATTTTGGCACCTAAATATTATTATTTTTTTCTGATTTTTGTTTTGTGAGTTCCTTGTGATGTAAGGTATCTCCCTCTTAATTTTGAAGCCATTCTGTTGAGCCAAAAAACAATGAAAAATCGGTAAACATGGTGGTGTCAAAACTTGCTTGCCCACTCACTAGTTTGGTTTTTCTCTCTTTTCACTTTTTGTTTTTCCTTTATTTCGGGGCATGAACAAAATTATTATTTTTTCAAACTTTATTTGTAGATAAATTTTCATGGCATTTGTCACAGCCAAACAAAAATGAAAAATCGCCAAAGATGGCTGTGTCAAAAACATGCTCGCCCACTCAATTATTTCATTCTCGTTTTATTTTTTGTATTTTTTTTTTTTTTTTTTTTTTAGTTTTTGATTTTTATTTCAAATTTGGTAAAGAATTTGGATGTAACGTTGAGGCAAATGTTGTTTAGTGGAAAAGGACGAAGCGGGAGGTGGCGCCGTAGCGCTCTAGCCCCGCGACTCGCACACGTTAGGGTTTCATCTTCTGCGCGGAGTTTGCCCGCCATGTCCCGGGGCGCTTAGCATGGGGAAGGCGAGCCATAAGGCTGTCGGGCTTCACATGTGAGTTCGAGCATTCATGGCATGAACTTGTCCTTGAGTCGGGGTCGGCATGGTGGTGCAGTACAGGAAGGGGAGTGCTTTCGTTTTATGAAAGAAGTATGGAACCTTTTGAACTATCTGAGCCGAAGATCGCCGAGTTAGGGCGAGCTTCCTATGGATTGTTGGCTTCCCGAAGGGGGCCTTGCAGTAGCTGTAGCTTGCCTGTGTGGGGAAGTCGCGGGAGGGCTGCTGTTAGAGATACGCTGCCCGTCAGCCTGGGAACACGTGGCATATTTGGATACTCTGCTGGAAGTGTTTTTGGGCGTCTGTTGTAAGGAAGTGACGATCCTGCATTTGCCAGTCTGCTTTGTGGAGTAAGTTCGTTGGCATCTCAATGGTGGACATTGGATCTCTGGTGGTGTCTTCAAGCGTTTACAAGGCCGCGGGACCATCGAGGCGAATCGGAACTTCAAGCACGGGTGGAAGTTGTAGACGGATTTATTAATCGATGAAGATTTAATGCGGGCAGTCTCTTAGAGACTACGTTCTGGAGATTTCTCCTGTGTTTCGTAGTGGGATTTTGATAAGCCTCTATCTACATATGCGAATCAACGCTGCTTTCTTTTGGTGAGGCATTTATGGTAGAGAATACGTAGTTTCTGGACTGCACTCGTACATCGCTCAAGATTCAGTACGACAACTCGAACTCAAAGCAGCCAGTGAACTGGAGGAGCAGCAGGAGCTTGCGCAGCCTATTCGACCGGCACAAGGGGAGAACTCAGCGGCTAGATCACAGGATGGGTGCCGTAAGATTTCCCTTAGCTCATCTGGTGAATCAGAAAAGATTATTTCAAATCAATGGGAATTCGTTTATGACAAAGAAAAGATGTGTGTTTGTGTGTGTAGGTAGGGGAGAGAGAGAGAGAGAGAGAGAGAGAGAGAGAGAGAGAGAGAGAGAGAGAGAGAGAGAGAGAGAGAGAGAGAGAGAGAGAGA
>BFEA01000240.1:2203553-2223906 GCA_003427395.1 Chara braunii
TTTTTTGGGGAATACCGGTCGTTTGCCGGTGGGTACCCTGCCCGACGCGGCGCATTAACGGCCGCGTTGGCTTTTTCAAGCTGGGCAAGGTACTGGTGGTTTAAGGTGTGCAATGACTGGAGGCAGTCTAGACGGGGGCCACTATAGCATGTGTCTCGTCTCCCACTTCAGCTTTGCAGCCATGCAGCGTATCAAGGAGGAAGGAGGAGCAGTTGCTAAGCAAGTACCTGGTAGCTCAGTGAGCAGAGCTCCGGTGTTGCAATGGGGAGGTTGCGGGTTCAAACTTGTCGAGCTGCAATTTCCCCCAAGCACAATTGGTTGGTGTAGGTTGCACCCCACGTACTTGTCCCGAGCCTGGCATAGCGCCTTTACAGACTAATGACCTCAAGAGCTCAGTGGGTAGAGCTCTGATATTGTAACTTGGAGGTCCCGGGTTCAACTCCATACTATGCTCATTCATCATGTCTATGTATACTGTACTGTTCATCGCACCAGCTAGGGATGATCCTCTGGACGGATTTGGGTGGGGACATGTTCCTTTATTGCGGGAAAGTTGATGTGGGATGGATGCTACTCTCTCTCGGGCCGGAGAGTGGTGAGGGGTTGTTCGGGTGCATGGTGATACTGTGGCAATGGTGGGCAGGGGTGCCTTGTAGGGAGACCAATGTAGAATCAAAAGGTGTGTCCTACTCTCGATGGCTGTAGACCCATTCTGGGGAGGTGGGTTGTCAGACGTTGGATGGGGGTAGTTGATGAGGGTTGGAGGTCTCCACCATTACCACTGGTGGATTCTCCCTATATGAACCCAGCACAGTCTCCCTATATGAACCGCGCTGTGCTGGGTTGGTGGTTAGAGATAGGGGGGCTCATGGGTTAGACCTTGGTTAGCCGCCCATTAGACACTGCCTATGGGTGCCGTCACTGCNGCGCTGTGCTGGGTTGGTGGTTAGAGATAGGGGGGCTCATGGGTTAGACCTTGGTTAGCCGCCCATTAGACACTGCCTATGGGTGCCGTCACTGCTCACGGGACTAGTTGAGAACTTTGTGCCTAGCTCCCAAGGTACCCGAGGCTTGTGCGCTAGTGCCTCAACTGAGGCTGAATGGGGGGAGCCCATTTCAGCATCAGTGCCCGCGTCCGCTGTCTGGTCAGGTTGCTCCAGTAGAGAGTGATGTTCCTCGCATGAGGTAAGATAGAAAAAGGAGTGGGGGTCGCCAGGAGATATATCGAGAGAGGTGTTAGGATGGGAGTCTCGTGAGTATGGGGGAAAAAAAAAAAAAAAAAAAAAAAAAACAGGAGGAAGGAGGAGGAGGTGAATCCCCATATCAGTTCTGGTTGTGCCGTAGACTAACTTTGCAGGACCAGTTTGTCTGATATGATGACTGTTGGCAGTAGATGAGGACATTTATTTACAGCAGCTGCAAATTGCCAATAATTGCCAATATATGGGGCCTTTTAAGTTCTGATGGGGGCTATAACTCCATCAGTCTCCATGTCTGTGCTGATGGTGGTGGGTCAATCTGGGGTCCGTGAACCCATCTCCGCACCCTCTGGTACTGTTCTGGTCAGTGGTCGGAACACTTCTGCCAGTAGTTCGCCTGTTTCACGCCGTAGCAATCATATATAAGTCGAGTGGGGCATTCGCCCATACACTTGCACATACTGTAGGGTCACCCCAAGTTTCTTATCACAGCTCAAGAAGATATGAATAGGCAGTGATAGAAACACTCCTGCCAGTAGTTCGCCTGTTTCACATCGTAGCAGTCATATATCAGCCGAGTGGGGATTCACCCATACACTCGCACTTATTGTGGGGTCACCTCCTAGGTTGCTGCTGCTAACCTCCGACTGAACTCGCTTTTTTTTTTTTTTTACAAGTGGAGACTTAGTGGACATGATAAGCCCTTGGCAGCAAGCTCAGTAATGTCAGGCCGCATCCCACCATCTCCAGAGGTGCACCACTATTGGGCAGTCCAAGAGGCAATGCTCCCCTGTTGCTCTGTTTCTGGGCGAGATCATCTCACAGTATGAGCACAGACGTGAGAGCAGGCCCCTCTGTTCAAGATCTGTAATGTCTGTGAGTCATTCAGGGGTGGGCAGACATCTGTGGATGATCTGCCACTGGAGCACCCTGTGGTTCGTGGGCTTGATATGGGAGAACGATCTCATCTTCCAAGGGAGGAGTCCCTTGCCCATTTCCAGAAGATGTTGTCCATGACTGGTACCGGTTTTCGTGCGACCCTGTAGTCGTTCTTGGCAGTGTACTGCCATGGCTGCATCGTGTTGTCTGCAACCAATCGCCACTCCCATTCAGCTGGACCGAACGGGAGGTGACAGATCGGGATGGAGGGTTCATAAAGATGGTGCACTTCTCCATCATCCTGCACCACCCTTATTCATATGAACGAGGCTGGGGGTTGATCCCGTTGTCGTGCGGGTTTGACCTCCCTACGGCTCGTCGCCTCTGCTGGGTATCCCCTGCTGTCGGAAGGTCGCTCGCTCCACCTCAAGTCGCCCCCCCCCTGTTGCAGACC
The DNA here is from genome assembly GCA_003427395.1 of Chara braunii. Taxonomy (NCBI): domain Eukaryota; kingdom Viridiplantae; phylum Streptophyta; class Charophyceae; order Charales; family Characeae; genus Chara; species Chara braunii. The sequence goes on from BFEA01000240.1 coordinate 2,206,086, forward strand.
GGGCTCGACTTAAACTGTAGCAGAACAGGAGTTCAGATTACGAGTAGCCCGGACCCGAAACTCTTTTTCAAAGTCCAGATTCGAAGTACAAGCGAGCTCGACCCGAACTGTAGCAGGAAAGAAATTCAGAAAGTGAACAGCCCGCACCCAAAAACTATCTTACAAGCGAGCTCGACCCGAACTGTAGCAGGACAGAAATTCAGAAAGTGAACAGCCCGCACCCAAAAACTATCTTTCAAAGTTCAGATTCGGAGTTCAAGTGAGCTCGACCCGAACTGTAGCAGGACAGGAGTTCAGAAAGTGAACAGCCCGCACCCAAAACTATCTTTCAAAGTTCAGATTCGGAGTTCAAGCGAGCTCGACCCGAACTGTAGCAGGACATAATTTCAGAAAGCGAACAGCCCGCACCCAAAACTATTTTTCAAAGTTCAGATTCGAGTACAAGCGAGCTTGACCCCAAAATGTAGCAGGACAGAAATTCAGGAAATGAACAGCCCGCACCCAAAACTATTTTCAAAGTTCAGATTCGGAGTACAAGCAAGCTTGACCCCAAAATGTAGCAGGACACAAGTTCACAAGGCTCAGAAAACGAGCTCGACCCGAACTGAGGCAGAACACACGCAGTGAACAGACTCTCATCAGAGCGACGGCCTCTCTCCCTCTCTGACTATCTCTCCATTCCTTCGACCGAGCTCGGGCCCGTGCCAGACGTCGGTCAGCGAGCTCGGCCTCGCACCAGATGCCAATCAGAGAGCTCGCAGCAGATGCCAAACGGCGAGCTCGAAACTTCGAGGGAACTCAGAACAGATGACAATCAGAGAATTCGCAGCAGATGCCAGTCAGCGAGCTCAAAACTTTACTCATAATCTATTTATTCTTAGTAGGAGGGCAGTCTTATGGGCCATTTGGAGGAGAAGATGTATCTACGAATGGGAAGGAGCCAGGATGGATGGTCTGGAATTCACCGAAACCATTAAAGAACAAATTCAGACAGGCATCCTGCATCGAACAAAACTCCAATCTATTCGTGGGGAGCAGCACGTGCTGGGAACCGGGCCCAGCGTCCCTTATGAAAATTCACATAGTCGTTTGAAAGTTAGAGATACCGAGGCCATTACCCGGCTTTGGCTAAGAAATATTTGAACTACTCAGAAGATTAGTACGACAAACATCAGAGATAGGCAAAGTTCAGAGACGACTCAGGAACCCCCCATCAATCCTCTGTACCTCACTCTGGCAAGGCTTACTGCAGCAGAGCCCCCATCTCCACTACTGCTGTACCCTATTTCCATCCTACGAGCTAGCCCCCTCACTAGTAGGACGCTTGCTTTCCAACCATCTTTTTTTTTTTTTTTTTTGAAAACCCAAGCTCCATCTATTGGTGGGGAGCAGCACCTGCTGGAAACCGGGTCCAGCGTCCCATAGATACAACCATATCCTCACAAATTGGCACAAACTGGGAACCGGGCCCAGCGTCCCATAACGAACACATTCAGAAAAATCATCAGAAAATTCAGAAAATTCCATGAAAATAAGACTAGGAGCCTACTAAGAATTATAGAACTATTCCAGACCTTTTTGCGGGAAACTTCAGAGTCAGACAAAGTTCGGAAACCCCTCGAGGATCCACTATCAGTCCTCTTACCTCACTCCGGCAAGAACTACTGCAGCAAAGCCACCATCTCTACTGCTGCTATGCCCCATTTCTATCCTACCAGCTGGCCCCTTCACTAGTAGGATGCGTGGTGTCTTTCTCTCACTATCCTCGATCCCTCTCTTACCTGTTACCCTGCTTGGCTGAAAAGCCATCTGAGAAAACTTACTGTTATTCGAAAGGTATGGGAATAGCCTGTCGAAGTCCTACAAATGCCCCTGCACCCGCGAGATCCCTAACACAACCTTCCAAGGTTCTCCAACACTGTCTTACTCCCTGCCGAGCTCTTCCAGGCCTCACGCTCCCTCATCCTGCTGGGTTGCAGGGCAACACAACTCACCCCAGCTCCGGCCAGCGTCGTCCCAGCAGCAACCCTTGGTTGTCCCGTGGAGTGTCCCCCCCAAAGCACCCCCTGATCTCTCTACCAGGCCTCATGCTCCTGCATCAGCAGGTTACAGGGCAACGCCCCAGCACCGGCCAGCGTCGTTCTGGCATCGAACAGCCGCAGGTCACCGAGTATAACAGCCTCAGTACCACCTAAACAAGGTTGCCAGGAATCCCCAGAATCCAGGAGACATTTCCAGGGCAAAACAGACTTCCCCCTCTTTTTAGGAACAGATTGCAATATTTTTGAAAATTTTGAGAAATCCTAAGAAAGTTTTTGCAACTAGGCTCCTAAGGTAATTCCTAGCCCTCCTTTCCCCGGGACATACTCACTCAGGGACAGTACCAACCATACCAACATCCCCCATAGCTGAATCTCTTCTTGCCACTACGCAGCCCCCCCTGGTTTGCCACTGGCTTGCCTTCCACCCTCGGCAAACCCTAGATCTCTCTACAAGGCCTCATGCTCCTGCAAATTGCAGGTCACAGGGCGACACCCCAGCTCCGGCCAGCGTCGTTCTGGCATCAACAAAACAGGGGCACAGAACAGATTAGCTATCCGGATGTCAGTCCCGTTGTGACCCTCTCTGAACTCCTACACCCCAGTTACATGTAAGGGCTAAATACTACCCAGGTTACATGTGAGGGCTGAAAACAGACTGCACAGACAACCAACCACCCACTCTCCCCACAATTGTTGGAGAAAACTACAGGTCTCGTGTTCAGTCCTCAAGCGACACACAGGTGGTCTCATACCCTCCCATGCTAGAGTTACAAGACCCCACCAAGCCCCAGTACCGACCAACCTAGCGACGATGGTGAGGAGTGTCTTCCACCCTCGGCAACTCCCCACAGCCGCACGCCCCAATAAGGTGACAGGGATACACCCCAGCTACGGCCACGTCGAAAGTGCTGGTTCTGTCTTCCTCCCTCGACAGAACTCCCCAGGCCTCATGCTCCTCTCCGGGTCRCARAGCAAAACCACTCCAGCACCGGCCTGCGTCGTCCCAGCCCCTTCCTTCTGACCTACTAACAAAAACCAACAGTCCCCCCTCGGTCACCCCCCTACCCYCCTCTTACCCCACAGCCTTCTCAACCCCCCGTGCGAAMARCAGCTCAAATAGRGGAACACCCTAAGAAGGGAACTGATACTGCCCACCACCAACACCCACCCAACCTTATTCCGGCAAGACTTACTGCAGTGGAGCCACCAGCTCCCTGCTGCTATGCCCTAATTCCACTCTGCAGTTAGCCCCTTCCTACAGAGCACGTCCTTTCCCTCCCTCATATCCTCCTACCCCCTCAATATAGTCCCCTCCTTAAGGGAAAACGAGCAAAATTAGGCAAAACTAAATGAAAATTATCAGCAGCAAGATCTTGGGATGAAAATTCCAAACGAGTTTATATCATAAATCAAGCAAAAAATCAAGTCCCTACAGTCAATGGGTTGGGGTATAATTTCCAAGGATGATTTAGGCGAAACGAGTTTGTATCAGAATTCAAGAAGAGAATCAAGTCCATTCGTTCACTGCGAAGGAAACTATTGAGTGACAAAATTCACCAAGGATTATGCGAATTGCAAGTTTGGATATCCGTAAAGGATTTTCGAATCAGAATCCCAAACCACAGTTTGAGAAACGTTTAGCAAGAATATTTGGCAGAAATTTTAATAGAAGCTTTTTAGGGAGATATTTGAGAGCTAAAATGATTTGGGAATTTAACAAGAGTATAGGCAAAACTAATACAGATTATCGAAGCCAAAAGCTCCTACCGATTGGAGATTTATCGATTAAGAGTCTAAGAAAACAGAATCAGGATTCACAATTGAAATTACAACTTGAAGATTAGATCAAGAACCAAGGAGAGGGAAAAAATCATGGCAAATAATTTAGTCAATTAGCAGGAAATAACTATCGAAAGCATAGGCATATAGGGATCAAGAAAAGAAAATTAGATCGAAATCAGAAACTAATTCAAGACAATCGGCAGACTAAGATTTTGTCAGACCATGCCTAGGAGAACAGCAGTTACGGGGGGAAGGGATCGAGCAAAATCCCACCAATTCATAGACCCCCCCCTCCCTCCTCCAAACCTCATCTCCTCCTTCGTCGGCTTTTCCAAGCAGACTGGTCACCATGTGGTCGACACACTCGACCATCTCTAAGACCAGAACAACGAAGATATACGGACCGTGGCAACACCACGTTGCGAGCCAAAACCAATGAACCCGCCAGCAGCCCCTCGCAGATTAGTCCAGAGAAGGAAGAAGGGATGTCATCGACCAAAACACTCACCGTACCCATACTACTCTTCCCCCCCCCAACTCAGAATAGAAGTGCAAAATCCAGGCGTCCGCACCAATCCTCACGGCGAAACCAACGCGACGTGAGAGCACACATAGAAGTCGAAGTATGAAGCGTAACACTCCCGAGATCCTCGGCCAACTGTCACAGCGCTATGCCCTCCCTCCTGATTTGTCGAAGGAATTACTGCGTCACCCGCCTCGCACCCGCACCTTGATCGCTCCTGCCGTCCAATTTCCGTCCAACCACATAATCGTCACGTTCCCTCCCCGCTCAAAACACCATGCAGAGACCACATGGCAACATGTGACCGCGCCTCACGTATTCCCTCCCCGCTCAAAACATCGTGCAACGCAATGGGAACTCACAAAGGAGAAAATCCAATTTTTATCAAACAAAAAGGAAATTTCTCAGCAAATACAACATTTCAATTTGGTCTGGCTTGGTGGGAAACAGGGGGGAAGGATTGGAAACGTAGTATGGGAAGGAGTTACTGAGGCGGAAGATGGGGTCATCAAAAGAAATTACAGGGTTCTGTTTAAAGGCTGGTGTTCAATTGACTCCTCAATCCCCTTGAGACCCCTCTCAGATTTTCCTGACCCATTCCCATCTCCCCCCAGTGTGGTTGTCCCCGATTCTTGGTTTGGAATCGGAGATGATATGTGAATAGGATAACTACTGCTAGATCGATCTATGTTGTGTTCTCACAGGGCGAATCAGCCTGATGGGCACAAGATAGGCAATACAAACACAGATCGAAGAAGAGTCGCTGTTATCACCAAAGTCGGTAGTTTCTCATCAGTACCATAGCTTAAGAGTTCAATCTGGCGCCACTCTATTGAGGGTGAAGAGGTACAGGGGACATTGGGCCCGGTTCCCAGCAAGTGCTCACTTTTTAATCTTTGTATTGCAACACTAGGGACGCTGGACCCGTTTTCCAGCAGTTGCAGCTCCCCACCAATAGACTGGAGCCCCCAGTGTGTCAGGTAGGAGTGTATGCTCTTATCATCACTCAAAAAAAAAAAAAAAAAGCGAGCTCGAAACTTCGAATGAACTCGGAACATATGCCAATTAGAGAATTCACAGCAGATGCCAATCGGCGAGCTCAAAACTTTGAGCATGCTCGGCCTCGCACCATATGCTAATCAGCGGTCTTGGAATGCAACTTCGAGCGAGCTGGCCTCGCACCATATGCCAATCAGAGAACTTGCAACTGAGCGAGCTCGGTCCCGGACCATACGCCAATCACAAAACTCGCCACTTCGACTGAGCTCGGCCTCGCACCATATGCCAATCAGCGAACTCAGAACATAACTTCGAGCGAGATGCATGGAGGAGACTGAGATGTGGAAGATCAGAAGTCAGGATTTACCCTTGGACCCCCAAAAAACTGTCCCCGGAAGAGAAGAGAGAACAGATGATGCGCGAACACTTTTGGGTGGAGCTAAGGCATATCCCAGTAGAGGTGCAAGCCACCTTCATACACGAGTTGGGGCAACAATATAACATAGTGGACTTTATTGAACCCCTTCCGGCATAAGTGGCGAAATGCGACGATTACGTAATGCTTGCACTGGATCTCCCAACCGGCCAACCTTTCTCACTAGACGATATCATTCCGTACAAGGTGGGGGGCGAGTTGTATCAGATCCACACAACCCATAAATTGAGGCCATGGTGCTTCAAATGTCGTGCTTATGGACAATTGTGGTCAGACACTGCCTGCCCCCATCACCAGCTCAGACGGGATCGCATAACTGGTCGATTGCAAAGAGATCTGCTTGTAGCCCACAAGTGGCACACAGTGGACCCCGGGCATGAGGGCTGTTTTTTTTTTGAATATAACAAAGCAGAGGATGAACCAAACACCGGATCCGGGTGGACATGGGAAGGTCAGGGATAACCAAAGTGGGAGACACGCCCCCCGGACACCTGGACTCCGCCCCAGCGCCCCGACGACAAAACGTTAACCCAAAAAAGGAAAGGGGACAAAGAAACAGAGAGGAGGGAGGGGGGAGAGACCTTGAAGAAAGAAAAAGAACAAGGAAAAAACCCGACCAAAGGCGAAAGATGGGAGATAGTACAGAAAGGACAACAAAGGGAGGGGTCGGAAGGGGCGACACGTCAGGAAGGTGGGGGGGGCCAGGGAGATGAAGGTAAGGGCAAAGGGGAAGTGATGACATCGAATGGACAGAAGAAGCAAAATGGGGAAGGAGAATGGAAAAATAGATTTGCGGCACTCCAAGAAACAGAAGGGGGATCAGAAAGTGGAGGGAGCTAGATTGATAGTCTCGCGCCGCCAAGCGATATTTTCAAAGACGCCTTTGGGTCATCCCCAATGGATGTCGAGACGGACGAAAGGAATGGAGGGGAAAGAGAAGGGTTTCAGGATACTCCTCCCCAGGAGGATGTGGTGATCCAAGAGGCAGAGGGAGCAGAGGGTGCAGAGGAACAAAACTCATTAGAAGATAGGATGATGCGGGTGGCTGAATGGTTATTGCAGTGTTTGCAGCACAGATATGCAAACCTCTCGGAGGAATTTTGGGATGACACATACAGAAGTCTGATCCCTCTGCTGAAAAATAGTGGGAGCCTCAGAACAGCATTAGAAAAAGGGCTATCACTGGAGGTGCAATGGGAGGAAGTTGCTCGAAAAATGTTGGGAATTGTACAAGCAAGATTCTCCCCCCCGCAACCAATTAAACACAAAAGAGAGGAAAAAGAAGGAGAGTCGGCAGGTGTGAGCTGCAGGTGGGGCCGGTGAATGATGGGAAGGATGGGAGGGATGCTACAAAAGAGCGGGAACAAGATAGAACCACAGGAGATGATGGAAAATAAGAAATGGAAAAGGAACACCAGAAGAAGCAAGACAACCAGCCAGAACACTCAGAAAAGAAGGACGACCCGGTACTAGAAGGAGCACAACCCCTTCCGCAACCCCCTCCCCCTCCCCTCCCCACTGACCCCCCGGAGGAAACGCTGACACTGGTCAGCAAACGCCAAAAAATCAGACATTTTTTGGGAGGGGGTCAAGGGACCAGCAGCCTCTCTAAACCAACGGTCATGGTAATCCCAGTCCGGAAAAAAGAGGAGAGATCGGAGGTGGGGCTATCCGGAGCCCCTGGGGCCCTGCATGGGGAGGTAACACTGAGAGGATGGTCCCCTCAGTTTCCCCTGTGGTCCCAATTAGGGATGGATAGCTTTACAAAGGAAGCACGAACCTTTATTGGCACAACCTACCAACCAGGAGCAATCGCCACTAGGAGAGAGGCGTATGGTGAACAATCCTTGGCGGAAAACTATGTTTATGTCTTGTTTGACTCCAACAAGGAAGCAAACCTTCTCTGGTTTACGGAAACGGCCCTCCTAGAATTACAACTCTTAAAAATCAAAGTGAGTCAAACATGGACAGAACAAGATGTTAGGACCGCCCTGGCAAAAATCCTCAAGGAAGGATACTTGCATCCGACAGGGGCCAATAAAAATGATTGGGATTTGGCTGAATGGGAACGTCTTTAAAAAAAAAAAAAAAAAGGACTAAAGAAGTAAAGAGAAAATGGACACTATTAAAGCTCTGTACAATCTAGACAAGGAGTGGAGGAAAGGGAGAAGGGAGGCAGATTTAGACATATGGTCCTTAAACGTGAATGGTCTAGCAACAGCCTCACCACAAAAGAAACAGGTCATATGAGACCAAATAAAAGGGGTGGGGGGAAGAGATTGGCCAGATGTTATTTGTATTCAAGAGACACACTTGATGAATACAGTTGACCATCATTACGCACATAAAATGATCTGGCCTCACCAAGCCTTCAGAGCACACGCCCCACGACCAGGGAGCGCGGGGGTCGCCATTTGGCTCCCTCCGAACTCAAGGGCGATACCATTGGACTGGGAAGCGGATCATGAGGGAGGGAGATGGGTATCGATTATAGTCATGCTGGAGCTAGAACTAGTGTGAATACTTTGTATTTATGGACCGAACGAAGTAGGGGAGATAAAGGTTTTCTTCGAAGACATAAAAGACAAAGTTTCACAGTCCCCGCAAGGGATACCCATAGTTCTAGCTGGCGACTTTAACGCGGCGCCCGATAGATGGTTGGACAGATGGAGAGTACCATACCCGTGCCCAACATACGTGCGGACGGATAAACAAATTGTAGCTGACCTTTACTTCGCCCTAGATATTTATGATTCATTTCGTAAATTGCACCCCTCCAGACGTGCTTTCTCCTGCCTACGAAAAAATGGGCCGGACCAAAGGCCGGGATTTTACAAGTTAAACACCTCTATGCTGAAACAAAATTCATTCCAATCCTTTGTCAAAGACACGTGACACTATTGGCAGTCTCACAAAGATACAGTCCAAAACGACATTGTATGGTTTAATAATGACCTAGCCTTCTTGGAAAAAAAATGTTGTGAATACTCCAAAGGAATAGCCGCTCAAAGGAATAGAGAAGAGATAAATCTTCAAAACCATTTAAAATATCTTAATCAACAGCAAGAGCAAACTCAAGGAACTATAAATGAGGATCTGTTCGCCGCCATACGACGAACCGAGACTCACCTTTTTGAACGAATGGAGCATAGATGGAACGACACACGCATACGAGGAAAGTTTAGAAAACAAAAAACAGAAGGAACCATGGACACAAATATTTTTGCAATGGCTAGACTTCGGGCTGGGAGGACGACCATTGACGCCCTCGCAGATCCGACCCAACCACAAGAGCAACCAGCCACCACCACACCACAATGTGTCTACATAGCCAGAAAATTCTACCACGAATGTTTTTCATCATAATGTAAACACATCTCTGAAGACAAAAGAATACAAGAAATTAATGAATTTCTGAACCCCCTGCAAAAACAAATCACAGCACAACAAAGGGCAACGCTGGAGAGGTCACCCGCAAAGGAGGAGATATGGATGGCACTGATGCAGATGGAAGAAGAGAAAACCCCCGGAATAAACGGGTTACCCAAGGAATTCTGGGAAACAATGTAACCCTCCCTCTCACAGGACTTGATGGAATACTACCAAACGGTCTGGACAACTGGATAAATGAGAGAATTCGTCGGCCAAGGGATATTGACCCTGCTTCATAAAAAAGGAGATAAAATGAATATTACAAACTATCGGTCAATTACACTCCTGACCGTGGTGTACAAAATGTTGGCAAAGGCATTGGAGAACCGCATGACTCCGATAATGTCGGACATCATTCACCCAGCGCAAAATGGCTTCATTAAAGGCAGAAAGATCCAGGACAACATCCTCCTCACTAATGAGGTCATTAAGCTATCTCGGCAATCCAGACACAACGTTGCTATCATTTTCGTAGACTTTAAAAAAAAACACGATCATTTAGACTGGGTTTTCCTTGATCAATGCTTAGAGAAGCTTAATTTCGGTCCATTTTTTAGACTTTGGGTGAAGATCCTTCATCAAAATGCTACGACGGGGGTGCAGGTGAATGGCAGACTGACCCCTCCTATCCGCCTAGAGCAATCGGTTCGCCAGGGCGACCCGACCGCCCCCTTTCTGTTCGTAATAATCATGGAAGCATTGGCGGCGAACCTGCGTTCTCGCACGCAAATTAAGAAAATAAGGGTAACCTCTATCCCTGAGGAGGCAATCCCGATCTGTTCACTCTTTGCTGATGATCTTACCCTCATGGTGGAAGCCTCAGTCGAAAACATGGAGGAAATTCGTCGATTGATGGATCGATTTTGTAACCTCTCAGACATGAGGGTTAACTGGGGAAATAAAACGGAAGGCTGGTGGATACACTACCAAGGGGCCCGACCGCCGGAATCTCCGCGGATTAGATGGTTGCCGAAAGAAGCCCCGATTAGGGTGTTGGGAGTTAAACTATCGGCAGAGGGGCAACCGCCCTCCAATGACGAATGACTGCTGTCGTCGGTCCTTGAAAAGCTGAACAGTTGGAAGGATAGCAAAACTTCGCTGATAGGACGGGCCTTGGTCATCAATAATGTAGCACTAGCCTCATTATGGTATAAAACAGCACTCTGGTCTCTCAATAAATCATCCACGACCACCCTCCAGCGACAGGTGGCGGCATTCCTGTAGAGGGGGAACCACGAATGTCCTAATGTTATTAGCAGAGTGGCCTGGCACACGGTAATCCAAGCGAAAACCGAAGGAGGGTTGGGGATCATACACCCATCTAGCCAGATGATGGCCCTAGCCTTGCAGTGGATTAAACACTTACTCCTCAACCCACAGACCCCCTGGACAACACTCGCACTACCACAGATGTCCAGGTTAGCCCCGGTGACCCCCCTGGATACAGACCCGACGTCTTGGCTAGAAGATCGATATTGGCCTGTTCCTAGACCATCACCCGACAAAGACGATGAACCCGATACGGACAGGCAAGCAGTCAGAAGGGACCTAAAAAAGGATGCGTTCTGGACTTCCCTTATAAAAACATGGAGGAAACTCCCCCCCCCGGATAAAGTGTCACCACTGTGCTGGGAGGAAGTATATAGACAACCCCTCTTCGGCAACCGGTGGATAACAGACTCTAACAGTAGGGTGCTACGATGCACGGACTCCCCCTGGAAGGGATGGACCAAAAACGGTGTCCTACGAGTAGGACATATCTGGGATCAGGAGCGGGGAGACTGGGTATCCGAAGCTAAGTTAAGAGAAAAACTAAGATACTGCCACAAAGTAGGGGAAGCATTTGAGACAATCATCTTTGTTGTCCCCCTAGACTGGGTGCGCATTCTCAAGAAGGGACCGACGCTGGAAGAAAGCGACTAGGTGGACATAAAAGACCAGGAGGGGGTAGTGGGAAATGTAATGGGCACAGGGCCACCACGAGAAGGGGGGGGAGAAATATTAGTCAACCTTTTCCATAGGGCTTCAGATGACCGGCTTATGAGAATGGAAGGAGACAAGGTGCAATGGCATAAAATGTCAGAATTATACAGAATCCGGGTCTTAAAAGAAAGGGATGGATGACTGGCATACAAACCAACCACCCCGATCTCACACCTTGGTTTTGATCTGACAAACTGGACCTGGACACTAACCATAGGTAAAGGAAAACAAGGGCAACGACAACTACACACACTGTCAGTCAAATCAGCTTATAGACTGTTGCGCCCCAAAAGAACCTTAAAAGGCATCGATGAGACACCTAAATATGGGAAAAGAGGCCCTTTGCTCAATAAGATGGTTTAGACTAAGTAGGGTCTCCCCGGCGAAAGTGGCGTCACTACAATGGCAAATTGAACTGCCTACCCACAAACGACTGGCTGATCGATAGAACAACCTTGGAACAAGGAGGGCTAGCCTTGCCATGGTGCAAACTTTGCTCATTGACCTTTCCACCAAGATGCCGACCAGAAACAATCGAGCATATCTTCCTGCAGTGCCCGGGGTCAATATGGCTATGGAGATGGTGGGACAGGGTTTGGAGATAGATGGGCGCCACAATTACTTGGCCATGGGATTGGAAGGCAATACTGTGCGAAACATGGCACCCGGAACAGGCCACATCCTTCGAAGAGAACATGTTTAAAATTGGGAGGCGGGCGATGCTCTGGGCACTGTGGAGGAGACGTTGTGTTTATGAAATGGAGGCAGTAAGACTGGATGGCCAAATCTTACAGGAAGAAATTAGACTGTATGTGGAAGCTGAAATTACTATTCAATGGGAAAAAGTAAAAGAAAAATTAGTAACCCTACATACTATAATGGGAATCAAGAAGCACATCCAATAATTTAGCAAGGATTGGCTAGGGCGGACCCTGGGGAAGCCCATTGCAAATATTCGATGGGAAGGGGAAGGGGAAGGAGAAGGGGGGGGTGACAAAATGGCAGGAACTATCAGCTTCGTTTTCAAGAATGGACAGATATCCAACAGGACATCCCTTGGCGCCCTGCTTCGGACTTCCCCGACCCCTTCCCACCACCAGCTCTAGCTATGGTGGGGGAGCAGTGGTACGAAGGTGGGGATTCATAGCAGAAGAAGGCAGCAAGACACAAGGATCGGGCAAGGGAGAAACGACACCTAGTAGCGAGTAGGGGGGAGGGTGGGAGGGTGAATTAGCTTAAAACTGGCAGGGCTGGGTCAAAATAGATACAACTTTTACCTCCACCCCTTTCTCCCACATCCAATTGCCTCGTAGGAATGTAGTGGTGCGATACGGATGGATGAAAAGCGAAAGCCAAGGGTAAAGATCTTAGTCGTAGTGTCAGCTGATATTCTTTAGAGGGTGAAGAGGCACAAATTTGGGGAAGAGACACAAATTAGGGGATCTCACAGTTACTGGCCCCATGGCTTTCAGACAGTATCATTCGCTGTATATGGGATGCTGGACCCGTTTTCCAGCAGGTGACGCTCCTCACCCATAGATGGAGCCTCTCCCTAGGTGAAAAAAAAAAAATCGGCCAGGTACAAGGCGAAGTGGACCATCAGGCATTCAGGGGGAAACCAGTCCTTCAGCAGCACGAATTCGGCGCCTGGTACAGGGTGAAGAGGTTTACTCCCTGCAGCTCAACATCCTGTGCAGACAATCTTCTGAAGACAACATTCATCTCAATTTTTTTTCAAAAAAAAAAAAAAAAAGGCCTCGCACCATATGCCAATCGGCGAACTCCGAACGCAACTTCGAGCAAGGTGGCCTCGCACCATATGCCAATCAGAGAACTCACAACTGGGCAAGCTTGGTCTCGCACCTTTTGCCAATCAGCGAACTCGGAAAGTAACTTCGAGCAAGCAGGCCTCGCACCATATGCCAATCAGCGAACTCGGGACGCAACTTCAAGCGAGCTGGCCTCACAGCATATGCCAATCAGAGAACTCGCAACTGAGCGAACTCGGTCCCGGACCATACGCCAATCACAGAACTCGCCACTTCGACTGAGTTCGACCTCGCACCATATGCCAATCAGCGAACTCGGAACGTAACTTCGAGCGAGCAGGCCTCGCACCATATGCCAATAGGCAAACTCCGAACGCAACTTCGAGCGAGCTGGCCTCGCACTATATGTCAATCAGAGAACTCGCAACTGGGCGAGCTTGGTCTCGCACCATATCCCAATCAGCGAACTCGGAACGTAACTTCGAGTGAGCTGGCCTCGCACCATATGCCAATCAGCGAACTCGGAACGTAACTTCAAGCGTGCTGGCCTCGCACCATATGCCAATCAGCGAACTCGGAACGTAACTTCGAGCGAGCTGGCCTCGCACCATATGCCAATCAGCTGACTTGGAACGCAACTTGGAGCGAGCTGGCCTCGCACCATATGCCAATCGGCGAACTCCGAACGCAACTTCGAGCGAGCTACCCTCGCACCATATGCCAATCAGAGAACTTGGAACGCATCAGATGCCAACCCGACACTTGGAATGTGGTAGCTGTCTCCACTTGAGACGCCCTCTCCAACTTCGAGTGAGGGCAACTCCGTACGTGGTTCCACGCGTGCAGGCGTCCGCACCCTCACCTTCCGTGCGACACCTGCCCTCCTGCCTGGTTTGCTATGTGTCACCCGCGGTCATGACCGTGGACCATTTTACCGCATGCGGTGATGGTCATGCCCGCGGGGGGCAACCGCGACCAAAAAACCCTGTCATTTTTAATTCCTAGAATACTAGGCCCAAAAAAAATAAATAAATATATATATATAGGGTTGTAGGGTTTGAAATTCCCTATATCCCCATTTTTTTGTCTTTTGGATTTTTATGTTTTTTGTGATTTAAAAAAAAAAAAAACGAAAAAAACAAGTAAAAAAAAAAAAAAAACACTGTAAAAAAAGGGAACGTTTTTTTTTTTCCATGTTTTTCTGATTGCTGTTATGTGTGTGTGTGTAGTGGGTGTGTGTAAACACGGCCACCCCGTATAAACGGGAAACAAGAACATCACATCTGTCATATCGCGACAGGTTAGCAGCAGTTTAAACATAGTGGGTGTTTTAGCCATCAACTCATCTGTGAGGATGCAAGAGGGGTTTGTGATTTAGGTTATGGGGGATCATTTTAGTAATTAGAGCTAGTAATTAAGGTTTACCTTGGGTCCACGTGGGATTTTTGTTTTTTTCGGAGGTTACTTCTCTTTGTGTGTGGTGGATTGGATGCTCGCGTTGTTTTGCTTTTGTCCCATAACAGGTAACTGGGTTACTTCTCGTGTGTTGTTAATGTGTTGTGGGCGTCGGTTTAGTTGCAGGTAGTGTGGGTGACATGTATTTTTGAGAATATGGAGCGGACTTTCTGTATAGTATATCTATTCTATGTGAACTTTGGATTTTGTGGCATGTATGTGTGGTAAAAAGTTTTTTTCATTTTTTTTTATTTATATTCTTTTAATCAGTATTGTGCAGTAATTTTAGCTTATTTATTTATTTTAAAATGCCACTTATTTATATTTATATTTATATTTATATTTATTTTATTTTAATATATTGTTATTAATTACTAAATTATGTACATATCTAGCAAGCTTTGATTTTTTGTTTTTACTTTTGATTTTTATTTTTATTTTTATTTTTATCTTTATATTATTTTTTTATACAATAATTTAATTGTTTAATATTTATTAGTTATTTTTTAATTTTTAAAAAATTGCTATATTATTGTCTTTTTTTATTTAATTTATTATTATTGCTGCTTATAAAATCTGGGAGTTGATGTGTGTATATGTGTGTGTATGCATTTTTAATTTTTAATTTTATTTTTTTCATGTGTTATATTTTATCTTATTTCAAAATCAAAATCAAAACCTGTTTTGTTTCTATTATTATTTATTTTATTATTATTATTATTATTATTATTATTATTATTATTATTTTCTTTTTATTTCTTAATTATTGTTTATTTTAATCTATAATTTTAATATATCATTAATAATTAATTATTATTCATTATTAATTTTATTAATTATTAACTACGTAGCACCGTGTTCGCGTTTGGAGGCGAACGCAAACAAGCGCCCAAAACCCTCAAAACGCGAACATAAAAAATATTTGAAAAAAAAAAAGTACTCAAAAAAATCTGAAAAAATATATGTTATGTACAATAAGAATACAAGCAACTTTTGCCTTGGAGTCATGTTGAAATTCGTAGCCAATCATGAGTTAAAAATCAAAAACCGAAAATATATATATATATATTTATTTTTATTTTTTACGAAAAAAATTATGTTCGCCTGAACATGTTTGTGAGCTGTTCGCGAACGTGCGAACACGTCCTCGCAAACGTGAAGGGGCGCGAACACATTCGCTGTGCTATGCAGATTATTAATATTATTAATAAAAAATGAGCTTGTGTGTGTGTGTGTGTGTGTGTGTGTGTGTGTGTGTGTGTGTGTGTGTGTGTGTGTGTGTAGGGGGTGTGTGAAACACGGCTAACCCATAAAGTATGGGACACTTGTCATTGCTGTTATGTCCATTGTGAGAAACAGAAAGCATGATTAGGTACAGGAACATTCAACACAACATATGTTAGGTTATGAGGAGCAAGTTAGAATGGTTAAAATTAGTGGGTTAGTATGGGTTAGGAAAGGGTAGTAGAACCCAACCATAGGGGGGGTGCACGCCTTAAAGCGCACTTTTCGCTGCTTAGCACCCATAGCAGCTCATCAGAGGGATAGTCTCAGGCTCCTATTAGGTAGAAGGGGTGTTATGTTAGAGGATACGACAATTTAGACACATAGACAGGTTATTAGCTTACCTGGAGGTGAAACGCTTGCTAAGATGCGGCATCTTCGACTGTAGCCATTGCCTCCTGACGGTCTTGTCTTACCGCTGCCCGAAATACCGCTCGTAGCACATATGCTAGAGCATGCGTTAGCTCACGGGCATCCAATGCTCAATTAGCGATTGTCTGGTCGTACAACCGAGTATGGAGAATTACTCGTCTTTCCGGCAGAGGAGGGAGGGGGTTGAGGTAGAAGGAAGATGGAGCGCTCAGTTGGCAATGGCGTAGTGCAGCTGGAGAGAATAGGATTGTTGTGCAACACAAAAGCATTCGTTGACGTATCCAGCAGGGATAGGTTTGTTTGCGTGAGCCATACTATGTAATATAGTTGTAATCTACTTGGATGTTTGCAGGGAGGTGGTGGTAGCGTGATGTACATCATCCGGGAAGGTTTGCTAGCGGGCATTGTACGGTGTGGGGGTTTGCGGCGTATTACGGGTTGTGTGTGTGTGCTTGCAGCCACTATGTGTGCGCGTGTTCAGAATGAATGGTGGGAATGGCGTTTTAGCATACGTTTGATTATTTTTGGTGGTGTTTAAGGTTATGGTGTGTAAGGTGTGTGCGTTTTGTCTTTATGTAACATGCCACGCCTTTGGGAGGTGGGCCAGATCCTAGGTAGTTTGTCGAGTTAGTCGCGATCTCAGGTTCATTAGTCGTTTAGTGTATTGGTCGTACACTGGACTATGGCGCGCGTGGTGCTTTTATCTTAATCGGGAGATTTTGTCTTTAGCACGTTGTTGGTGTTGCTTCGTCTGATTTGCTTCGTTGATTGTCATGTAGTGAAGAGCATGCCGTATAGTGAAAACGATGTGTCTTTTCGTTTTTGGATGTAGTGTTATTTGCAGTTTTATTATATATATATTTTTGGGGGGTTACTTAGTCTCATATTCGTACCCGTATGGCGTGTGGAATCGTATACATTATGTTGGTTTTAGCAGGGTAAGTCGTCCAGTTATGCGTGCTTTTTTGTTTGCCATTATTGTTTCAATATCTTTGTCTTATATAAAGTATTTTTAACTTTTATTAATATTTTATTATAATTTTATTTATATATATTTTTATTACTACAGTAAAAACAGTAATTTTAGCTTGCCCGATCGGACGTCCAGACCCCCCCTGACCGTCCGGGACTGTTCGGTCGGACGGTTGGGCGGATGTCCTCCCGGGACAGTCCGTCGGATTGACCGGAAAAATATGTTGGGCGCTTCTTAGGGGGCGGGGGGGGCTTGAGCGGGGACCGGGCACAGGCGAAGCGGGGTGGGCCAAGATAATTTTTTTCCGAGGCCGGTAGGGCCTCGGAATCCGAAATTGAAAAAGGCCCGATCTGGGCCGTCAGATCTTCAAGATCGACGGACCAGATCGGGCCGAATTCAAATTCGAATTCGCGTCTGGTGCAACCGTCCCTCACGCGCAACTTCGCCCCGCCCCGTCGTTGGAGTTCGGCGTTGCAGTTTGCCGAGCTCCAGCCGCGGCCGCCCGCCACCCGCCGTCGCTTGCGACCCACGAGCCATCACCCGCCTGCGCCAGGTCAGTTACTTCCCTTCCTCCTCCTCCTCCTCCTCCTCCTCCTCCTCTTCCTCCTCCTCCTCCTCCTACTCCTCTTCCTCCTCCATCGTGGGGACCTTTTCCTCCTCCTCCTCTTCCTCCTCCTCCGATTCCTCCTCCCCCCCCTCCTCTTTCTCCTCCTCCTCCTCCTCCTCCTCTTCCTCCTCCTCCTCCTCCTCCTCCTCCTCCTCCTCCTCCTC
>BFEA01000241.1:0-21956 GCA_003427395.1 Chara braunii
GTTGGGCATCGCCACACAGCCTCGCGAAAAAAAAAACCTCGGATTTTTTCGAGAGCTGTCAGAAGGCCGGTTTCGAGGGCCTTCTCGAAAAGATGGTTTCGCCCAGCCTGCAGCTTCGTGGTTTTCGTGATACCTCCCGTCGGCGCTCGAGGTGGTGCTCCATTTCGAGAGTTGTCAGGCCGTGTTTGGACGGTAGTGCGCCGAAGGAGAAATGCGCAATCTTGAAAACAACTCTCGAAAATGCCCGCCAGCAGGCGCATCCTACCGTTCCCCCGAACACGGCCGCACCCTGATAACGCATGTATACAAGACATCTTTGCCGTTCGGTGCATTGACAGTGAGGAAGGCTTCCGCTCAACACGACACCGGACATGCATCCAAAATCGAGAGTTCAGCTCCGCCACACAGCACTACCGAATCGGGCCGCGGAGAGGATCCACGTTCGAGAGGAAAAATGTCGAGTGTGCTGTGTGGCGAAGGGCCCTTTCCTCTCAAAAAGCGCGCTCTCGAAAAGTTCTGACAGCTATCGAATTTTTTCGAGATTCGAGAGTGGTGTGGCGAGGCCCTAAGTTAGCACAGATTAGCTCAGAGGGCAGAGTGTCTTGTTGCCCCTGGCTATTGAAGTCTATTGGTTTTGGAGAAAGAAACAGTGTTCCCCCTTAAGGGAACAATTTCTTGTTAAGGCAATAGAAAAAAGGGAAACCCCGCAGGCTTAGGGTAGCATTAGCAGAGCAATTTTTTTTATTGTGGAGAGCTAGAAAAGCTCAGGGACACTGGACCCGGTTTCCAGGAGCCTATGCTGAGTAAAGGCCTCAGCAACAATTTTGATTCAGTTTCATTACCGGGTTGTTTGTGGGGAATTCCCGGCCCCTTTTTCTCTGAGCAATATACATAAAGTAAACGCTTTCCATAAAAAAAAAAAAAAAAAAAAAAAAAAAAAGAGATGGGTGTAAGGTCCCCCCGCGGTCTGCCCTACGCTTGGTGCATTTTGGGCGCCAGCGGAGAGGTGACCGCGCCATTTCATCTCGCAACTAAGCCGTGTAGTATAGTTTTCTGCTACCTGTGTGACTGTGGGATCACTGCGGACCGTTGATCATCTGACAAAAGGACGGTAGGATTACACAACCCGCCCTTTTGGAAGGTGAGCCAGCAGCCTACTGTTTTGTGATTGGTTGGGGGTCAAGTTGGGGATGGCAGGAGAGGCACGGGCGTTGTAGTTTTCTATGAGTTTTCATTCAGCTAATAAACTACACGGGGATTTTCCTCTTCAGTGAATGCAGGGGGAAGGTAAGGCCAGGTTTGGTTTGTCAGAGACATGTCTAGGGGCCCAAGGATCTAGTCTGTCCAATAGGAGGAATAGGATGTGGCACACCCATGAACTGTTGAAAGGAAGACCTGAGTTCGATTCCTAATGGCACCAAATGAGACATGTCTAAGGCCCCAAGGATCTAGTCTGTCCAACAGGAGGAATAGGATGTGGCACATCCATGAACTGTTGACCTGAGTTCGATTCCTAATGGCACTAGAGGAATGAAATCAAATAAGGGGATTATTCAACCTTCTTTTCCCGCCTTTTGGCGTCACACAATTGTAGAAAACTAAACTACACGGCGCATGTGGGCCGAGACCCCCGGTAGGTAGGTAGTGGGAGGTACATCGAGAGAAGAATATAGGTTATAGTTATAAAAAAAAAAGAGAGAGAGAGAAATTGAAGAACGTGAATAGCGCATCCTGGCGGACTCAGGCCCAGAATGCACCACGTATAGGCCACACAACCGGGGCCCGGGACCCATCTGACTTCATGTATGTAGTTTTTTTAGTTCAGCTGCGGCCTATGGGCGAAGAACGTGAGTCGTGTATCTTGGGGAAATCGGACAACTTGTAGCCCAGGACCTTTTTGTGGGAGGGGGAGCACACAGGACCTCGGCAGCCATTGCGGAAAACTACCCAAAAAAAGCCTTGGTTCATGAAAAAAAGAGGTGAGGGATCGGAAAAGGGGGGGGACTACTGGGCCGCTTCCGCCGGCGCTACAATGCGCTCGGACCAAGCGGCACGCTACCGGTAACGGGAGTCTGATACCACCGTGATAGTGTTTCCGTAGGTGAGGCGTCACCATCACCACGTCCTTGGTCAGCTGCCCGCCCCATATGGGGAACTGTAGATACCTCAGCGTCCCATCGTTATGTCCCCTGTGGATAACAATTAAGACTATGCGTTCTGAAAGTCCTTTAAGTAGCGTTCCACCACCTTATTCAATTGTGTTCATAATAAAGTAAAGGCAGTCTGCTTTAGGTATTCTAATCATTCGAGCTGTAAGCCTCGTTGGCATCACTGAAGTTGTAATGGAAAGCAATCGCTCTCCGCCGGCAGTTCCGCAAGCAACTCCAAACGAAGTCGAACATATTCACGAGCTCGCTAGACTATGCTACGATGAGGGCATACCAACAAACATCGACCCGGGTGAGATGAGAATCAAAGGCTATTTATTTGACATATTGATTATACAAATGAGCAGTTCATACGGTGACTCAAACGGTCGCCCCAAAAATAAGAAATAAAATAGACACAAGGTAAAATCGTATATCAAAACGACTTCAAAGTCAACCCCAGGATTGACCAAACGAAGATCGCGCGGCTCAAAGAGCACACGATTACGGAGATCTTCAGAGAAGGCACTCGTTTCCTGCCGAAGAAGGTGAAAGATGATATAATCAGAGCCTATGAAGAAGAACGCATTCAGGACGACAGTTTCAAAGCCACCCATTTCAAACGTGGGCGCGTAAAAATAGAGAGCCCTAACGTAGTCTCTTACGTAGCAAAGAGCAGCGTGTTGGCTTTGTGGTTGATAGCGAAAGGCTCTGATGATATTACCCTAGGGTCTAGTCGCTATGTCTTAGACTTTAAACCGTGGCTAACAAAAGCCAAAGTGAGAAAGCAAAGGAGAATGGATGATGAATCAACGTTTTGGGTGGTAGCAGTACAAGTCCCGCTGGATGCGATACTCTACTTGGAATCTCACGTCTGAAAGGCAATCGGTCCAGTTATCTTTACCATCCCTCGGAACCAGGTAGGCAAAAGTCCTCCTTAATTAATATCAAATTTGATATTCACCCCGGGGCAACTTGAAGAGTCAATATGAAGGATAAAATATGGATAGAAACGTGGGAGGGCGATTCGTTGGAGGTTAAKCTTGCCTCGTCATCAAGGCTAAGATGTCGTCGAGGTTGAGCCTTCTTTCACACGGAGGTTGACTCAAGGAGAGCAGCCCGTCAACAAGGACAAGGCGCTGTGAACCCCACCCAACCAGGAGCAACAAGTCAAGGTCCTTAGCCAAGGCCTACGTACTCTGGACACCTGGCAGCGAAAGCCGGCCACGGCGACCGGATTGCCGGAGGCCTAGGCCACGGGTGTCACGTAGGCTGTCGTGCTTATACTTCACTGCGTGGTTGCCATGCTGCTCGTCAGCGTGCTGTATCAGTCCTTACAGTCCTTTTTTGTGTTGGTCCGGCAGCGTTGCCTGATGCTTTTCTGAGTTGTTGCCCTGCTGCTGTGTTCCGCTTGTGGACAGTCCGCCTTCAACATGCGTCAAAGGGTTCATGACCCAAACCATCAATACGGAGATTTCGCAGATTGTCGAGGGTTCATCCTCTTGATGAGTCGATGCAACTCCGACGAAACAATCTATCATTTGTTTTTTTTTTTTGGCTTTTTCATTTTTCCAATAATTGTTTTTGTTTTTTTTTCCCTTGCTTGCTTGTTGTGGTCTTTTGACTTTTTCCCCTGCTTTTTCTGTTGGTGTGTTGTGTGSCCTCCCTCCTCTCCCATGCCCTCCAGCCTATGTGTGCAAACATCGCCTAGTACCTCAAAAATTGGGGAGCAGCTCCAACTTCAGCAACAGGGAGGCGTACTTGGCCGACAACAAATTCAGCATCAGCGGCAGGATGGAGGATATAAACAGCAACACGCCAATCCGATGTTCAACATGAGCCCCGCTAGGTTTGGAATGCCCTTTCAATACCAAATGGACTCACGGATGTAGACATGAACATCTGCTTTCGTCTAATGGTTGCAGCTGGGCGRTATTCCTCAAGGAGGGATGATCGGAGTCAGAAACATTCAATCAGCGATCCAAGCCGAGAGACCATCATCAAATCCTTGGGGATGGCAGACATTCCCGGTATTCCAGACGGGGGGAACGGGAGGGATGGGTGCCACACAAGCACCCCCCCTCCCCCGCCCCCCCTTCACATCCGAGCACCTCAACAGCGGCAGCTAAGGGCGATCCACCTCACGGTCGCATTCCAGGCGTCTCCCTGCAAGGCACGTATGCAGACAATGGAGATCTGGGTAACTTACGTTCCCGCAGCGGACTAAGTGGCAAGCATCGCCGATTGAGCTTTGACGAGGAGGCCAACTCTGCAGCCCTCGGGAAAAGAGGAGAAAATTTTGAATCCTCTATGGACGGATCTGACCAGTCCGAAGGAAGCATCCGTGAAGTCGGGATACCGGGGAGCAAGACAAAAAGAAAATGCACACTGATAACGTTACGGAGAGGATAACATGAGAACATGGAGGTAAGAATCCTCCCCATCTTCTGCTCCCACGCTAGAAACTCGTTGTGGGTACAAGCATGGGCCACATCAGACGTTGTCTTGAACTTTATCACGATCCCCTCCCTGATCTCTCTATGTCACCTGTCTTAACTAATATTATCCTATCTGCTATTAACGATATGTTCACATTCCGCTTGATCTCAGAAATGTCAATGTCAAGGTTTTTGATGGATGATCCAGTCGGGTAGGGGAGGAAATTAAAATTTCCCACCCCCCTTGCTGTAACAGGCCGATTGGAGGCGCTGGAATCCGAAGGGCTTCGGTTGATCCACTTCTCCTGCTTCATAGAAGCAAAGAGACAAAACCTTCGTCGAATGAAGGTAGAGTCTGTCATATCTGTCGAGTTCCTGTTCGAACTCGATGGGAAACTGGTTCGCGAGAAAAATCTTGCCCCTCAGTTTATCCGAAAAGCTTTCACAAACCGCTAGCTAGGATCCTGAGGGGTCACTCTACAAACTGCAAGCAATAATGCTAAGACGAAAGTCCGCATCCAAATGAGAGGGAACAGGTCAACTAATGGGCAAAATTAAATTTGCCACTTGGAATGTACAGGGTTTTGTAAATAGCTCCGGGAAATATAAACGGGATAGACTCAAGTCTTGGATTCGTGATAATAAGATTTAAATCACATGTCTACAAGAAACAAAACTAAACGAAGATAAGGTAAGGTCTCTTGGTAGATGGTGGGATGACCCCAAACTCTGGTCCTCTGCTAAGGCCACCAAAGGAGGGGTAGCCATCCTAGTACACAAAAACATTGACATAGAACTTGCGGACTATGACATCGATCTTTGGGGTCGATGGGCATTGATCAAGTTCTTCATCGAAGAACAATGATTATCTTGGATAGTTGCCTCGGTGTACGCCCCAGTTCATTCCCGTGAGAGAGGTATCTTTTCAGAGAACTCTTGTATGAATTGCCGGAGGCGGACACAGTGATGTGTACGGGAGATTGGAACTCTTCACTGGATATTTCCCTCTCTAACCCAAGCTCTTAGCTAATAAGTATGATGAAGAAGGGGGATCTCATCGACCCTTACAAACAGAGTCACCTTGACCAAGATGGGACCTGGTTTATGTGGTGCTCAGACTGCAGAAGAGGCTTAGGCAACACTCGTAGGCGTCTAGATTTCTTTCTTACACTGGCCTCTGCCTGAAAATCTGTGGATTCGATCAAAGAAGTCCCCCAACCAATGTGTGATCATATTCCAGTCTATCTCGGCTAACACACTCAAGGTCCGACAAGGGTAAGAGGGTTGTTTAAGTTTAACATTCAAAATATGAGTGGCCCTGGTCTGGTTGATTGGATGAAGAAATTCTGGTCGGATTGACATGCTGCCAAACCACGGTACGACTCCATCGAGATATGGTAGGGCGCTGATACAAACTTCATCTCTAACCTGTTGAATGTCTCTTCACGTATCCTGGCYCATAGCAAACAACAATATGAAGTGGGGATTATTAGGAAGATCAGCTACACAGAGGATAGGATGAAGGAACACCCGATTTCAGAACTAGTGGGGGGGAAAGAGCGGTTTAGGTTGTTGACAGAATGGGATATTCACCAACAGAATAAATCATAGATTTGGGCGGATCGCCTAAGGATTAAGGGGGTAGCAGTCCACGATCGGATGACAAAAGAGTCCTTTTGCAACTACGTCCCTCTAGGATCTCTCCGTCAATGAATGAATTAAAACATCCGTTTGATGTGGATGCCCCGAAGGCGAAGGAACTTAATGGACTATGTGAGTATGCGTCTCTCTATTATAAGGGCATACTTACCTCTCATATAAAAGGGGTTGAGGTCACTCAGCGTAATCATCACTAGAATAACACAGTATGTTGCCTCTCAACCACCGACAGCTGAACCTGGATCGCCCCATTACTGGGGTGTAAGTTCATGTAGCCCTGGCCTCAATGACCAAAGAAAAAGCTTCAGGCAGTGACAGTCTGCCCACCGAACTGTTTCTATGCATCTGGGACGTTGTGGGAGAGAGTCTGGTGGAGATGTACAACCAAATTCTGTTAGGGGGTTAAGTATCAACTAAGATGCACAAGGGAATGAGCGAGAGATATGAAATTAGGCACTTACATCCAATTTCTGTCTTCAATGTGTCATATAAATTGTTGGCTAAAATTCTAACCAGCCGCCAGGGACGTTACTTACCTGATCTTGTTATCCCATAACAGTCGGCCTTCACTCAGGGCTGCTGGATCTTCGACAACATAGTGACAACAATCAAGACGTTGGAAATTATTCAAAATGAGAACTGCAACCTTGTTGTTCTGCTGCTGGACCTTGAGAAAGTTTACGATCGAGTTAATTAGTGGTATGTTCTAACGACACTCAAGTGGCTAGACTTTTGGAACAACTTTATCCTTTGGGTCAAAGCACGGTACACACTGTCCACTGTGCCAGTAATGATTAACGGTCGTCTGTTTGACGGAAGTTTAATCTCTCACGGTCTCTTAGACAGGGGTGTCTATTAACCCCCCTGTTGTTCGCAGTCCAGTTCGAGGTGGTACTAAATAATATCCGGGTTAATCCCTAAATTGGGAAAATATGAACYAGTGCATCAGAATACAAGGTTAAAGCTTTGGTTGATGGCCTTTTTGTGATTTAAGATAATTTGTTAACATCCTTGTTGACATTGAAAACTTGTTTGGATCAATACTCTCTCTATTCTGAAGCAGCCATCAACTGACACAAGTTCGTATACTTCCTTCCAAAGGCCTACAACTTGAACTCTCGGTGGGGCATGAAACGCATTCATGAAGAAGAGTTTAAAAGATTTTTCAAGAGTTAAAATCTAGCTAATCGACTGCTCAGACAATCAGGAAGATCTTCTGCCCCAAAAAACCTTTCAGCAACTGGCTATATGAGGCAAAGCCCCACATCTCTCTCTSTTTGGGCGTGCGATGGTGTTGAACGRGACACTTTTTGCGCTCCTTTGGTTTGTAGGAACGGCAAAAACTTTCAATTCTCACCTGTACCTGATTATTAGATGGCGTGCAACGAAGTTTCTCTGGAAGCCGTTTACTGAAGAAGATGCTAACTTCCTATCTAAAGTGGCATAGGAGATGTTGTGTCTTCCAAAAAATGAGGACAATTTGGGGATTTTCGACCCTAAAAGGCAGAACAACGCTATGCTAGTGAAGTGGGTTGTCGGGCTTGCYTGGACTCCCCGGTCCCCCACTAGGTACATCTCGTGAAACATATTTTAACTCACGAATGAAACTTGTCACGAGAAAAAGATGTGTGGACTATGATCTTCATTCCTTCATATCAGCGCCGCATGGTAAGATCCCCTTTTTTTGTCTGCAAAATCCATGCCTAGAAGAAACTTCATGGTGATTTTTGTAAGACTCTCACATCCAAGGCAGAGTCTTGGAACAATCTCTGTTTGAAAACCCGTACATACACTCCCCTGAAGGCATATGGTTTAAGGTTGATAGCCTGATACTGCCTCTGGTAGTTTTGGTAGAGCCTTGATAGAGAAAAGGGGTCATAATAATAGAGGACATATGGGACGACCTGACCGGTACATGGATATCATAGGACCAGCCGAGACAGAAACTGGGCCGTACTCACCAAATGGAAGAAAGACGAAGAGTCGTTATTAATGTTATCCCGGAAGAATGAAGCTTAATTAGTGGTCCCGATGGAATTGACCCACCTGGCACCTGGTTGGTTTATAACTTACCCCTGAATTATCAGTATTGGAAGCTACTTAATATCCAGCCAGACGGCACATGCGTTTTTCAATACTGGACCAGGGTGGCTAAGCATAATCAAGTGAAGCAACCAGAGAACAACCAGCCTCCACTGGGTCTTGAACTGTCTCAAGTTCGAGTCTTTGAATCAGCAACCGAAGCCGGTATAAGCCAATAACATAAGATTCGTGAAAACCCAACAATTTTTTTTTTTGGTTTGAACGAAATCTATTATGGATTCTGAGCGTATGGTTTTTATGCCTCCAGCAATATTCTTTGCAAAGTAAAAAACCCACAAAAAAAGAATAAAAAAATAAATTTTGAGAACCACTTGAAGTGGCGAGAACAAAATCAGGTTTTTCCACAATCAATTATAACTAGGYGAAGTAATGTATATTTTGAAATTGAAATATACATTTTTTTTTTAATCTCAAAAGATCATGTGTATAGTCTGTGGGCAAACTTCCTTTTTTTTAATGTTTTTTAAACTTTTTTTTTTTGTTGTTTCTTTCAGTTTTGTATTTTTAACTTGCGTTTGACTAAGAATTTGAAGATGTCTCCGGGACAAAGGTTGTTTGTGCTATTATTTTACATAACAATGATGACATACATTTTTTGGCAAGGATTTAAATGTTAACTTCAAAATTGCTTTATAAAGTCTATAATTGTTTTTKTTTTTTTTTTCCAGAGTCTATAAAATGTTGGAAATGGCATGTAGCCCTATATGCTAGAAGTCATTAAAACTATTTTTTTACAACTTTCGAGTTTGTTTTATTGGAACTTTGTTTTTTTGTCAATGTATTGAGAATGATTTATAGTCCTATAACAGGATTTTTGCATGCAAGAGTTCTCCTCCACATTTTAAGGATCGCTCGACTGTTTGCCTGATTTTTTGCTTTGTCTTTTGAAAAGTGGTCGAAAATGTATTTTTTTTTTAAACCAGAAATAATAGTTTGAGTTCTAATTTTTCATTCTAAACAAAATGTTGGGTTTTGTGGTTTTGTATGGTTTTCACGAATCCAGTGTTCAATGTATCTTGTTTAACAAAGGCAAACTAGTACGGGAGATAAAAGTTGACCCCAAAAGCTGGGAATGGAGAGCGGAGGGTAAGAACGGCAAGAACCTTTGTCATTGAAGACCCCACAAGTGATAGCTAGATCAAGATGGACCYGAGCTATTTAAGAAGATCCGACTATTATTGACAAGCTATTGGAGCGGTTTTGGGAACAACTGAAGATGATCATTCCCTGTCAACGATCTGCCTCAATCCTTTGGCTTTTGTTCTTGATGGCTACCCCGTCATCGATATGGCTAATTGAACATGGAGTCCAAGTGGACATGGCTTGTGCTAGGTGCAATTGCCAATGGGCGTTTGAATCTACAATTCACCTATGGTGGGATTGTCCACGTTCAACAAGTATATGGCAATGGATCAGAGCCTCTTGGCATAAGATCACTAACTCAATGTTCTCATAGGACAAGCATTGGATCCTCTTGGGAGGAGTGTCAGGAGACATGTGTTTGCACAAAGGGTGGGGATATGTTGGTCAAGTGGTGAGGGCGGTTGCAATCACAACAATCTGGCACGAAAGAAACACAAGAGTTTTKGACAAAGTGGAGTCACTATGGACTAACAAACAGACCAGAACCTTTCTCAGCAGACAACTCCGCGTGGCTATTCTAGCAGATTGGAGACGTAAAGTGACAAAGGCGGACAACAGGGAGATCGGTCTGCAGTGGTTCAACGAGACCTGGAGCAATGACCATAAGATCTCCTCAGTCTCCCCACAGGGTCACTTGATCCTGAATTCCTGGCTCTTTAGTGTTTGACGGTAAGGGCAAGCACCTACCTTGTGCTCGGTAGCAATAATCGTAGGAGATTGGCAGGTGGCAGTGAAGGTTGAAGGAGCAGTTACTTTTTTCACTCAAGATCCAACGGGATGTTCCCACCGTTTTGTAGATGGCTTGGCAGTGTTTAGATAGAGGTTGTTCGATTCTGATATATAAGCTAGATGWAGAGTACTGGTTTGTTAGGTAATGAATAGATGCGACTCCCATAGGATTCCCCTTATAGTTATTATATTATTTTATAATATGCGAGGTTTTGAGGTTTTGAGGCTTGAA
Organism: Chara braunii; assembly: GCA_003427395.1. Taxonomy (NCBI): domain Eukaryota; kingdom Viridiplantae; phylum Streptophyta; class Charophyceae; order Charales; family Characeae; genus Chara; species Chara braunii. The sequence continues at coordinate 10,452 of BFEA01000241.1, forward strand.
GCAGGTTTCCCTTTGGAGTGGTAAGGTTGAGTTAGTAATTGGGTTGTAGTGGTGTCTGTTTTGTTGTAGGATGGTATAAAATTAAAAGGTTTTGGGGGCTGCTGAAGTGGTGGTTTCTGGCTGAGATAAACTTATCTTGGATTGTGTGTTTTTGCAGATCTGTGGCGAGCTTTGTTGTTTCTTTCCCTTTTTTTCCAAGGTTGGATATAGTCAGGACAGCGGTATGGAATTGGCCATTTTTGTTGCTAGACATTATTCCATCACCTGCACGGTCTGCACTTATACTGGGTAATGCTCCCAGAGCTCCCTTCTTTCTAGGTTGTTTGTTGAGGTAGTTTCGGCCTCCGGGGCCTTTCYGAGTTTGCAATATTATGAGCAAAGTTTCTTTTATATAAAAAAAAAAGGTTAGGCCACGAACTCCTCAACGGACAACCCATAAAATAAACTTACTAGGACAATTTAGTAATTTACCTAGCTCGGTTCTCCAACCAGGGGCAAAGTCCCACTTACCCGAATTCTCAATTTTTACCGTAGATCATGAAGATCAACGGTCATGAATGAAGCATCAACGTACTAAGTGGGACTTGGCCCCAGATTATRTGATTTAGCCCCGCTGCTCTGATAGCTCACCTACCCTGGGAAAAAGAGTTGTCACCAAGGCCTACAAGGCCATACAGACCAAGCTTTAGCTTTTGTGGCTTCGCGGGCCTTGATARCAATTTTTTTCCCCACATAAACTAAAGCTGGGTTGTTTTCTACAACCCTCTATGGTTCATGTTGAAAACTCCTCCGAATGGTGGGCAGTTGCTGCTTTTCTTGAAGGAATGGGCCGTCATTATATCTATTACAGCAGACCGCGTAGACAAGATGTGTTAGTGAGGAATGTGTCCGTCTTCAGGCTGCGGGCGAGCGGCCAAGTGTTAGGGCATACTTGTGACGTTCAACCTCACGCCCTTTACTTTYATACGGTCGGAGCGACCAAAATGCGGAAAAGGCCCATGAAAACAGCAGATGGGGGTGTGCCACAAWTTTTTGCAAAATTGAGTGTGGAAACACATACAGGACTGAAATGGGGGAGTATTACCCTCTTCTCCATTCCCTTCTAATAATTTAGCTACTCGACTTTGATTATCGAGTACTAGTGCAGCTGCAGGAGGTGCTTGGTTGCGTTTCGGCAGGGGGCATTTGCGAGCGAAATGCACGAATTGTTTACAGTTGTAACATTCCACACGACCAATCCATTAACCGGTTGGGGAGCTGCGGGAGGGACAGGAAGAGAAGCTTGCACAGGAGGGGGAGGTGCAGGAAGCAAGGGGTAAGTCGGAGACGGATTGATTCAAGGCACTCGGGAAGCGTTTACCCCACCGTTTTGGCCCATAGGTTCTCACAACACCTGCTGTAACCGGCCCATTTGTGCATGATGTGTCTGAATCAGGTGGTTCATCCACTCCAATTTTCGGGTGGTAGCAGAATGAATCATTTGAGTTTGATAAACGTTTGTAACCGTAGTATGCGTTTGCCTGGCGGGTTGTGGTACAATAACGGTTACAGAGGTGATCATGAGGAGGAGAAGAGGAAGTTGGAGGTGGGGCGATTCAAGGGGTAAGGTTTCGTAAAGGAGTGGGAGCCTGTTGCCGTCCAACGGGGTTTTCTGGATCTTGGCGGTAATAAAATCGTCCTATTGATCTTAACCAAGATTGCCACTTGGTTGCCACATCTTCTATCGTATCTACTATGTCTTCATCGCCCTGATCTATGCGGCTTCTCGTGTCTCTGTGGCATTCAGTTTGAGTGTTTTCACAATAATCACGTTCAAGGCCGTTGTTTTAGGAGACACCTTTTTCTTCAACTTAGCTTTCAGAACCGTCGATGAACCAATTTCGAGCGGCGGTTTCCTATCTTCTAGACTTGTCCAAGTCCTATAAAATATGTCCACGATATCAGGCAATCACTCGCTTGGTTCATGTGGACGCGTTTTCAATACATGTCACGCAGGTTCTTCACTCACCTCGTCAAAATTTAATCCTTAAATGTTGCCCAATCTACCCATTGGTGATGCTGAAACCAATCATGAGCAGAGTCCCTCACAAGCAACTTGATGATGCACAGCGAATCCCTAGGCCTCAACGACTTCGAGCGATGCCTCTGGATGGGTATGATTAGGGTAGAAAGAAAGATAGTTGGACTGAGTAGTACCATACGGGGAGTATGTCATTGAGTTTTGGTCACAGTTGCCTCTCCCCGTGCGTCAACCGATCAACTTCGCATGATGATAGGACCTCTCTGAACCAATCTAGAAGTATTTGGTCCTTCGGAAGCTTGTCCTCTCGCCATCTCTTCTCACTGCTTGAAACAGACACGTGTCGGCGATACATGTCGGCTCCAACACCAACCTTACGCCCTGTACTGTCTTCCGGTCGCAGTGACTAAAATATGGAAAAGGCCGTAGAAAATAGCAAGATGTGGTGTGCCAAGTATTTATGAAAAATTACAGACAGAATTGAAATTTCCCGTATGGTCCCAGTTTAGTGAGAAGGTGAAATCGACGAGCGAGAAAAGCGAATTCAATCTTATTTTCAACATCTATCTAATCCAAAAAGTATTTTTGGATATCATCACAGGCAAATCGACGTCTTTTCCACCAGAAGGGGGGGGGACACTCGTGAAATCACAGGTTCGAACCAGGTTTTGCCGCCATTTTTCACACAGCTCAGGGTTTGGTGTGGAAGGCCGTAGATGACGTCCTTCTTCTTGAACTCGTCTTCTTCGCATGTCTGATAGTTGAACCCTCGCGCCTGAAAGCGCTCTATGCGTCGATAATCGCTGCACAGTGTGCGAGGTTAGTGGGGCGCAACTGTCGTTCACGGGATAACGATCAGCTCGTTAAAAGGCAATAGCAAAGAATAAGGGGGAAGCTGAGTATCAACAATTACAAATCTCTTGCTTTAGCCGAGCTTGAAGCCATCAAAGAAAATGCCCCTGCTAAGGAGGGAGTAGATCGGAAAGCGAGAAGTGGCAAAAACCTCTCAGCTTGCACACATACGTTTAATCCAAAAAGATGACGACCACCACTTCCTACGCATCAAACCCATTCCATGAAAATCTGTTAGATATGATGTGGAGGTGTAGGGACTGCCTTATAGCACGACCATTGACTCTAGGGCAGTCGTGTTGGTCATATCGCTTTGTTTGGTTGAGAGAGTCGGAAGGAAGAATGATTAGGAAAGATCGAGGCAGCAAGATGGATGATGAACATCGCCTTTAGGGTAGGAAAAATCCACGCACTCGAAGATTATGATGTGATCATCCTAAATGCGACCTCTCACGATGTACTCATCGAATTGCCTAGTCTCAATGCCTTGCTTGCTAACTTGGATTTGAATGTCAGGTAGTGGTCCTAAAGAATACGGGAGGGAAGTCGTATAGTGTCCCGCTGCGCCTTACTCTTTGTAAACCTCGAGATACCCCTCCAGTAAACCTCGAGATACCCCTCTTGCCATCGCAACTTGAAAGTTGCATCCGAGCGATCCTACCTGAAGGATCCATGGACGACTCCAACCAAATGGAACTTACGGAAGGAAGCAACGACAGATTCGGCGTCTTGCTCCACACCGATTTAGGGAGCGAGGAAGACTCAAAGGTAGAGAACTGACATATACGATAATGGGTTACCCTATGCAACAAAAGTCGACAAAGACCTTCGTGATCACAAAACGAAAATCCTGTGCCAAGAAAATCCAGCGCGCCCGTACACTGATTATAGGAGAGCCGCTCGTACCAATTTCGAGGTTGCCCGAATCTTTGGAACCCCTGGAACCATGTAAGAAGCAGTCGCTCCCCTGCTACCACGTTACTTAGATAAGAGGTATTTTTGTGATGTCACCAAGCTGCCTCCTCGTTCCTTGCTCACAACAGGGAAAAAAATACGGATGCTTCAGCGAGGCGCCGAAGCTCGGACTTTGGAATCCCCTGAGCAATTTGACGTCTCCTCGTTTGAATAGGAATCGAAATTACCAAGACGATTATGGATCCTCGGGATGAGGCAGATCGGATTACACCGTAAGAGCACGTTGCAATCACGGAGCCGACACGCAGATGGTTACTACTGTGTTCTCCTAAGTATCGGATAATTCATTCATCTCATCGCTCCCAACCCGGAGTTTGAAACCAATTCGCACAAAGCAATTGAAGGTTGTAATCAATGAGCAGTCATATGTATTGCATTTGCCTAAGCACGTGCCGAGTGACATTCACCGATTGATTGTAGATATTTTAACTGAATATCAAGGGGCAATTAGCGTCAGTGATGCAGATATTGGTTTGTCTTTGGTAATCCAGCACACGATACAGACGAGAAACTATCCGCTCATTCACTACTAGTACAAACCCTACCGATACTCCCTTGCCGAGACACTAGAGCAAATTAAGGAATTTGAAGTGAATCGATGGATTGAGCCTGCTACAGGTCCCTACTAGTAGTCGTTCCCAGTTGTGTTAGTTCAAAAAATCCGCATTTGCATTGATTACAAAAAATTGAATGATATCACGATCAAAGATGTGTTCCTCCTACCTAGGATTAACGATTTGTTGGATGTGATTGGGTGTGCCAATTATTTTTGTAAGTTTGATATTCGCCACAGACTCCATCACATTTTGGTAAAAGAGGAGGATCGGTCGAAAATGGTGTTTGTTCTGTTTGAAGGCATATGGCAATGGATCCGTTGTCCCATAGGAATATGCAATGTGCATGCAACTTTTTAGAGTTCGTCAACAAGACACAACGTTTATGTCATTGTGTATATGGATGATATCCTGGTGTATTTAGACTCCCTTCTCACCCATGCACAACATAAGCAGTAGTTTCTTGGCGCCTTGTGGGACACCGAGTTTAAGATTGCCCTTGAGAAAAGTGAGTTTTTCCTTTTAGAAATCTCATTTATCGGGTACATTGTGACACGTGGTGGTTTGAGGCTAGACCCACAGAAGATCTAGGCGTTTCACGAACGGCCCACGCCCACGTCGACTCGGATGACATAAGTGTAGGCCTTTTTTGGGGTTAGCCTCGTACTACTGCCAGGTCATCAATACCTTTGCGGTGATCGCACGACCCCTGACGAATCTCCTATTGAAGGACCAGCTGTTGCATTGGGACACAAAGTGTGATAAGGTATTTTCCACTTTGAAAAATGCCCCGACCTCAATACCCATTTTAATTCAGCCCGATCCAGAGAAGCAGTTCATACTCATCACTGATTAGCAACCGGAGGCACAAAAGGGGAAAGACAGCAAGGAACACGCCATCAAGTACGCGTCCAAGATGGTGCCTGATGAGCGGCGGAACAATTCGGCACCCCAGGTTAAATGCTATGTAGTGGTGTGGGGAATCCAACACTCCCATCCGTATTTGTATGGACATAAGTTCCTTTTGGTGACTAATCACGAGCCCTTACTGACCCTTAAGAAGCAACAGGCATGATCGGGCGATGGGCAGTGAGGCTACAAGAATACGACTTCAACATCATTTATAGAAAGACGGAAAGACACGGGAACGTGGACGGATTGACGAGATTACATCGGCCCAGTAAGGTACCAAAAGGAGAAGAGATTATTATGTGGAACGATCCGCAATCTCCTAAAGGGCCCGCCTACGGAGAAGTGAAGATTCTCGTTCGATCTGCAAAGAAGTGACACGTGGCCACGTGGTGACGAACGGGGAAGGTAACAATGAGACTCATCTTTCTCCCGCCCCTTCTTCATTTCTTTTTCCTACCTTACCGGTTTTGCTATTTTTATGAAGCTATCTTGTGAGTCTATTATGTTCGTATGCGTCCGCACGGGGAAGGGTATGTCGATTGGGTGGATTGTAACAGGTACGTCTCAAGAGCCCACGGGTCGTGCATCCAATATAGAAATCCACAGAAGTTGTGACTTTCCCCTTTGTGCTACACCGACAAGATTATGATGGAGGCTCGATTCCTCCTTTATATTGCTTGAAAATACATAACGGCTTAAGCGCATCGAGGTTTGGACGAATATTGTCCTAATAGCGATAGTTGTAGGGAACCCCTTAACGAGTATTCTAAGGAAGATCATAGTCGGACCAACGACATGGCACAAGATTATGGATGGAAGAAGGGAGGATTTAGGAAACGGAAAAACCGACGGGAGCGGTATTTGCAGGACAGTGTCGCACCCATTCATGGGGTATGGTTAAATTAGATCAGCCCCTCAGAGATGGCTGGTCACTTTGTTATCAGGATTACGGAGTCGTCTATTGATACGAACAGTTGGTATTGGTCTAATATCCAAGACGACGTTAAATTCATTCAAAAACATTATCCGATTTGCTCAGCCGACAAAGCGTCGATTCAGCCGTCGAGGTCTATCAAACAACTGTAGTCAAACGACCATTTCGGCGGGTTAGCATGAATACAACGAACATCGTCGTCCCTCCTGGTCCAAATAATTGTGAATATTCGATCCTGCTCATATTTGTTGATAATCTTTCTAAGTCGATCGAAGCCTACCCATGCAAGACAAGACAAATGACGAATATTCTGCGGTATGTTAACCATTTCCTCGGAATGCATCAAGACATCGAGGAGATCTTAATTAACTTTGGTGCAGAGTTTCGGGGAGAAGTCATAAGGAGTCTGGTCATACACGGTGTCTCCATTCGGAACACCACGCCTCATATGTCCCAATCGAACGGCCTTGTAGAAAACGCGAACCAAGTGATCAAGAAGGCCCTTCGACGAAACATCGGAGCCAGAGATATGAGGCATTGGCCCTATATTGTAGATGAAATCTTGGCCATCCATCAGGGTATCCCCCATGAGTGTACACGTATGTCCTCCCTCCAGTTACAGACCAACAACCTAGCCTGTGTTTCTCTACCAAGGCTAAGGAACGAAACTGCACTAGGACGGCGTTTTAAGAGGACGACTATCAAAGAATAAGCCAAGAGACACTTGGAACTGATGAAACGACTCTTCCTCGGCTAGCCCAGAAGAGGTAGTGAATGACTGAACCGGCCTAGGGCCGATAGGTTCAAAGTTATGAGGCTAGAAATGGGAATGCTGGGCCTCGTCCTGAGTATAAATTAGAGGACATCATGCAGGTAAGGGAATGTGCTTGCCAAGGGAAGTTCACGCCACAATTCTTTGTCAAATTCTGCGTTGTCGAGCTTTGTCCTAACGGAGTGAACACTATGTGCCTTGCCCCTGAAATTTCAGGCAGTCGTCGAGAATACCGATCATCCGACAACGGTCCTACCGCCGCCCCCTGCCTACCTCTCCCCTTCATCCGTCTCTATCTGACTCGCCCCTACCCTCTGAGTGAGATAGTGAGGATTCTGAGTCTCTTCTCTTTCTCTCCCCAAAGGTCTCAACGTCACTTTCCCCGCTGTCGAGCGCATCCGTCCGGCGCTGCTCGAGGCAGCGCGGGACCCTCTTGGCCGCGTCACGCAGGAGTTAGACCAACCTTGTAATAAACACACAAGTGGAGCTTCCTTAGGCCGCTCCGGCCAAGTGCGCCAGCCATACCTCTCGCGAGCCCCTACGACAGGATAGGGCCTACGCGAGGCACAACTTACCTCCACCTTACGGGAGATGTCACCTCCCATCGGTGGGCGTATCCCCGTCGAGCTACCAGTCTACAGTACGAAAGCTAATCAGTTGCAATCGCAGAGGTGGACCAGCCGAGGGCGTTTCTCGTTCGCTATAGTATAGGGGGTACGCGCGGTAAATACGCCTCTTACGAACCCGCGCGTGAACCGTCATCTTGGGTGGGCTGAAGTCCCAGGCGCGGCCCGTCGCCGGTCGACTAGGACATACTCTGCACACCACGCGCACACCACTTTAACACCTAGGGTACGATCACACACGCACACATGCACGCAAACAAAACGACACCAACGAACGACGCGCAAATCCCAGTCCCTTCTGCAGCCATCCCATAACTTTCAAAATACAGAAATTAGATAAGTGCTGCAGGCGAAAGCCAATATAAGGACTCGTGGGCGTAAGGTTACCTTATGTTTAACTCACAATGCCTAAGTGTGTGAGTGATGGCAATTAATGCCCTCGCGGTATTGAATGGCTGAAGGAAACAGTATCGTGAGGGGTTTACCCTTCACGATATTAAACGGTTGAAGGACGTGCCGTTCGACTTTCGTGGCCACTCTGTCTTAGACAGGGTGTCACGACAGGCAGCCCACCAAGGATCCACTTGAAGGGAAACCCCCCCCATCTTGTGGAGCCGGAACCCGCCTTGTTCTGGACAAGGACCTCGAACGCAGGTTCAAGACTAACGTCCGATTAAAAAGTGCCAAAAAGCAAAATAGTAGAGGGGGTCCCTTCTCAATTAGGCCTGCAATTCGCACCACCGCGCGAGCACCGCTCGCGGCCAGGTACGTGATGCTGCATAAGACACCTATTAAGGCATACGTCATGGGGCGACTGTCTTATCCAACCATAGTGATGCCTCAAACAAGGCGTAGTGTTCGCTAGAACGTCTATCAGCGCATACCTTATGAGGTGACTTCCCTTCTCACTACAGGAGTGCCTCGTCCCATAACTTAAGTAAGGACAAATCGTATAAGCGTCGCGCGCTAGGCTTAATATAAAACCGCGCAGGCGTGGGGACTTTTCATATCCACTAGCAATGCCTAAATACGCAGCAGTCGCAGTGATGGCGTACTATGCAGTGCCCACAATCATGCGATCCCTCGTAGTCGCGAGGGCCGCGTTCGTCACTCAAGTGTCGGCTGACACGCGCCTTGAGGGTTAATCTCTTGACGCTGGACAACCGCCAAGTGCGGTTGAATACCACACCCCCTTCTGCACCGTGCGGAATGGGTGGTAGACAGGTTCGGTCCTGTCGTGGCAGCCAGGGTTCCATCGCCCTGGGGGCAACCCACCTCAGCGGGGGTTTGTCGTCAGGTCAAAGGGTTTGATTTTGACGGCTGCCACGGACTACAACGTCCAACTATCATAACTCAACAAGTCGTACTTTAAACATAGGGAATCCTTCCCCATCTAATCCTTAGTTCGAGGTCCACCCTCACTCAGCTCCCTCTTACAACGCGATACACCCTCAAGTATTTCAGGCACACTTATACACTTTTACAACGAAGGGGAATGTAACGTAAGACGATCACTTCTCACAGTCACTGTGGGGTTCCTTCCAACAATATATATGCAATTCGCAGGCAATCAAATCTTGAACCGGAACCACAAAACGTACCTGCAATCACATCAAAATTCAGCCAAAAAAATTATTCATGCACTACACGGGGTCAACTTCAACCCTCCACTGTACCCATGCCCCCTTGCTTTAGCCATACAATCCTTACTCGTGTGTGACTCCTCAAAATAATAACTCAGTACTTTTGTTAAATGGCCATTCAATAAAGTCTGGGTGAAAACACAATAAAACAAATCGAACACAAGACTGAAGTTTTTTAGGTTGGGTGACAAGAGTGGACTGGAGTTGAGTCGCAAACCGATAAATCGGCAACCGACCTGCTATTCAAGATAACAGCAGATGATCCTTGTAGGATCAGCTTGAGACTAGTCCAATTTTCGAATCAAACGGTCAAGAAGACCTGTAACATAAGACATGTCGATATCCAAGTTAAATGCATAAGCGCTAGAATACCCTCTATGTCACGTCCCCTCACAACATTCTCTATCGCCACGTGTCGAAAATAATTTAACTCCTCTAAAAACAAGAAAATTTCAGCAGCGCTTCCCGTAGGAAAGCTGACTTCTCAAAATATATATAAGCTTAAACACGAAACCTTACAAATAAACCTTAACCCCATAGGTAGAATTTTTCCTAACTCCCTAAATTAGCAAAAATCCGAGCAGCATCTCCTTTAGAAGGGTAGACTTCCCAGATTTGTACTAAGTCAGATATAGACTCAAGTAAAGAACTTGAGCCCTGCCCAGACAAAATTTGACTAACTCTTTGGATTTTTGCAGAAACTTCGGCAGGACTCCCCCTGGAAAAGTGCTTAGGCAAAATTCATACAAAGCTGAATTCAAGATCTAAAATAACCCCAATTCTCAAAGTCAAGATTTTGTCTAACTCCCTGATCTAGTAAAAATTTGGGCAGCACTCCTCCTAGAAAAGGAGGTTTCCCAAATTTATACGAGATCAAACATATGTCTTAGACAACAATCAACTTTGAGAAGTCAGATTTCAGCTAACTCCCTGATTTTGCAGAAATTTCGGCAGCACTCCCCCTAGAAAAGTGCTTTACCAGAATTTCTACAAAACCAAGTACAACAAAAGATCCCAGGAAATACGAAAATCTGACTAAGCAGAACTGACTCAGCTCAAAACATACAGAAACCAAACTAACTCCTATCGCTCTAGCATGTGACGAGCATCTAAAGCAACTACCTATCCCAACTGAAACTTAGACAAGGTAGTATCCAGACTCAACCACATGCAAGCCAATCCACAAAGGTAAGTACTCTCACCATCCCATATTCGGTTCCTTGTCAACAATAGTTCGTAATCCCTCTGTGAATTAACCCTTTTTATACCCAACTTGCATAAGGCACAGGCTAGGCCACCTGAACTTACAGAGCGCGCCCAGCCCAGCGAGGTATAAGGTCAAAATACCTAAACTTATAGAGCGTTCTGACTTAGCCAAATATACACGAACAGAGGGCACAGCTACTTCTCTCTTCTTTGGGCATATGTCCAGACCATTATAGTCGCCCTGAACTGTTTAATATTCAAATTATATATAGCTCTCTGAACTTAGTCTTCGAAAGGGCATAAGACTGATCCATCTGTCTCAGACACGATGCTCAGTTAGCCCATGTTACCTCCAATTATATTCTCATTTATACTCTCTTTGTGTTTGTGATAAGCTATAGTCAGGCTACCTAAACTTATAGAGCGGTCTGGCTAGCGTGTTCTTAAACAATAAAGTAGTATAGTATAGCCAAGTTATAACCATTGGGTTCCAACATGTGTGAGGCATTGGGTCAGACTACCTAAACTTATAGAGTGGTCTGATCCTCTCCCAGGTTCGTTCCTCTCTGATCCAACTGTGTGATACACTGGGCTAGACTACCTAAACTTATAGAGCGGTCTTCCCACTGTCAGAATTACTCCATCAGAATAAAACAGGAAAAGGACTGAGCTACCTAAACTTATAGAGCGGCTCAGACCTTCTCTTTCAGCCTTAAAGAAACTGACTGAAAATCCCAAATAAACAAGGCAACACAGGGTACCTAAACTTATAGAGCGCCCTGGGTTCCTAAAAATCACCCTCAAAGTCAAACCCTCACAAGTCAGAGCAGTCAGGGTACCTAAACTTATAGAGCGCCCTGGGTTCCTGAAAATCACCCTCAAAGTCAAACCCTCACAAGTCAGAGCAGTCAGGGTACCTAAACTTATAGAGCGCCCTGACCCTCCATGCAATTCACAGCACTGGCTCTCCCTCAAACTTATGGGGACTTCCCAGCCACCAGAGCTTCAGGC
>BFEA01000241.1:23866-40714 GCA_003427395.1 Chara braunii
CGCACGACCCTTTCCCATCCGGGTTCGCAGCCTCGTTTTCGCATGTACCCGGCCTGCCTTGCCACCGGGTTCCTTCCCGTTCTACCCGCAACGTCCCCGCCCCGCTATCCTACAGATCCCATCGATYCGATCTCAACGGGCATCMTGAAGGCCTTCGTCACGGTCATTTTCCGCTGGCCCTTCGGGTTTCGGGCAACCTCCGCGTCTGCCGCCTAGTCAGCATCTCCGCGCTGATCCGGCCTCCCTTTCCCCTACGGCACACATCCATCCTACCTTCTCGTCCGGGTTCATTCCCGGCCTCATGCATACTTACCTCATACCGTATTTGTGCCCTCCCCACTTTTTACGAATACCCCTAATGACGCCAGCGCCCTACGATATTTCCGGTCATGCGTCATCACTACGTTCGGGCCGTACTTATTCCCTCTTACCTCTCATGCGCCCTCCCCTGGCGCGGCTCCCGACTAGGTTCACGCAAGTTCTTGACAGCCTCCCACACCTTTTTTCGGATACTCCAAGGGGCCTGTACAAGACAGCCCCCACGGCACTGGCTACGTCTGCGTAGTCTTAACTTTCCTTCAGAGCCCTTTACATCAGCAAGCACCCCGGTTCCGCCCCCATGCATCGCAAACAAGGAGGGGTAGAGAAAGGCGGCCCCGGTCGCCGAACTGCTTTTCCYGGTTTATGCGTGTCATCCTTGCGCAGGGGCCATGCTAATCTCCTTCCTGTCCAACCCCGGTCTTAAGGAATGCCCGACAACTCAAACCAGACCCCAGAAAAATCAACGGGGCATCGCAAGAAGAACAAACCCCGCCCCACAGCACTATAAAGCCGGCGTGGCCCTAAATAAGTCGGGATTATAAGGCCTTACGCGGTCTTGTACTCGGAGGTCAGCGGGTATATCAGCGGGCTAGACTCTTAAGTAGGCCCCCAGTCGTAGTAGCGGGCTTCAAAACGGGATAGGGCCGTCCACCGAGGGGCAAGAAATACAAAAAAAAAAATAGGATCATAAAACAATATAAAAACTTAGGCCAGAAACCGGGTCTGCTGGCACCTCGTCTGCCTCACGAATCGGACCCGTCATCGCAGCTGCCAACAAAACTGAGGGGGATAGCCTCATCAGGCCCTCAACCCCTCAGTTTCTTGCCGCTCCATCGCTTCCTTGCCGCCGTCGGTTGGCCTTGATTCCTAAACCTTCGTAGCAACAGCCCGATGTCGTAACCGAGAGGGCTAAGCCCAAGCCGGGGATTGGCTCATGCAAAGTTCACTATAAGGCGGTGCGGCCTACTGCTAAAAGTCGGGAAAGTGGCCCGAGCCTCTTCCCCGCCTACAACAGTGCGCGCGGCCGCCGAGTACCCGCGCCGCCTCACCCAAGTCGCGCCGTCATCATCGCTCACGCCACTCCCCATGCCGAATCCTACCGCCGGCCGCGTGCGGTAAACAAAGCCAAAACTCCTTAATCCTTTAATTTAGTCAATGAATAAACAATAAGCCGRACAATTATACCGGCATCACGATTAATCTTCAAACAGGAAAATCACACGCGCGCCTCAATACTGAGCGCCCACTCACACTCCTTGCTTAGACAACCCTCAGCTCGCGCGTAGACGACCACCGCGCTCCGCACGAGCACTTCGCAATACGGGTTAAATCCAAACCCTTCTGTCACTTGCAAAAAACAGGGTGGATACCCTTGTAAGGGTATTCGCTCCGACAACCTACCGGACTATATTAAGCGACGTCCCCGTCGCTTCGCCAGATCAAAAGGCTGTAAATCCATTCACACTCCAAATGCTAACGAGAAATAGAACCAATCCGATTAGTCGACAGACTCAGGGTCGAGGCCTCCACCAGACCATTCCAACCATATCATCATGTTGCCAGGGTTCTAACCTGGGTCTCCGCCGTCCTTATACTAGGGCGTCGGGATACTTACTTATTATTATACTACAACATGATACTCAAGTGGCCCTCATAACCATCCTTTCCCCTTCGTCCTAGACAAACGCCGACCTCTCGTTGGGTGTCCCGTTTAGTCTCTTCCGCTATAGACAGAGACCTCCCCCGGGACGAGGGCTTTCACTTAGACCTTAGAAGGCATTCTCGCCTTCCTCCTCAAAAGAGACCTCACAATCCAAACAATGCATACGCACATATATATATATCGTCTCAGCTTTTTCTGCAGTCTAGTACAGAAGCGCTAGGTCTCGTCTCCGCCCACCATAGCCTGGTTGATCGGGCCAGGTCTACGACCTTTCCTGATAAACAGTCAATCAGGACTTTTTCACAGACTCGACTTTTATCCCACGGAGCAATTTCTCTGGGGCGGGCAACTCCCCTTAAACTCTTACCCCGCGGGCCCGCGGCCAGGTTGTGCCGGCTCGCAGCCATCCACTAGGGTTATATCCCAGTGATACTAAACTTTACCGTTTAGTTTGGTATTCCCTGAAACATGTCCCAGGATTAGCACAAGCGGCTAGACGGGGTGTCGCAAAACAAATCACAGGCCCATTGCGGGACTTCGCAGGGGTCTAAAGGCTTTTACCGGCCCTTCTTAACTAGGTATGGCATCCTTCGCACAACCACAAATAAATCCCAGTTAGACCAGCAAGGCCATGGCCCCCGACTTGATCAGGGCCAGCAGTCACCCACCCTAAGACATCTCTCGCCCAACACTCATTGCGACATTCTCAAACTTCTCAAACATCGTGGCTCTTTCTCGTCAGACTTTATCTTGCAACCCAAAGTTTTTCATGCCACTCAATCTTTTACCCACCTTTAACTTGTAAAGGTGCCTCTCGAGACAAATTTTCAATAAACAGCCTTGACCACCTTCCAAAATCATGAAGGGGTTTCTAACTGAGGACTAACTCATGAGTCCTCTGCCACAACTCAATCAATAATCATTTGGCATGGCAAGGTACTCAATTTTCAACAAGCTTCATAAACCCCATAGGGTTTCCACAGTTTTCACAAACGGGCTGCACTCCCCCTCCTTATACTCTGCCTTGTCATCTGCTTATGAGCAGATTGCATGAGTATACCGGAGGGTAGACAGCTTTACATTATTGATGGGCATTCACATAAGGCGTAACCTGTACGCCTCCCACACAAAACCAAACATCCATCAGGACAAAACCACATATGTGAGAGTGATAGTGATCGTCATAAGACAAGTATCGTAGGTATTCAACTCGTGATACACTCAGGGAGAAAAACGCCTCCCATAATCGATACAAATGCTCAACTCAGCGTCTCATCCATCCGAGTAAGGACCCACAACCCCACTGTACATCCGCCAAATATACTCAAGAGCACGAGCTCTGGTGGTGATCCAGGAACTACACTGCCTCTATCTACTCTGTCAGAATGACTCACTCCCTACATGTCGTGTACCCACAAGCCACACTCAAGACACAAGTGATCTCTAATCTACAAGTCTAAAAGCAAACATAACACACCCACATATCACACAACGATTTCCCCTCTTATGGTTTGCGGCTCAGAAGACTCGTAAGGACATGAATAAAAGGAAAAAGAAACAATGTATGTGTACAAATGGGATAACACTCAACTCACTACTCCTACAGCCTGCACACACCTAGGGTCCCCTCAATCAGGTTCAAGTATATACACCTCTAACCCATCCCTTATGTGTGCAAGAAAAATCTAACCCTACAAGGTATAGGCAAATCAGCTCCTACTCAATCAACTCCTCCTGATTCTGCCTATACAACTGTGCCCTACCTCCATCCGGAGCCCGCTCTACCATCCTGCCCTGCCTATCATAGAACTTGCCATCAATCTCAGCGACAAATCCACTAGCCTTGTCATCAAACAACCCTGGGCAGTCTGAGGCTCTATGTCCGTACTTCTTACACCACAAGCACGATCCGTCGAACCACCTCGCCGTCTTCTTCTTCTTTCCCTTTGAGCTCGACGTCGATGGTACCCCTGCTGCCTCAGTAGTCATCTCGTGGCACGATGGCAGCCCCATGCGGCCCTGAAGTCCGGGCTCCGTAGCCTCAGCGCCCTCACGTCCCTGTATGGCCTGGCTCCCTAGCCTATACTCTGGAGTGTCCAACCTCTGGGGCCTCCCCTCGTAGAGCCTCCCTGTCTCTACCACCGTCTCGCCTCCATATGGCCTTGACAGTTGAGCGCCCATCATGGTCGCTGGCTCACTCGTAGCCTCCTGTTGCTGGTGCTCCGAGCTACGCTCCCCTGTGCCGGACTCTGTAGCCCAGGACCCCAGCTCTGCCCTCAAACCTCCCAAACTCGGAACATGTCCTAGCGTATCGAGCCTCTGAGGTCCCTCCTGTGGCGTGGCTATCCCCATGGTTGCCGCTAGCTCATGTAGGCGTGACCCCCTCCTCTCCGTGGACATTGTCATGAGTGACTCCTTCGCGCCCCTCTCCTCTGCAGATAGATGTAGCGGGCCCTGGCCTGGGCCCTCCTCAGGGGCTCCATGGGGTGTGGACGCTCTGGGCTGAGTCATCTCCTCGACGGACATCCCAGTCTCAACCGCTCCCTGCTGAAGGGGCTCTGTTGCCGTCCCCTGGTGAGGTGAAGTCTGCGTCCCATGATCGCGGACATCCATGTCAGGTCGTATGGCCCGGCTAGCCACTAAGGCCTCAGAGAGCCTGCTCACCACGGCCGTCAACTCCCCAAACCTTCTCTCCCACTCGACCTCTCTGGCCTGACTCCTTGCCCTCTCCTCTGCCAACTGAGCAGTCAGCTGCTCCACCTCCATCTGCCTAACTCTAGCATCATCGCTGAGTAGGCTATAGTGGTCAAAGGATGTCTTCACTGCCCCGCCTATCCTCCTGTCCAATCGCTCGATCGCCATCGTCCCAGCCGAGAACCCAAAGTCCGCCGTCCTCCTTAGCTCATCCAGACCCTCGCCTGCCTGCCCTATCTCTCGTGACCTGCGGCGGGCGGCGTCTCGCTGGCTCTCATACCCTGCCCACAGCTCGTCAATCCTCTACTCAGTCGTTTAGTATCAACGGGCGGCCTCTGCGCTATCCCTGCAGCCTCCATCTCTGCCTGCCTCGCGTATATCTCACGGAGATGGGCCTGCACCCTGGCGGACTTCTTCTTGCATGCCTCCATCGTAACCTCCTCCACTGGCGATCCAGGAGTCCCTGAAATCGATTCCTCGACACTCATCCTTCCACTCATGCCTGGCACTACAGGCGGCGGCTCCACTGGTACTAGCTCTTCAATACTCGGACGCTCAGCCGTCGATACCTCTGATGGCAAGTCCACAACCATCCTCATCTCAATCCCCTCGCCCTCTCCCTGCCTCTCTACCTCCATCTCCTGCGCCGATGCGATGGTAATCTCTGGGAGAGACTCAGGGGCTTCCTCACTCCCTGGCTCAGGAACCCACTCTGGCCAGGGTGGCTGTACCCGCTCTGGGACCGGAGTGGATGGAGGGGTATCATCTCCAATCGTAATCAGCTCCTCATCCTGAGGTAGTGCCTGGCTCTGCGGCTCGGCTACCGCCTCCGGCTCCTGTGATCCCTCTCCACCTCGTAGGTCCGCCCCTACCTCAAGCTCTAGCGGCTCCTCCTCCACCGGCTCATACTGCACTAGCTCAGCAGAGTCCTTTCCCAAATGCGAAGCCTCCCACCTGGATGCATCAAGATGAGTTACCAGGCTCCGGAACGGCGTCTCTCCAGGCACGGCCTGCTCCTGCCTAGGTGGAGACGGCGAAGGTGGCCTCAACTCGTCTCTCGTAATCCGTCGGAACTCCACCTGCCTAAGGCCACATGCAGGGAACGGCTCCTCCTCCTGCATGGGCTCCGCGGGCTCGTCTCTCTGTCTCGCTGCGGCCTCTCCCCCCCCTCCGTGGAGCCCCTCCTGTAGCGTTGGCTCCCTCAATCTCTT
This sequence comes from Chara braunii, assembly GCA_003427395.1. NCBI lineage: Eukaryota > Viridiplantae > Streptophyta > Charophyceae > Charales > Characeae > Chara > Chara braunii. Next base: position 29,756 of record BFEA01000241.1, read on the forward strand.
GCTCCGTCTCCGCCTCTCAACCCTCGGCTCCGTCCTCCCCTGTGCCTGTCGCCCAAACATCCGCCTGAGCTGAGCTTGACAGTCCTCCCAGTCCCGTGCCCCATCTCGGATCTGCCTGGCCTCCGGCCTCTCCGCTCTCCTGGTCCAGATAAGTAGACTCCTCGTCCACTCCTCCCACGCAACCCCTTGATATAGCATACAATACTCATACGCGGGGATGAACTCCTCTGCATTCCCGGCCTCCAACCTAATGGGCATGCCATCACGTCCCCTCGGCGATGCTCTCAGTCGCTGCATCCTCGCCTCAATGTCTGACCAGGTCAAAGCCTCCTCACATATCTGGGCGACTGGGTCCTCGAAACGCCTTACTCCCCTCAAATGTCGCATCATGTCCATCTCTGACCATCCTGCCTGCGCCGCATGGCCTCGATATATATCAAGGAAGAGCACGACACTCTCGCCGTCGTACTCGGGCGTGGGCTCCCTCCCAGGCCGTCTATGTTGCTCTCCTCTCCCAGATGTCCTCTGGGGCCCCTGCCGTGACCGTGCGCCCCTCCCTCCCCTCTGCATGGCTTCCTTCGAAAAGTCAGACCTGCACAACAGGCGAGAGACAGCAACAGGCACACAACAGGGTCAGTAGCTAAGCCCGTCGGACTAGGAAGAAAACCCCACATACATTCTACACCTACTCAACTCAAAAGTCATCCTCTTTTAAGACATCCAAATGCAGAATACCTAGCCAAAGACTTTACTCTAGGAGCTCTGGGGTCCTTTACCTATTCTCTGGCCACAAACTTCTTTAGTCTTGTCCTCGACACCCAGTCTTGCCGCCTCGATTCGTCCAACTCCTCGATCTGGTAGGCCCCGAACTCCCCACATCGCACGATCCTATAATGTCCCAGCCACCTTTTATCAAGCTTTCTGGACCACTTCTTTTCTAGCGAGGAGTCATATAACAACACCACATCCCCAACTCTTAAAGGCTCCTTCCTCACACGGGCCATCTGGTCCCACCGCATCTTATCATCCATGCGGCTCCTTTCCACCTGACGCGAGGCTTCCCTTAGCCTTTCTTCAGCGGCTCCAACTTGTCGTGCTCGAATATCTAGCAGCTCTTCGAATGTCAGGTCGGTCTCCAAATCCTGGCGCCTCCAAGTCTTCAAAAAGTTTTCGATAGGGAAGGTAGCATGCCTTCCATACCACAAGGTTGCTGGCGCGTACTTGGTAGTCCTTTTTATCGTGACATTCTCGACAAAGAAGACCGCTCTCAGAAACTTTGGTCACTAGTCGGCTTTCCCTTCAGTCCACTTAGCAAGGAGGTTCGTGATGGTACTATGCCCCCTCTCTACTGGTGCATTTGCCTGAGGGTGCGCCGCTGTAGTGTGATTCGCGACCACGCCATATCCTGCGAGCAATGTCTGCACTTCTTGGCAGGTGAAATCTGACCCCCGGTCCATCACAAACTCCTTGACGAATGGGTAACGCAGATAGTACTCTTCGATGCAGCTGGCTAGAACCGGGACACTCTTCGTTCGAATAGCCCGGCCATCCACAAATCTCGTAAGATTATCTCGTGCGTCGAAGATGTAATTATACCCATGGTCGCCAAGCGGCATAAAAAGCAGGTCCAAATGCACTACCGCGCCCACTTCCCTTTCCAACCTCGGGTGCAGGGGTTCTCCAGGCCTCTGCGTTGATCTCTCCTAGCAAGGCACACATGACTTGCAATACTTGATGACCATTTCCAGCATTCCACTCCAATAGTATAGCTCACTTATCTTGTCATATGTGACACTTATCCCTCTGTGCCCACCTGCTATACCATCGTGCAATGATGCGATGATATCGATCTGTCGTACTCCTCCGCCCGAAAGACCTCCTTAATCTCTCCCTCCTCAAACTTTGGCTCCTCCCCTTCGAGTGGGTTCAATGAACCCCTCCGATCGAAATCCCCCTGCACGAGCGTGTTTGTTAGGAGATACATTCCCCCCATCAACTGCTCGTGCTCCTCAACTCGAGTAGGGCCCTCCTCAATCGTCCTCACTTCCTCCACCAAACTATGCGCGTCCGCCAAGGCCAACTCCATCATCCAATGGACATCCCTGCCGCCCCATGGGTCCTCCTCCTGGAAGGGCTTGAGGACCAATTCCGGCCTTCGCTCATACCCTCGAGGCGCTAACCACACAGGGTGGCTAACGCAGCTGGGTACCCTCAATGACCATTCATTTATATGCAACCGGATGTCCTCCTCCTGATCCAAGAACCCATCCACCGGTGGAGTGTCTTCTATTCACGCTTGCCCTAGCTCGTCCCAATTAACGCGGCTTAGCCCATCTGCCCTGTTCTTGTTCCCTGGAATCCTCTCCAGCTCGAAGTTGAACATCCAAATGTATGTCAACCACCTTGCGACGGTTGGGTCAGATGGAGTATAATTCTTCAGGGAAAACGCGAGTGCAGTTGGGTCCACTCTCAGAATAAGCCTCCTGCCGAAGACATAATTTCGAAAGGTCCGCAAACAATGGAGTACCGCTAATGTCTCTTTCTTGAATTGAGAGTAGTTCCTCTCGATCGAATTAAGCGTGCGGCTCTCAAACCTCAGCGACCTTTCCTTCCCGTCAACGTCCGCCTGAATCAAAACACCTCCCAGGGCGGTCGGCCCAGCATCCGTTCGATGACGAATGGCCTTTCCTCCGTAGCTTCATAGTTTGGCGCTCCTAACACCAATCCTCCCTCCCTAAACTCATTCTTTATCCGGTCCACAGCCCGTTCCTGATCCTCACCCCAAACCCACTCCTGGTCTTGGCGCACTAACTTCCTTAAATGCTTTGTCTTGGCGGCAAAGTCCTTTACGAAGCTCCTCCAAAATCCGCAAGTCCCAAGGAAGCTTCTCACAACCGTGATCGAGTGGAAGGGCAGTAGCCACTCAATGATTTTGTCTGTCTTCTTCACGTCAGGCCTTCGTCCATTCTCGTTACAGACAAAACCCAGAATCGTGGCCTCCCTCATACAATGCTTCGACTTGGGACCGCTCGCCGTCAGGTTATGCTCCTCCAAGAGGGCCAAAACCTAATCAATATCCTGAATATGCCTCCACACAAAACGCCTTACGCCAGGCATCACCTCATCCTCCTCCTTTTCCTTTGGCCCTTTGACCGCCAAATCGTCGATATAAGGCTGGGTGATGTGTGGACTAACCGTTTGCAAGGCCCGAATCATATGCCTTTGCACCATCGCCACTGCATTAGTCCACCCTTGAGGGGCTACATTCATATGAATCAGCCCCCTTGGCGTATGCATCGCCGTCACTGGCCTATCTGGTGGGTACACAGAGAATTGATCATACCCAGAGTAAAGGTCTATGAGTGAGATTATAGGCCTCCCTGCGCATGACTCTGACAGCGTGTCTGCGTTTCGCAAGCCTCCCGCATCTCGTACCGTCACCGCATTCAGTCGCTGTAGGTCTTGTACCCACCTCAACGTCCCGTTTGGTTTGATAAAACAGAACCAAGGGGACGCGTACGGCCCACTAGAATAATCGGCCACGTGCGTACGCATCTTCCCATCCAGGTAGTCCACCACCATCTTCTCCTCGTCAGGATTAGGATACCGCGCCCGACTCGTACAACATTACTCCTGGCAGGTTCGCCCTCCACTGTTGGGCTTCCTCGCACATCGTCCTCAGCCTTTGCTGGTACCTGCCCACTTTCTCGAGCAGGTCCTCCATCCTTTCCAGAATCCTCAAGGTCGGTTCCCCTACCGCTTCCTGTCCCTCGTCGTCCGATTCAGCGACTATAGGTTCCTCCTTCACGGCGCCCGCCTTCCATGGCTGGGTCACTTCCTCATTCTCCCCCACAACCTCTTCGACCCTTACAATCGGGTCCTCCCTCTCCTGCCACATTCTAAACATTGCGGGTTCTGCCGACCGTCCCGCCACAGCTCGCCTCTTGGCCTCCTGCCGAATTCCTCCCGGGGTCCTGGGGTCAATAACGTAACCCCTCTTATCGTAAACATCTCCATCCATGCACGTGCTGATCAAGCCAGCATGCTCATCATCCCTCATTTGTTGGCAGAATCGAATAGTAAAGCCCTTGCCGCCGCAATGCCAGCACGTAGCATTCTTCCAATCGAATCTGGGCCTTCCTCCTCCTTGGCCCTGACCCCCTTGGCCATTCCACCCACCACCACGGCCTCCGCCATTCCGTCCCTGTCCTCGGCCACCACCGCCTCGTCCACCTTGGCCTCTTCCGCCTCCTCCCTGCCCACCTTGTCCTTGGCCTCCCCCTTGGGTAGCCTGTCCTTGGCCTCCTCACCCTCCACCCACGCTAGCTTGCGAAGCCTGCTGTGAGGGCGGAGGCTGGGCCTCAACCTGACCTAGGGCCGCTGGATAATTCGGTGGGCCCGTACCTGTTGGTGGCCCTAAGTACGGCCCCGATGCCCCTGACGGCCCTTGGCTCCCTCCCCATGAGGGGCAATGACTACACATGGGCCAGGGCGCCATAGGAATGAAGGGTGGCCACTGCCCGTAAGGTGCCGATGGCGCTGCCGCAGGAGGCCCTGCAGCTACTGAGGGACTCGCGACGGCGGCCAGTGGCGCCGCACTGGCCTGAGGGGCTTGGCCCTTCCCCGTACCTTGTCCTCCCTGCAGCTGATTGCGCTGCCTACGCTGGGTCTTGGTGAGGGCCTGAGACCCCGTCTCCTCCTCGCCATAATCCTCCGGGCCAAACTCATCGGCGGCGACCTCCTTCCCTTTTGTCTGAACAATAGTCACCACCTTCTTTTGGGCCGCCTGCTCCTTTGTGAACCCAAACTCAGTCAGCAGGTCGGCTATTGTCTTCCTCATGTCCTGATTTGTGGCGGCCACATCATCCCTTTCTTTCCTTTTCCTCCTATGGAGGCCCATCTGGTATTGGTGGACCTCATCCAACCCTCCTTCCTTCACTCCTTTGTCAATCGTCTCCCAAGTGAGCTTCTTCCCCACCTCGCCATTCTTCGTAAGCATTGAGGCCTCCGATGACTTAAAAAGCCCTAGGAAGATAGCACATTGCTCCTCCTCAGAGATCCCCGGAACCTTCCTAGCCTTCTTCTTGAAGTCCTTCGCCAACGCTCCCACAGTGGTATAGTTGTCCCGGTTTATGGCCTCCACGTCGGCCTGTGTCATAAGCCCATCGCCCAGACGATACTTCCTTATCATACCATCTTTATACTTAGTCCATTCCCCATTCGCCGCTGTCCTGATTGCCCCAATCTCATCATGCAGAGCATGGTGCACATACTGCAATATACGCTCGAACCTCAGTGGGTTTGACACCCCCACCATTGCCTGCTCCACTTTCTCGAACCACTCCGAAACCCGGTCTCCCTCGAAGAGGAAGATTTCAACCTTCGGGACATTACCCCGGGCCCGATCTCGCCTTGCCAAGGCCTCGGCCAAGTCATCGATGGATATCATGGCCCCACCCACGACTTCGTCGTCACCCGACATTTTTGCCCAGCCTCTCTGCCTTAAACATTCCTTGTTGAACAAGAGGAACAAGCAGCACCCCACTCAGCATTCCCCCATTACCACGCTAGCCTTATCAACCCCTTAACCCTACTTTACCTTAACCCTTACCTACCTATCCTAATCAGGTTCAATCAACAAGGACAACATCCTCACAACCTCCCTTTTCCATAGCCAGCCACACAATCAAAACATACACACACCTCACTTACCAAACTCTCACCACACCTCACATATGCCTTATTTCTCTCTCGAACTACCCGAGTGTCGTTCCACCAGGGACAACGGTAGGCCTCCGTTATCCCTGGCAACGGCGCCACTTGTCGAGCGCATCGGTCCGGCACCGCTCGTGGCAGCGCGGGTCCTTAGGCCGCTCCGGCCGAGTGCGCCAGCCATACCTCTCACGAGCCCCTACGACAGGATAGGGCCTACGCGAGGCACAACTTACCTCCACCTTACGGGAGTTGTCACCTCCCATCGGTGGGCGTATCCCCGCCAAGCTACCAGTCCACAGTAATAAAGCTAATCAGTTGCAATCGCAGAGGTGGACCAGCCGAGGGCGTTTCTTGTTCGCTATAGCATAGGGGGTACGCGCGGTAAATACGCCTCTTACGAACCCGCGCGCGAACCGTCATCTTGGGTGGGTTGAAGTCCCAGGCGCGGCCCGTCGCCGGTCGACTAGGACGTACTCTGCACACCATGCGCACACCACTTTAACACCTAGGGTACAATCACACACGCACACATGCACACCAACGAACGACGTGCAAATCCCACTCCCTTCTGCAACCATCCCATAACTTTCAAAATACGGAAATTAGATAATTACTGCAGGCGAAAGCCAATATAAGGACTCGTGGGGGTAAGGTTACCTTATGTTTAACTCACAATGCCTAAGTGTGTGATTGATGGCAATTAATGCCCTCGCGGTATTGAATGGCTGAAGGAAACAGTATCGTGAGGGGTTTACCCTTCACGATATTGAACGGTTGAAGGACGTGCCGTTCGGCCTTGGTGGCCACTCTGTCTTAGACAGGGTGTCACGACAGGCAGCCCACCAAGGATCCACTTGAAGGGAACCCACCCCCATCTTGTGGAGTCGGAACCCGCCTTGTTCTGGACAAGGACCTCGAACTTGGGTTCAGGACTAACGTCCGACTAAAAAGTGCCAAAAAGCAAAATAATAGAGGGGGTCCCTTCTCAATTAGGCCTGCAGGTCGCACCACCATGCGAGCACCGCTCGCGGCCAGGTACGTGATGCTGCATAAGACACCTGTTAGGGCACACGCCGTGGGGCGACTGTCTTATCCAACCATAGTGGTGCCTCAAACAAGGCGTAGTGTTCGCTAGAACGTCTATCAGCGTTTACCTTATGAGGCGACTTCCCTTCTCACTACAGTAGTGCCTCGTCCCATAACTTAAGTAAGGACAAATCGTATAAGCATCGCGCGCTAGTCGCGAGGGCCGCGTTCGACACTCAAGTGTCGGCTGACACGCGCCTTGAGGGTTAATCTCTCGACGCTGGACAACCGCCAAGGGCGGTTGAATACCACACCCCCTTCTGCACCGTGCGGAATGGGTGGTAGACAGTTTCGGTCCTTTCGTGGCAGTCAGGGCTCCATCGCCCTGGGGGCAACCCGCCTCAGCGGGGGTTTGTCGTCAGGTCAAAGGGTTTGACTTTGACGGCTGCCACGGACTACAACGTCCAACTATCATAACTCAACAAGTAGTACTTTAAACATAGGGGATCCTTTCCTATCTAATCCTTAGTTCGAAGTCCACCCTCACTCAGCTCCCTCTTACAACGCGATACACCCTCAAGTATTTCAGGCACACTTATACACTTTTACAACGAAGGGGAATGTAACGTAAGACGATCACTTCTCACAGTCACTGTGGGGTTCCTTCCAACCATATATATGCAATTCGCAGGCAATCGAATCTTGAACCGGAACCACAAAACGTACCTGCAATCACATCAAAATTCAGCCAAAAAAATTATTCACGCACTACACGGGGTCAACTTCAACTCTCCACTATACCCATGCCCCCTTGCTTTAGCCATACAATCCTTACTCGTGTGTGACTCCTCAAAATAATAACTCAGTACTTTTGTTAAATGGTCATTCAATAAAGTCTGGGCGAAAACACAATAAAACAAATCGAACGCAAGGCTAAAGTTTTATAGGTTGGGTGACAAGAGTGGACTGGAGTTGAGTCGCAAACCGATAAATCGGCAACCGACCTGCTATTCAAGATAACAGCAGATGATCCTTGTAGGATCAGCCTGAGACTAGTCTAATTCTCGAATCAAACGGTCAAGAAAACCTGTAACATAAGACATGCCAATATCCAAGCTAAACGCATAAGCGCTAGAATACCCTCTATGTCACGTCCCCTCACAACATTCTCTATCGCCATGTGTCGAAAATAATCTTAGTCCTCTAAAAACAAGAAAATTCGGCAGCGCTTCCCGTAGGAAAGTTGACTTCTCAAAATATATATAAGCTTAAACACGAAAGCTTATAAATAAACCTTAACCCCATAGGTCAAATTTTTCCTAACTCCCTAAATTAGCAAAAATTCGAGCAGCATCTCCTTTAGAAGGGTAGACTTCCCAGATTTGTACTAAATTAGATATAGACTCAAGTCAAGAACTTGAGCCCTGCTAAGACAAAATTTGACTAACTCTTTGGATTTTTACAGAAACTTCAGCAGCACTCCCCCTGGAAAAGTGCTTAGCCAAAATTCATACAAAGATGAATTCAAGATCTAAAATAACCCCAATTCTCAAAGTCAAGATTTTGTCCAACTCCCTGATCTAGTAAAAAATTGGGCAGCAGTCCTCCTAGAAAAGGAGGTTTCCCAAATTTATACGAGATCAAACATATGTCTTAGACAAAAGTCAACTTTGAGAAGTCAGATTTCAGCTAACTCCTTGATTTTGCAGAAATTTCGGCAGCACTCCCCCTAGAAAAGTGCTTTACCAGAATTTCTACTAAACCAAGTACAACAAAAGATACCAGGAAATGCGGAAATCTGACTAAGCAGAACAAACTCAGCTCAAAACATACAGAAACCAAACTAACTCCTATCGCTCTAGCATGTGGCAAGCATCTAAAGCAACTACCTATCCCAACTGAAACTTAGATGAGGTAGTATCCCCACTCAACCACATGCAAGCCAATCCACAATGGTAAGTACTCTCACCATCCCACATTCGGTTTCTTGTCAACAATAGTTCATAATCCCTCTGCTCCGCATCATCCGATCCAGCCACTGTTCCAGATCTGCCACGATCATTATCGTTCATGACGCTGCCCCGACGGATACGATACTCTCGAGACAAGGGGTGGTGAGGCAGAGTGAGCTTGGGGAGGCGGAGGAAAAAATCGTTGTTACCTGCGCGCCCAGATGGGGATTGCGCAATATCGCACTATGCGATGGGCGCGGGGGAAGCGATGATTACGATGGGGGAGAGAGGCGAGATAATTTGGGTAAAGGGTGAAGAGGGTACGCATGATGGTGGCCCGAACATCCTCATACTTATCGCATGCGGGGATGGTTCCCGTAATCATGCAATACACTTTGACATTATTGTAGTCCTGCCATGGTGCACTAATAAGAAGGACATGCATGTGGAAGCGGGAGACGGGGGAGTGAGCGGTTGGGTGAGGACAGACAGTGCATATAAGACGGGTAGTATACAATTAATAGAATAAGGAGGGAGGAAACGGGTGCCAATCAGGGGGTAAAAGAGGGCGGCCCACAACCTGGTGGAGGGTGTGGTAATCAAGGGGACAGCGGGACAATGACCGGGGACGTCGCATGATCGTGTGCATTTTGACGTACACAAGCTGCACCGGGGCCAGAGAGAGAGGGAGAGGGGCTTCTTGCTCTTCTTCTGATGGACTCTGCCTCTGTGGAACTGCCATCTTGTCCTTCCTCTGCCGCCGGTGGATCAGAATCCCTCATGGGATCGTTAAGTACAGGTAATCGGGATAGTTTAACCACCAAATCAACGGTCCACTTGCCTTTCGCTGGGTCGTCCATCCGCCAGAGGATCGCTCTTCGGTTTCTTCCTCAGACGTGGAGCTTCCCTCCTCCGACTCTTCCCCTTCTAAGTGCTCGCTACAATCGGGGTCGCTCAATTTCGAGTTGGCACTTTCTTCCCCCTCACTTTCATTTGTGGCCACCGCCAAGGTTCCTGCCAACTCCAAAAAAATAAGAATCGATCACCTCCCGTGGATCCATATATTTGCCCCCTAACGGGTAGTATAGGTTTTAATCGTCGCCCTCGAAGCAATGTGTCAACAACAACTGAGGTGTCAGCGTCCACTAGACGATGGTTTGCACGGGGCTTAAATCACTACATGCTTCGAGGAGTTGCACGAGGAACACCAACAGTTTACCCGCAATCGCTTCAAGATTATATGACCCCACCGATCCGTACAAAATCTGTGTCCGTCCTCCACGCCTGAATGATCAGCAGTCTGACTTCGTCTTCTTCACTCTCCTCCTGGTCCACCATCTTTGCGGTCTCAGACCAGCAAAATATGACTTCCACCTCACAAACACTAAGTGTGACGTATGCTTCTAGCCATTCCCTCCACCTCCAGTCGTCGACGATAGGTACTAGCTTCGCCTCAATCTCGACGGACAAATGCGTGTTAGTGGGGGACTGCCAGAAGACGGGAAGATTCGAGGATAGTGGAAATGTGGATCATTGGTGTTGGTTCAATGGGGTGGCCCGAAGGGAACAAACTCCAGGAGTACTCGCCTTGGCTCTGTCTCGCACACACAAACTTGGTGTATGTCGATATTGTCTGTCTCGACAATTCGATCCCCCGGTCTAGCAAGCCTTTGTCGCCACGTGTCCGCCAACTCCGTTCCCCAAGCTCGCAGCTCCTAGAGTACCTTCGTTCGAACTCCCTCTTGGACTAACGTGATATCCCCACTTAGTCTATATGATAGGATAATCACCACATGGTTGGCTCTTGGTGGAGAAAGTCATAGAAAAGTCGACGCCTCGGCCAACACCCTCGCCCAATTCCCACTATGGGCAATCTGAAACTCTGCCATTGCATGCACTCCGCATGTGCTGAAGGACTCCGCGAATTGAAACAAGTCAGGGTTGCGCCTTGGATGATGCACATGCAGGATAGAAGATAGATACCCTCGTGGCGCCACATACGCAGATTGATAACCTGTTCTGACGCAAAACTCATGGCGATGGCGGTGTCGAAGCGAATACCCTTACAAGGGTATCAGCCCTGTTTTTTGCAATTGATAGAAGGGTTTGGATTTCACCCGTATTGTGAAGTGCTCGTGCGGAGCGCGGTGGTCGTCCACGCGCGAGCTGAGGGTTGTCTAAGCAAGGAGTGTGAGTGGGCGCGCAATATTGAGGCGCGTGTGTGATTTTCCTGTTTGAAGATTAATCGTGATGCCGGTATAATTGT
>BFEA01000241.1:45144-58149 GCA_003427395.1 Chara braunii
GCCTGAAGCTCTGGTGGCTGGGAAGTCCCCATAAGTTTGAGGGAGAGCCAGTGCTGTGAATTGCATGGAGGGTCAGGGCGCTCTATAAGTTTAGGTACCCTGACTGCTCTGACTTGTGAGGGTTTGACTTTGAGGGTGATTTTCAGGAACCCAGGGCGCTCTATAAGTTTAGGTACCCTGGGTTGCCTTGTTTATTTGGGATTTTCAGTCAGTTTCTTTAGGGTTGAACGAGAAGGTCTGAGCCGCTCTATAAGTTTAGGTAGCTCAGTCATTTTCCTGTTTTATTCTGAGGGAGTAATTATGACAGTGGGCAGACCGCTCTATAAGTTTAGGTAATCTAGCCCAGTGTCTCACACAGTTGGATCAGAGAGGAACGTATCTGGCAAAGGATCAGACCGCTCTATAAGTTTAGGTAGTCTGACCCAATGCCTCGCACATGTTGGAACCCAATGGTTATAACTTGGCTATACTATACTACTATACTGTTTAAGAACAGGCTAGTCAGGCCGCTCTATAAGTTTAGGTAGCCTGACTATAGCTTATCACGAACACAAAGAGAGTATAACTAAGAATATAATTGGAGGTAACATGGGCTAACTGAGCATCGTGTCCGAGACAGATGGATCAGTCTTATGCCCTTTCGAAGACTAAGTTCAGAGAGCTATATATAATTTGGATATTTATAAGTTTAGGGCGACTAGAATGATCCAGTCATATGCCCAAAGAAGAGAGAAGTAGTTGTGCCCTCTGTTCGTGTATAATTGGCTAAGTCAGAACGCTCTATAAGTTTAGGAATTCTGACTTTATGCCTTGCAGGGTTGGGCGTGCTCTGTAAGTTCAGGTAGCCTAGCCTATGCCTTATGCAAGTTGGGTATAAAAAGGGTTAATTCACAGATACGAGACCATGATGGTATCACCTGAAAGACAACAAGACACTCACAGCTAGATGGTGTCACCATGGTCCACAAAGGCGCAGCGGCGATCCTCAACTTCCAATTCATGAGAAGTGTTCTTCTTTCTTGCCTTGCTTCAAAATTTTCTCTATAGCCGGGGAACATTATTTGCAAGCAGGAGCTTGCATAAGATTGGAAACTCTTGGGCGTTACATATGTGACGATCTTTTTTATAATGCGCGCGATTTTTTGCGAGAATCGACTTTGGGGCCTTAGAGACCTTAGCTATGGGACTAATTGCGCATGTACCCCTATTCTTTTCCTCCATTTTTGCAAGAATCAGACCCAGGTCACGACTGTTAGTGGATAGATAACGCCTTAGCGAGCGCAAGAACAATAGTGACATGGATTTTCCTTTGGTTTTTTGTCGAAAAATCGGGACAGCGGATTTTTGCACGATCATCACGAGGCAGAACCTTTTTTAATATTTGAATTTTAGGAAAGTACGCGGGCAGACGCGCAGATATTTGAAATTTTCTTCACAATTAGGACTTTAATTAGACAAGGATATTGAACGAATTGCATTTTTGCTTGGCTACCAGTCCTGTGGCTTCAACCATGACTAGTCAGTCACGGTCGCCTATGTCTGTGAACGGCCATTCATGGAGGGCTAATCGTGAAATGGGAACCTTTTTTTTTTTTTTTTTGTCCTTCGGATGTCAAGGCCCTTGAATTTTAAGTGCCAAATAATACCGTCAACGGGGCGTACAGGCAATCAAGGTCATGCCACACACAGGCAGAAAGTGAATTTTTTATATTTGATTTTCATTATATATATATATATATATATATATATATATATATACATATATATATATACATATATATATATATATACACACACACACATAAGGTCACTAGCCCGTATGTACGGAGGTCCCTGGGCCAACCTCCGTACGTACGGGCGTTCGGGGCCCCGTACAGGGTACGAACCCGACGGCGTTCGGCCCCCGCCCAAAATTATTTCGGGGCCTAATTTTTTTATTTTTTTTTTAAATTGTTTTTTTTTAAGTTTTCTATGATGCGAGGTACATGCCCTTACATTTTGACGTCATTTGGATCAGCCAAATGAGAATTAAAAAACGCCAAAGATGGCAATGTCAAAACGTGTTCGCCCAGGTTTGTTCTTACTTTTTACTTTTTGTTTTCACTTGAGTTCGGGGTCTAAGCAATTTTATTATTTTTTAAAACTTTTTTAGTGGGTTTTATATTCTGTGAAGTATACACTTGAAAATTTTCAGGGCATTTAGCTATGCCAAAAGAAAAATGAAAAATCGCCAAAGATGGCAATGTCGAAAACGTGCTCGCGCACTCACTAATTTATTTCCTTTTTATTTTTATTACTTTTTATTATTAGTATTATTCTTCGTATTTTATTTTGATTTGAAATTAAGTAAGGAATTTGGATGCAATGCTCAAATAGATCTTGTTTACTTTTTTTTTTTTCATATCTTTTTTTCAGATTGTTTTGAGTTTATTATTATTATTTATTTATTTTTTTGGGGGGGGGACAGTGCGCGGTGGCCCCGGCATGCCGATCATAGGCACTTCTTTCTTTCCTTTTTCCTTTCTGTATTGACATATTCCCGGTTATCTCGCGCAAGTGTTATTCGCTATAAATTTTGCAAGCGTGATGAGATTACTCTCTAATCTAAGATTCAGAGCTAGAGTGGTCAAGAGGATCGAGTAATGCGTATGAGCATATGCGGAGGTGAGTGCATAGTCGAGCGATTTAACGAGCTCGTGGTGAGCGTGCGTGGTTGACGTGAAGGCTCACTGACTATGGGGCACTGGCGAACCTGTCTTGCGTGCTCAGACCAAGCGGGGTGATGACTCTGGGTTGTTGGTGGGTGTTAAGTGATGGACTACCTGCACCGAAGTAAGGAGTCGGATGTTAAAGAGAGTGAGAGTGTGTGGAGTGGCCAGGTGGTGTTGGGAATTTTTTCTTCGCCATCTAAAATTTTGATTTTATCTTTTATAATTTCGGATCTTTAAGGAAGTGTGTGATCTCCTTCCTTCTCTTGACGTTTTTCTCTCTTACTTTTTATTGTCTGTCGGCTAGACTGAGTGTGATGGTTGTTGATCGACCGTCTCCAAGTTGCATGCATGATTCTCGTTCCAGGCCTGATGATTGAATGGTGTGAAAATGAATGTATCCATGAGCTTTATCAATAGGAATTAAATGCAGTAGGGTCGATCGTTCCTCATCGTTTTCTTGCAAATCGTCGTTGCACATGGATCTTACGTCTATGTAAATACGTTACAGGCAAACACTGGAAGATAGTTGGCCACATATGCACGTGTATGTGTAATTCGTCTGAGTAATAAATTACGTTTTTGAACGTCTTCGAGTTCGACGTGGAGGGCCTCAACCGAAGGTTGTCCTCTCGACACTCCTCTTCAGTGCTGGTTTGTTGGATAGAGTTCGACATTCGATAGAGCTAGAGCACCTACACTCAAAGCATGGTATTCGTGGCCAGAAGAGAGCTATCTCGCGCTAAGGAATGACAGTTAAATTGTGATAAGGGAGGAATTCAGTAAGATAGTGAGGGGTAAACTTTGTCTCGATGGCAACGAACCCGGAATTGGTGAACACCTGAAGCTTAGGAGAGTCAAGATACTAGGTGGGCCGAGGGTTGCGGGCTAATGCGTGCTGGATATCCCAGTCTCATAGATGTTCTTCTATGGTCTGGTGTAAGAAGGAGGGAAGTATCGATCAAGGGTGGCAAGAGAAGTACTCATCTTCCCAATATTTCAGGTATTCACAGTCTCTCAGACATTTGCGATCCGTTACTCGGAATGGAATGCCGAATTCCATGGTGCCTCGATGTCTTCTCCATACTGCGAAATCATACCACTACGGCCATTCAAAGCAAAACAAAACAAGGGGAGTCGGCCGAAACGACATCTGGCCCCCAAGACCCCGCTGAGCATGAACTAAGATAGCCCCTCTCTTTCCGAACTAATTGCATTATGGTCCTTGGAACCTTGGCACAGGAGATCTCAGTTCCGACCCGACACTCGACCTCACTTTCCTAAAATCCTTGGGACACCACCTTTTTTGTGCAACTTCCAGGCCCACTCCCACTCGGATCAGGAAGTCGCGCTGGGCATGAGGGTAGGGCGTCACAACGCACAAACATGCCCTTCATGCCCTGGATAGCAAACTGCACTGCATGCAGACAATTTGCGCAGCCACACAAAGACTCTGTGCCCGCACCACAGACTGATTGAGTTTGAACTCCCGTCTATATCTGATACGCACAGAACAAGTTGCCTGCGGCCCACTGAAAACGGCCCTCCGGTACTATGCAAGGCATTTCTCGAGAGGGGTGGGGTCTCCAAAATGCGCTCCGAGACCCCGCGCCCTCCAGGCTGCTCCGCCGCGCTGTGCGCGATACACAATTATGTACTAGTAACCGTGTATAGCACTGCATGTGCCCAGTGGCTATGTATATGTATGTGCTGAATTATGTGGTTGTGCCCGTAGACAGTATCAAGCCTAGTGACTCGTGTGTGTTTGCACTTCGAGACCCCGCACCCTATGGGCTTGTGATGATCCCAGATCCGTACTTCGCGGCTTTCCGTACCCTTGTGGATGAATTCTCCGAGAGCCCCAAAGTACGGACGGGAATGAAAGAGGGTTTTTCTTTTTGACAATTCATTTTTGCTTTTATTGAAACGACATTTCTTTTTCTTGGGGCTTAGGAATAAAAGTCACGCGGACAAATAGCGGTCGTGTCGAATTCCAAGAAACGGTTAGGACTTAGCAACGGGGGAAGGAAACGGGAATTTTGGATTTTCGCACGCGCGGCAGCTTTTTCGAATTTTCGCGCGCTACGCAAACTCTTTCTCTTGCCTTGCATCCCCGCGCCATCTTCCTTTCTTGCTGCGCGCGCTTGCTGCATGCCATGACTCTTCGTCTTCCCTTATGCAAGCTCGATCCCTGCCCCTCTCCTCGTCGCCAGTAATTGGCCGAGTAGTTGGGATGTTCGGATCAATAAGGAAGGCGCGAAATGCGCGCACCACTTGAACGAGCACCCCAATTACCCAGGACCAGTCGACTCCCCGACGCCGACTCTTCTCGAACCCCAACCTTACTTCTGTTCTGCTCATCTACGACCTGCGCCGCCCGCACCTCGCGCTGACAACCCGCCGCCTCCCGCGCTATAAATTTCCGCAACCCTCTCCTCTCCCTCTCTTTGATCTCGACTGCAATTCTGCGCGAGCTATGCGCGAAGTCCGCGGCGCCGAACAGGCTCGACGAGCCCAAGTGACGGGCGGAGTGACGACGCGGGTTGGACTAGCGGTAGATTCGAGGTGTAACAGTCGGAGGGACAGAGCGGTGGTGGAGGTCAGCCACCAACATCGTCAGGGTCTTGTGGCTATGGTTGTTGGTGCTCTCTATGGGATGGGGTTGTGCCTAGTGGGCCAGCCGAGTGAGACATTTTTGGCATAAGGACTCGTTTATCTCCATTGCTGCTTTGTCGACGCATGGTGTGTGTGAGTGTCCCTGATTGGGCGGGGACCGGGTCATATGCATGTGTGGTGTGTATGTCTATGGATGATTGAAGTCCTGAGGTTGTTGTGCTTGCATACTCGCTGGATGATTGGGGGCATGTACTTATCCGGGCGGGGACTGGGGAAGCGATCTGGATGACCGTCTGCTTGGGAGTATGAGTGTGTTGATCCCGTCGTTCCCATCCCTGCCACGGCCCTTGGGTCTCTTGACCCGCCCTCCTGCACGCATGCGCAGTCTCGGTGTTGATTCTCTCTCTCTCTCTCTCTGTCCCCTTTTTGAATTGGTAGGTGTCGTTTTTGGAACTTCTCGTCCCTGCACCGGTGACGTCAACCGCCTGCGCCCGCGCGCGCTGTTGACGGCCCCGCCAGAGGAAGATAACTTAGATTCCGCCATTTTCTTTTTTTTTGAAACACCAACCCTGGGAGAGAGAGACTGCACTGAGTTGTTGTATGGAGACTGCGTTGGTTCGGACGACCAAGAGCGCGGGGTCCTGCCCGTGTTCATCGCTCACCTCCGATCGTCCCATCGTGCTACCGGCCTTCCCCATCGAAGATGACGACGTCTACTGCGATGCGGATGTACGGCGCTCCCTGAGACGAACGGAGCAAGTTTGTTGGCGGGACCCGCCTCGGGTGTGTAATATAAGGGGAAACGGGTTTGTCCCGACTGATCGATTTGACTCCCCGACCCTGATTTTGCCCTATACTAATTTGATAGTGTTGCCTTGGTCGGCAGCCCACGCCACGTGGCGGCCGCTGTTCACTTGCCGCTAGTGTCGCCAAGGAGACTCTTGTTCCTGGCGACGGCTGGTCCTTGGATACGAGGGAGTGGCGCGTTTCCCCGAGCTCTCCCGTGACGCGGGGGCGCTGCCCGCACAATTTCGAACTTGGGTGCTGGTGGGCTTTTCTGCCGCCTTGCCACCGACGCGGGAAATTCCGCGCGGGCTCGATGAGTCTGACGCCGAGGCCTGAAGGCCTCGAACCAACCATCTGTACGACGAACCCATAGCGGCAGAGTTTTCTGTCCCCCGCCGCCATGGCCCCCTCCCCCTGATGCTTTTTCTCATTTTGATTCACTGCGGTTGTTTGTATTTGCGGAACTATTCTGTTTTTCTCACTTCAAAGTGTCTCGACCTCCGCTGGACTCAACGATGACAGTTCAATTCCGTGGTTACCTCAGACCCGAACCCGGAGAACCCCGTTTCAACCGGGCGACTCCGCCCCTACGGCCAAAAATCCTCGGCCACACCTCTAATAACTCTGATCGGCGCGCAAGGGTACGCCACGCCGCACAGGGTGTGAGGTTCCTGCGCGTCACAGACTGCACCTCCGCGCCGTGCGTGGTATATAATTGTTACGGACTAGTAACCGTGTATATGTGACGATCCACGTTCCGGCTTCGTGCTATCTTTCGTACCCCTCAGTTCATTTTTTTGCACTTTGTATCATACGGGCCCCCTAAAGCCCTTGCTTTTTTTCTTGATTTCGGGCGCCTCGTTTTCGGCCCCCAATTTCCGGAAGCCTGATTGATTCTTGGAGTTCTGCCTTTTTGTAATTCGGAAATGCATGGAAAATTATGTGCGCCTTAGCGAGCGCACTGGGAATCGGGCTCGACAGTTGGGAATTCCGAGATAACCGGAACGCGATGTGTCCTTTTTGTGCATGAATATTCTCGGTCGCGTCGTCGAAAGCTCTAGGAATTTTTGTGAGAATACGGATAGGCATAGGATTTTCCTTTCCCGCGTCGACTTCGTGCGCGGATGCGATAATCTCAAATTTTGAATTCTTTTTAGACTTTAGGCAAGTTGTAACTGTTTTGATGCCTTTTTCTGCAGTTGCCGACGCCATGCATGCGAGCTTCCTCCTCCTTATTTCCCGCGCCTTTCTCTCCCAGCGCTGTCCTCCTTCTTCTCCCTCCTTTCTTCTCCCTACTTCTCCCATTATAACTGTTTTTCTCCCTATCTACTCTTTGCCCGCCTGTTCCTCCTTCTTGATCGTCTGAATCTTGGACCCGTCTTGCGCTGCTTCTCATGCTTCTTTCCTTCCCATTCACCAATCAGGCGCGTTGAGCAAAAGGGACTCCCTGTTGCGCAACGAATCTGATTGGCCGAACATCGGGTTGCAAGGACTCAACATGGCTTCCCTTGTGCATTCCCTCCTAACCCTCTTCCCTCTGCACCCCAACTCCTCATCTTTCTTCTCATTTCATTCCTTCTCGCTCCCCTGTCGCAGCTATAAATTCCGCAAACGCGCCTGCAAATCTCTCTCATGCTCTCAACTCGCAGGCCCGCTTCAGGGAAGTAGTGGCTAGGCGATGTGTCTGGTGCGAGTCGGAAAGTCCTGTCGGGCTGACTGCAGGCTGGCAAGTTGTGCGCTGGATCGTCACGACGGACTGTGGGATCAGGGCGAGCTATGTCGAGGTGCGTCGGCGGGGTGACGATCGTAGTGGCAAGTGGTTGCACGCGACGGCCGGGATCGTCGGTGTGGGATCGGAGATCAGCAGTGGAGTTGAGTGGTTAACTGGCCAGGGGCCAGATCGAACTTTCATGGCGGATGCGCCTTTTGTCTTGCGGAATTCTTTCATTTTGGTATGAGTGCACGACTGCACGGCCGATCGTTTCTTTTCGCATGTTTGTCTTTGCGGTTCCGACGTTCCCCGTCTATCTGTCTTCTTCCTCTCTGGTCCTCCTTTACTTCCACGTGAATGAGTCGTGGAGACGTGGTCGAGTAAGCCTTGTCTCAGATCTGTGAATTTCCCGATGCATGGTTTCCCTTTTCCCCCTTCCCCCCCCCATGAATGAGGATGATGATGTGTGAAATGCCTGAGACCCAAGGTGAACTCGAGTGTGTTCGAGCATGAAAGAACTTCTTTCAGAACTCTTTCATTAGTTTCCTGGGTAATCCCCGGAGGAGCGGGTTTCCCTACCTTGCCTTGTGAAATATGGATGCGTGTGCATAATCTCCCCCTACGATTTTGTTGATGGTTTGGATGGATGGTTGTTTTTTTGCACCTTCCACAGTGGATGAAAATGGGGGTGCCCCTTGATCAATAAAGGCTTCTGCCTTGGACGCACTGCGCATGCCATCTGCCTTATGCTGCACGACACCTCCCCTCTTTCACCCATAAGGAAACAAAAACTTTCGCGGATTCCTACCCGACGAAATCATTCCGCCTGAGTCGCGGGTCGGTCCCTCCGAACCCCCACCATTTTCCTAAGTCGCTGTCTAGTTCGGATTCCGTAAAAATTTTGAGTAGGAGTCTCAACTATTTTCCTTCGCATCTCCTTTTCTGATGATGTTCCAGGAATTTTTTTGCTGATTGATATGTGGACTAACTAGCGCGTTTCGCTTGGGCGACCGCCTCCCGTACTCCCCAGGCCCACGCCTCCCTTCCCGTACAACGAGGAAAGGACACGTGTCTGCGAGTGGGACGTACGAGAAGCTGTTGCGCGGGTTGGGGGAGGATATTACTTTCCTCCCGAAAATCGGTGTTCTAGATTCGTGGATGCTGGCTTTGTCATAGTTGATACGCACTTTCCGCCCTATTCAGTGTTGTTGCCGTTTAACGAGCTCATCGTCATTCCGTGGACGGCAGTGGCACCCCACTGGCCCAGAACTTTATGCTCTGAGTGTCAACGCTTCGAGCGATACGAATCGAAGGGGTCCCACTACCGAGTACGGAGTGAGGAAGAACACAAGGAAAGAGCCACGCGGCTGAGACCATCCACGTCGGACTCGGAATTAACCAACGAATGACGTCGAGACTTGTTCAGGAAACGAGATACGCGGAGCGTGCCAAAACCTTTTTGCTCTAAACGGCAGGCAGTCGCACGATGGGAGGTGCGGCAATACTTTCTGGATTGAATTTGTATTTTTCTCTTCCCGCGCCGTGTCCGCGCGCGCGTTTTGCACGCGAAAACATTCGACTTACTCCATCAGACCAACACGAGGGTATTTCGGTTCTGTCTGTGTCCCCACACTCAATTTCCCAAAAATCCTTGGCACACCCCATTTTGCTGTTCTTTCGGGGCCAATTCCACCGCATCGTGCACTCCGAACGAAAGACAGCGCAGGGCGTGAGGTTGCGCGTCACATATCGAACTGCATGTGCCCAGGGGCTATGTATACAAATGTGCTGAACTATGTGGTTGTGACCGTAGAAAGTATCAAGGCTAGTAACTCATGTGTGTGTACTATGTGGTGGTGATAGTCCTATCTGGACCCCCCCCCCCCCCTGGAGTGTTCTACCATTTGCGCTAGGATTGCAAGTGAACCTAATGTGTGAAATAGCTAGACCTTGGAGATCATCAGAACAACCCATAGCCAACAACACGCGTGTAGCCCAGACAAGCGTAGGCTAGTAACTCATGTGTGTGCCCCCCCCGGAGTCCAAAAGCCAATGACCTGCAGCATGTAACTGGAGTGTTCTACCATTTGCGCTAGCATTGCAAGTGAACCTAATGTGTGAAATAGCTAGACCTTGGAGATCATCAGAACAACCCATAGCCAACAACACGAGTGTAGCCCAGACACGTGTAGGCTAGTAACTCATGTGTGTGTACTATGTGGTGGTGATAGTCCTATCTGGACAACCCCCCCCCCCTGGAGTGTTCTACCATTTGCGCTAGGATTGCAAGTGAACCTAATGTGTGAAATAGCTAGACCTTGGAGATCATCAGAACAACCCATAGCCAACAACACGCGTGTAGCCCAGACAAGCGTGTAGCCCAGACAAACATACGACACCCGTGGACTAACCCTTGGGTGGTGCGCAGGCAGTGTAATAGCTTACCTGTGTCGGCCCAAGGGCGATGCAAGTGACCATGCATCATTATGTAAACACCTGCCAGTGTGCAGAGACGTCCGGAGTTTTGAACCCACAACCTCTGACCACAATGCGCATTGACAACCGGTGCCCTGACCACTGAGCCACATCTCTATGTGTGTGGGGCTAGGTGCGAGGCATTACAGGAGCGAGGGGGAGATGAGGGTCGGGTGAAGGGCTGTAGGGGTGATGGGGGGAATGGAAAGGCAAGAATGGGTGAGGCTAGGGCTGGGTGGCCTAACTGGGGCTAAGGTGAAAGAATGCACAGGCCTAACTGCCGGCCGAAGTCGGTCGGTTGGACTGCATAGAGTCCCTGTTCTGGGGCGCCACTCTCCTCTACCCACCTCCCTATTTGGCCTGCTACGACACGAAAACAACCGAGTGCCCTGGTTGTATAGAGAAGGTTATATCAGTCAGAGAGAGAAGAGGAGAGAGGGGAAAGAAGAGAAGGAAAAGAGAAAGAGGAGGAGGGAGAAGCAGGAGAGGGGAAGGTAAAATTGAGATGGCGTCTGAGGATTGCTGGGTATGGGTGGAGGGGAGGGGGGGAAAGGCAGCGGGGAAGTAGTCTGCGGCTTGTTGCATCAGCCATGGGGGGGATCGTAATTTCCGAGAGAGAAAATGAGTAGAGGTGGGACCTTCCGGGTCGGTTGGTTGGGTCAGAAATGAATAGTATTTTTTAGAGAGCAGGACGGAAAGGGTGTATGACAGTGGTGAGATGGAGGGTAGCAGTTGTGGGAGGAGGAGGCGGTGCGCTGTGGCGGTGGTGGGTGCGGGCGCCGCGGGGCTGGTTTCCGCCCGCGAGCTGAAGAGGGAAGGACATTCAGTGACAGTCTTCGAGCAGCAGGATAGATTTGGGGGGTTATGGGTTTACGACGACCGTACAAATCTCGCTGCGGGTTGGCGGCGAGGGAGTAAGGTGGATGGTTTTGACGCTTGGGCAGCTGAAGAGGCAGCTAGCATCTCGCCCCCACGTGTACATAATGGAATCTATAAGTCGTTGAGAACTGTCATCCCTAGAGAAACGATGAGTTATACCGACTTCCCCTTCCTTCCCAAACCCGGAAGAGATGGACGAAGATTCTGTGGACACGTGGCAGTGGCGGAATATCTCCGGGATTTTGCCGACGAGTTCCAATTAACGGACCACATTCGTCTGAACACACGAGTCGTTCGAATAGAGCAAGCAGAAAGGCAGCCGCAGCAGCAGCAGCCGCAGCAGCAGCAGGAGGAGGAGGAGGGAGGGAGGAGAAGCGCCTGCGTACGGTCGTGGTGCGAGAGAGCAGATGCGTGCAGTCGGGATCGCGATGGACCTTGTGCTTCTCTCAATGCGGGAGAGAACGAGAGGGGAGATGAAACTGAGAGGATGGACGATCAACGGTCTCATCGGGATCCGGATGTCACGTGGACGCTAAGCAGTGATCAAGAGAGCCTTGGATGCGCTTCGGAGAGGATGGGAGAATCCCGACCCCGACCCTGTGCTAGATCTTACCGAGACATGCCACGTGGATGGCGTGTCACGTCGCGACGTGTCGTGAGAAGGCGACGAAGACGGACACGTGGACATGACGTTCTCGAGAATGAGAAGAAGGAGAACAAGGATGAGGTGGAAGAGGAGGAGGAGGAGGAGGAGGAAGAAGAGAGGGAGGAACAGGAGGAGGTGTTCGATGCGGTGGTGGTATGTAATGGTCATCACTGGGCGCCGAGAATGGCGGACGTACCGGGATTGGACACGTGGCATGGTATCCAGCTGCACAGCCATGATTATCGTACACCGGATACCTTTGGAAATGCCGTCGTCCTTGTGATAGGTGGGGGATTAAGTGGGGAGGACATCTCGAAAGAAGTAGCATCTGTTGCGGCGGAGGTTTACTTGAGTGCTCGCTCGCTGGACTCGCTCGCCATCGCCAAAGGTCCTCGGCCAATCGCCGGGCGAGCGAACCTCTATCTCCGGCCGGAGGTTGAGCGGGTCACACCAGACGGCCACGTGGCGTTCGCCGACAAGTCCGAGGTTAAAAAGGTTGACGTCATCATTCATTGCACCGGGTATCGCTATTCCTTTCCCTTCTTGGAGGCGGGAGGACTCGTCCACGTGGAGGATAACAGAGTGGGTCCGCTTTTCGAGCACGTGTTCCCGCCAAAATTGGCCCCGTGGCTCTCTTTTGTCGGCTTGCCGATCAAGGTGGTCGTTTTCCCTGTGTCGGAGATCCAGGCGGTCTGGGTCGCCCAGGCGCTGTCGGGCAAGGTCGAGATCCCGTCTGCGGAGGAGATGATGGATGAGGTTGGGAGATTCTATGCTGACCTGGACAAAAGGGGTGTGCCTAAACGATACACGCATTTTGTCGGATACCAACAAGACGGGTACGTTGAGGCCATCAGGGCTCGATGCCGAGACCCCCCGGTGTTCGAGAGATGGCGGACGGCGATGTTCAAGGCTGTGAGCGCCAATCGCCGTGTCCATTTCGCGGACTTCCGTGACACGTGGACGGATTACGATCTGGAGGAGCAGGGGCGAATCTCTCAATTGCGCGTGGCCGCAGAGAGAAAGGCCAGGGAGGGATAGGTATCCCGTCGAGCCCAGGGAATCCCGGTCCCCATGACGAACGGACGAAATCCAGGGCCACAACCAAGCCCGGAACTGACTACGAATCTCTCTCTCTCTCTCTCTCTCTCTCTCTCTCTCTCTCTCTCTCTCTCTCTCTCTCTCTC
>BFEA01000241.1:103992-125503 GCA_003427395.1 Chara braunii
CACACACACACACACACACACACACACACACACACACACACACACACACACACACAGATGGTTAATGGAAGACCGACAATTCAACGATAGTCGGGAACGTGCACACACGGAAAAATTACAAAAAAATATAAACAGCGGTGTAAAACCCTCGTCGGAGTAGCTTTCAAAGTTCACCAAAACTTCTCCTGATATCAGTGTTTTTGCCAACTTTTTTGTTAGTGGTTGAAATACGTTGAAATTGAATACAGATTTACCCTGAAGCACATGGATGCAGTCAAAAATTAACATACCGTAAAAACGTGAAAGGTGAGGGAAATATGGCCGCAGTTTCGGTGATAAAATCCTTGAAAATAACACCACCTATTAACGACGACTGCACACACACACACACACACACACACACACACACACACACACGCACACACACATAGGGAAAAACTCTACGCTTGCAAGGTTGTTGTGAGTAAAGTTGACCACTTTTGTCAGGGTATCACTAACTCTGGGCGATGTGGTGAGTTGTTATCGATCAGTCGAATGCATTCTGGGCAGACTGTCGGGGTTCAACCTCCTGATGAGTTGGTGAAAGTCCGACGAAACAATTTGGCAGAGTCCTGCTTTTTTGTGTATAGCGAATATGACAACGCACACACACACACACACACACACACACACACACACACACAAACACGCACACACCCACACATCTCATATGACGTCGAGTGACCTGACATCCCATCGTACATCGCACATGTCAGGGGAAGAGGAGGGATTGCACACAAAGATGAAAGATCCCTCCTTGCGCTCGTACATGGGGAGATACGACGGATGATAGATTGGGGGGGAGGTGACACGAGGGCGATCACGTGGCAGTCTGGCACAACTTGTGTGTGTGTGATTGATTGATTGATTGCAGTGTGTGTGTGTGTGTGTGTGTGTGTGTATGTGTCTCGTCATATTCGCTACAAAAAAAAAAAATCAAAAAAAAATCAATCATTCCAAATTGTTTTGTCGAACTTTTATCGATTCATCAGGAGGTTGAAGGACGACAGTCTGTCGTCCTACTTTTACCGAACCAATCAATCAATCAATCAATCAATCAATCAATTTATTGATTGATGGTTTGATTGAGTGATTGATTGATTGATTGATTGATGAAAGTTTGTGTGTGTGTATGTGTGTGTGTGTGTGTGTGTGTGTGTGTGTGTGTGTGTGTGTGGTGAGACATTGTCGATGATGTGGCAGCGCATCCTGTTCAGAATGCGGGGTTCAACCTCCTCATGAGTCGGTCAAAGTCCAACAAAATAGTCTGGTACACACTTGCTTTTTTGAGTGTGTAGCGAATATGACAACACACACACACACGCACTCTCACATACATGGTAGATCTGATATGACTTGGACTGGCCTCATTTCTCGTCATACTTCACACATGTGAGAGGAAGAGGAGGGATAGCGCACACAAACAAAAGATCCCTCCTTGCACGCGCACATGGGGAGATACTACAAACGGTAGATGGGGGGAGAGGCGAGACAAGGGAGGAGGGCGAGGTAGAAGACGAAGATCGCAATAGCGAAGTCAAAAAAATAGTCCCTTGTCGTTTGTCGATTGAATGTATGATGGGATGTCAGCTCAGTCCAGGTCATTTCAGATCTTATATGAGTCTTCCGCTGCGGTACATTGTGCTTTTTTCATATGTATCTGAAACAATATTGCTTGTTTATGCTATGGTAACATAAAGATGTTCAAACGAGTCTTTTTCATCACTTTGCGTTTTTTTTGGTCCCACTCATTGGCCAACTCGGCATGTGACGGTTGGTATCGGAGCCCCGCACGTGAATCACGACAACATGATCTGACACTAGTGCGTCGACTGTTGACTACTCGTTCATTGATTACTCAGTGAGCGATTGACTGATTGCTTGATTGATTTATTGATTGATTGATGATTGATTAATTGATTGATTGATTGATTGATTGACTGATTCATTAAATGACTGATGGTGTGACTGAGTGTCCGATGAATGAATGAATCATCGATCGACTGCTGGATTGATTGATTGATCGAGTTGTTGATTTATTCACTAACTGACTGATCGACTGATTGACCGATTGATTAATTGATCGACTAACTGACTGGCTGATGGATTGATTGATTCAGTGATTAATATCTTGAATGACGGACTGACAGGAAGTTTGACTGAGGCATTTGATGACATGTACTTACTGGTGGACTGAATGATTGACCGAATGACTGACTGATGGAGTGACTGCCAGATTGATTGAAGGACTGACTGGTAGACTGACTGAAGGACTAACTGGCATACTGACTAAAGGACTCACTTATGAACTGACTTATGGACTGAAGGACTGACTGAACGATTGACTGATGGACTAACTGATGGACTGACGGACTGATTGGCAGATTGATTGACCGATTGGAGGATACATTGATTGACTGCTTTATTGATTGACTGACAACGAAAAAAAATCATAGAATTAAATAATCATTCTATAATAAAATTACAATCTAAATTTTAAATTTTTATTCCATCTTAAAAAATGTCATTCTAATTTTAAATTTTTTCATTTTCCTTGCAAACTTTCATTCCAAGAATATGGTATCCCTTCTTATTTTGACTGCATGCTAGAGATGGAATGAAAGTTTGGATGAGTTCATAAAATATTTTAATTGGACTATCATTCTAAGTAAGGATTTTCAGTCATAAATAGGTTAATCCAATCTAAATTAGAATATATTTGTAGTGGTAGAATGAAAATTTAATTAAAACATTTCATAAACTCGTTCAGATTTTCATTCCATCTTGAACAAATAGATGTAGTTGGAAGGGAAAACTCGTATTTAGACGGGAACTTATAAAATAAAACTGAAAATTTTAGAATTGGACGAACATTGGAATGCTAATATATAAATATGAAGGATTTTCTTTTTATGGAATGTTTTTTGAACTTTCATTTCTCATGGAAATTTTTCTGTTGGTTTGACTGTTAGACTGACCGACTGATCAATTGTTTCGTTGATTGATTGATTGATTGATTGATTGATTGATTGATTGATGTAATGAATTATCGATTGAGTGATTGATTGGATGCTTGATTGATGGACTGGTTGACGGACTTACTGACAGGCTGATCACCGACCGACTGATTGATTGACCGACATTTCAAATAATTGATTGATTGATCGAGCGATGCAATGATTGACTCACTGACTGGTGAATTGCTTGATATCGTTGATTGATTGGTTGAATGATTGACTGACTGGTTTATTGATTACCTGATTTATTGATTACTTGTCCTAAACTTGCCCTTTTCTGATGGTAGACTATGTGCACATTATGATCGACTCATTGATTGATTGGCTCAATGAGTGACTGATTGATTGATTGATTGACTGATTGGCAGTTCGATTGATTGATTGATTGACAGACTGACTCACTGACTGACTGATTGATTGACCGACATTTGGAATGATTGATTGATTGATCGAACGATTCAATGATTCACTAACTGACTGATGAATTCCTTTATTTCGTTGATTGATTGGTTGATTGATTCACTGAATGTTTGATTGATTACAAGGCTCATATTCGAACCTCAGAATGCTTTTTGGACTTTATCTTCATCTCTTGTGATTGAGAAATGAGAGATAACCTTTCTTCTTTCTCTCTCCAGATACAATTGAGTCTAGAGAGTGGGTAAGTAAATAAGATAATACACCGCCGGCCAAATCCAACCATCCCAGCTCTTATCTAGACTGAACCCTTAGCTAATGAGAATTAAAAATTGACGATGGCCCGGTGGGATTGAATTCATTGATTGCTCTAGCTTACTGAAACCTCACGAAGCATAAGTTTTATTTCCTTCTTTGCTCGATTATGTAATCAATCGCTTATCTTACTTTGCGTTCTACCCACTGTAAGAGTTTGAACTTCACAAGACCGACCATACAATACATACGTAAAAGAAAGTCCCGGCATCGATCAATCCAGCAAATCACCAGCATCTCACGTTCACGAGTATTCCGTTCAGCTGCGTATCAGAGACACGGTCGGGGTTCAACCAAGGGCTGACTATTCCCAGTGATCCCCTTTCACGACGAGCTTGAGTCTTCGCAGCGAGTTCTTCACTACGAGTATCTACAATGTCTCATTTATTTGACATATTGATTGTACAAATGATTGATCACTTGTTCCTGAACTTGCATTTTTATGAAAGTCGACTTTGTGCACATTATGATCGACTGATTGATTGATTGACTGAATGATTGATTGATTGATTGATTGATTGATTGATTGATTGATTGATTGATTAACTGATTAGCAGTTCGATTGACTCATTGATTGATTGATTGAGTGAGGGAGTGACTAATGGATTGAATGAGTGTCCGATGAATGACTGAATCATTGACCGTGCAAGATTGATTGACCGATTGATCGAGTTGTTGATTGATTCACTAACCGACTGATGAATTGATTGATTGATTGATTGATTGATTGATTGATTGATTGATTGATTGATTGATTGATTGATTGACTTGGTGACTGACTGATGGATTCATTGATTGGTTGATTGGTTGATAGATTGAATAACCGACTGACATAAACAATGACTGAAGGGATCTGACGGCATCTACTGACTGATGGACTGACTGATTGACCGAAGGATTGACTCATGGAATGACTAAGGGATTGACTGCCAGATTGATCAATCGGACAGACTGGCAGACGGACTGGAGGCATGACTGACAGACTGACTGAAGGACTGGCGGATGAAATAACTGACTGATTGATGGATTGACTTGATGGAGTGACTGGCCGATTGATTGACCGACTGCTGGATAGATTGATTGATTGGTTGATTGATTGATTGATTGGTTGATTGATTGATTGATTGGTTGATTGATTGATTGATTGACTCATTGACTGATTGATTGATCAATTGGTTGATTGATTAATTGATTGATTCATTGATTAATTGTTTGATTTATATATTGATTGATTGATTGATTGATTGATTGATTGATTGATCGACTGGTTGATGGACTTACTGACATACTGACTCATTGACTGCCTGATTGATTGACCGACATATGGATTGATTGATTTTCTTGATCGACCAATTGAATGATTGAGTGACCGACTGATGCATTGATTGATTCATTGATTGTTTGATCGTTTGATTGACTCACTGATTGATTTATTATTGATTTATTGATTGTTTATTCCCGAGTTTGCGTTTTTCTGACGATCGTCTATATGCAGACTGTGACATTCGAAATGTCAGAGACAGTCCGAGACACTGTCTCCGCTCGTTCCATGACCAGCGTGGCTTCTCCGCAGAGGACACCCTGTGATGGTCACAATGTCGATCGATCTCCATATGCCGCGCAAGGGTTGTTGGGAGGGTCACCGAACACTGGTGGTCCGGAAGTGTGGTTGAGGAAAAGGCATCGTGGTGACATTTCGCCTGCGATAGGCGGCATCGATGGAACGGGAACGATCTACCGTTCACCTTTCCCCGTTTTGTTGGGGGCATCTTCGTCTGATGTGCATGCGGTTTGTAATGCTCTCGTGCATGGCAGTGTGTATAGTTCTCTGTTGCTGTCGTCCCCTCTCCTCCCTAGACGGTTGGACAACGGGGCGACCATTCCTCTGACACGAGTTTGGACACATGCGGTGACCCCTACATGTCTAGCGAGCGGCGCTGCCATTGTGGGACGACACAGCGACGCAGACCGTGCACAAACTTCTCAATCACGATTCGTCGGTGCACCGAACCGTTCAGAAAGGCAACCGCCTCAGTCTGCCTCTGTCGCTCTTCATCCGACGCTTCCTACAGACGATGTTGATTGAGTTGCAGTCCTTAGTGGCACGCCATCTTCGGCCTCCAACAAGATTGTACGAATGAGTCTGAGGGATGGATGTCGAAGGCGGTTGTACGCACTGTGCGATGCTATGGCCGGTGTGAGTGACAACCAAGGACCCATCAGCGACGTTGTGGATCGTCTACTGCACTGGTCCTTGCCAGCCATACGAGCGGAGTTCGACGTTGACATAGTTGCTGCAATCTCAGCGACGTCGCTGTCGCGAGTGTGTGGTCGCGATTTTTAACTGCATTATGTGCCAGGCGATTCGAGTGCTGACTGCCCTGACAGGGGTGATGACGGTTCAGGAAGCGCTGCTTTTGGGGGGTCGCAGGATGGATCACGAAGCTCGTTCCCTTCGTCACGTCGTGCTTCGCAACGTAGTGAAAAAGGGCGCGGTCGACCCATCGATTGCGGGAGTTCTGCCGAAACCTAGGCGAGGTTCTGAAGGCAGGGAATCATCAGGCATATCCTTTCCTATTTGTATGACCCCACTAAACCCCTGCTTGCCTATCGCCTTTTAGTTTTACTGATGTATGCATGAGATTGCCCCTATAACTTTACTGTCTTTCAGGACCTAATCAGACTGAATGGACGGAACGTGTGAGAGTGAAGCATAAGTTTTATTTTTATTTTGATTGAAAGCAGACAAGGGGAGTGAACTGGGGGAAGGTGGGAGGAAGGCAGACTGCATGCGTTTGAATGGGTCAACCAAACCCTGGGCATTGTTTCTAAGCAGAATGGCCCAAGGCTATGTTTATTTGGTTGTTTTGTGAAGCGTCAGGCATTGTTTTTAACATGAATGACTTGGTTGCTATGTTTATTTTCTGAGGGTCTGCCTGATGTGAAGGGTTTAAGTTATTGTTTTGTTCTAAGGGAGGATTTTGGTCTAAGGCTGAGCATTGTTTCTAAGCTGAATGGTTTAGCCTGAAAGCCACACACATAAGTATAAACTGAGTATAAAAGAAAGTATTTTACTTATATTTGCATGTGAACTGTCAATCTGACATTGTTTCCAAGCTGAATGGTCCAGCGCTAAGCCATATCACTAAGAACATAAGGAAAATTACAGAGTATAATTGGAAGTAGTCTGGGCAAGTTGAACATTGTTTTCAAGTCGAATGGTTCAGTCCCCTGACCATATTTGCATTTTCTTTTGAGAACAAAGTTAGAAAGTTATTAAATTTTGGATATTAAACAGTTCAGGGAGGCTAGGCATTGTTTCCAAGTCGAATGGTCTAGTCATATGCCCAAAGAAGAGAGAAGTAGTTGTGCGAATTGTTCGTGTATATCTTAAGGCACGCTAGGCATTTTTTCCAAGCCGAATGGTCTAGCGTTATGCCATAAGTAAGTTGGATTCAAGGGTTGAATTACTTGAGGATTCATGAACTATCTTATGTAAAATAACTTGGGATTGGTGATAGTACTTACCTTTGTGGGTTGGCCTGCATGAGACTGAGTGTGACTACTACTTAGTATGAAGATAGGTAGTTGCTTTAGTTGCTCGCCACGTACCAGAGCCATAGGAGTTCGTTTCTATACCTGCATTTTCTAAGCTAAGTTTTTTTTACTTACATCAATTTCTGCATTTTCTGAGAACTTTTATTATACTTGGCCTTGTATAAATTTTGGTAAGCCACTTTCTCTACGGGAAGTGCTGCCGAAATTTCTACAAAACCAAGGAGTTAGTCAGATTTTGTCTTTTTCCGAATCCAGTTTTTCTGACTTTTTGACTTTGTAAAAATTTGGAAAACCTTATTTTCTAAAGGGAGTGCTGCCCAAATTTTAACTAATTCAGGGAGTAAGACAAAATTTGACCTTGAGAAGTCAAATTCACTTTAGATTGTGAACTTAGTTTTGTATAAGTCTTGGAATATCACTTTCCCTACGGCAAACGCTGCCGAAATTTTTACAAATCTAAGGAGTTAGTTAAGTTTTGTCTTAGATGAACTCAAATCTTGTTTTTGAGTTCATATATGACTTAGTATAAATCTGGGAAGTCGACCTTTCCAAAGGAGATGTTGCTCAATTTTTTAATAATTCAGGGAGTTAGACAAGTTTTGATTTTCCTGAATTAGATTCTGGTTTTTGTTTTCATATTTGAGTTATTATAAATTATGAGAAGACACTTTTCTTACGGGAAGCGCTGCCAAAATTTTCTTAGTTTAGAGGAGTTAGATTATATTTTGACAGGTGACGATTCTGACAATCCACTCTATATAGAGGAGACTCTGTCATGGTCTACCTTTTTTTGAGCACTGGCTTAGAGGCAGGCCTAGGCTTAACTTGTAGGAAGGGTCTTGGGTGAGAATGTGTTATGGAGCTATATTCTCCATACACTTATGAATTTAGCTTGGGGATTGACTTGCCTCGTGTTACAAAACTTTTTGATCGATTGATTCAAAATTTGGGCTAGATTCAGCTTGATCCTACAAGAATCATCTTCTGTTATCATTGATAACAGATCGGTTGCCGATTCGTCGGTTTACGGCTCAACTCCAATCCACTTTTGTCGCTCAACCTAAAAACTTTAACGTTTTTATTTGAATTGCTTTGTTGTGTTTTCGCCCGGACTTTATTTTAATGATTATTTAAAGAAAAGTACTGAGTGCATTGACTTTTTGGTTGAATCTTTGATGTCACGGTGATTGCAGGTATGTTTGGTGACTTTGAATTTGAATTTGACTGCCCGCGCTCACATACATATATATATGGCTGAGAGGAGTCTCACTGTGACTGTAAGAAGTGATCGTTCTATATTAATAACCCTCTCTATATATATGTAAATAAATTTGTCTTGAGTATTTTCGTGCGGCCTACTGTGACCCGGTGTAAGGGTTAAACAAATTATGCGTTTGAGAGAAGAGGGAGATCCTCTTTTATCCCTCGTTTTTTTACAGTTTCTATGGTTGGACGTTGTAGTTCGTGGCAGCCGTCAAAGTCAAACCCCTTGATTTCTCTCCAGGTCCAAGATGATGGAGCTGGTCTTCAGGGCGATAAGAGACGATTGTCACCACAGGTATGAACCTGTGTTCCACCGACTCTTCGCAGGGTGCAGAAGAGGGTGTGGTTCTCAACTGCACTTGGCGGTTGTTCAACGTCGAGAGATCAATTCCTTAAGGCGTGTGTCAACCGACACTTGAGTGTCGAACGCGACCCTCGAGATAAATGAGGATCGCATGAGTATGGGTACTACATAGTACGCCATCATTGGGACCGCTTGTGTGCGCTTGCATTGCGAGTCGATATGAGTTAGCCCTGCGTGCGAGCGGTTTTATACTAAGTCTCGCGCGCGACGCCTATCCGATTTTCGCATCAGAGAGTTATGAGATAACTACTAAGGGACTAGGAGTGTTGTCGCATTGTTTGTTCAGTGTTGTTCTATATATGTATATATATGTGCGTGTGTGTGTGTGTCTTTTATTTTTATGTGCTTTTTAGTGGTGTGCGCGTGGCGTGTGGGATGCGTCCTAATCGACCGGCGACGAGTCGCGCTTGGGACCTCAGCCCCCCCAAGGTGTCGATTCGCGTGCGGGTTCGATAGAGGCGTAATACCGTGCGTACCCCCTATGCTACAACGAACAAAAAACGCCCTCGTCTAGTCCACCTCTGCGATTGTAACTGATCAGCTTTCGTACTGTGGACTGGTAGCTCAACGGGGATACGCCCACCAAAGGGAGGTGACAACTCTCGTAAGGTGGAGGTAAATCGTGTCTCGCGTAGGCCCTATCCTGTCGTAGGGACTCGCGAGAGGTATGACTGACGCATTTGGCCGGAGCGGTTTGCGAAATCTCCATATGTATTCGCGATGAGGATGTAGACCAACTCCTGTGTGACGAGGCCGAGAGGGTCCCGAGCTGCCTTCTGCTGTGCCGGACCGATGCGCTCGACAACAACTCGAAAGGAAATATATTTGCAATATAATAATAACATTATAGCACACAATTTAAGCAACAAAATCAAGACGATCCCATCGTCATCCTCAAAGTAGACTCTCACTCATGAATTCCACCACTATCATACTTATCCCTCCGCCTCAACCTACCAATCCCGCATGTGAAGCCGACCCCCACAATTACTTCACTCAATCCTTCGGATATGATAAGCCAGTCTCCACGTTTTTGCAACGAAGATCAAGAAAAAAATTGAACAAAAGATAAAATCATCTTTATGACAATTAATGTATCAGATTGTTGACATAGATAGGGGAAAGACAAATAGTTAAGGAAAAAGAAGGTGGAGAGAGATAGGGGACTGAGGAAATTTCAAGAAAGCAAAGGATGACAAGACGATTACAGAAGTTGCAAAATTATAATGATCGACCGAGTTGCACAAGGTATCACCCTTATTTATCTCCACCATGCACCTCGTAACTGACCAACGAGCTGTAATATTAGAGTGGGTTGCAAGAAGGCAAATGAATAAAAGTTACAATAAAAAAAAGAATGCAAAAAATTGGTTTGGCCATACACAAACACTTGAAACTTTGTATCAGCGTACACAATTGAAAAAAAAATCAAAGTTACTGAAAACGCATTTTAATCTAAATCTTACATCCATCCTACTGGTGTGCAAATATAAACTGCAGCTAATTCAAACCAAAATTTTTAAAATTTACACCCATGCCATGAAAACCAAAACTATGTTAGAAAATGAGTTTAAGTACTAAGTGTACACTTATTTCGGATAGTACAAAACCCTACTGCAAGTCGTGGATCGCCAA
This sequence comes from Chara braunii, assembly GCA_003427395.1. NCBI lineage: Eukaryota > Viridiplantae > Streptophyta > Charophyceae > Charales > Characeae > Chara > Chara braunii. The sequence goes on from BFEA01000241.1 coordinate 114,601, forward strand.
TGATTTGCCATAGCTTTGATGGATACGAATTTCAGATTCATGCAATATCCTAGTTATATGCCAAATGTATTGTCCTTGATTTTTCATGGTAATAAAAGTGGCCTCTTGCTGATTAGCTGACCCACATTCACAAATGTTTCAAATTACAAAACGAAAAGATGCATACTATAGTGTATTTCTCTATTTTATTTCTACCCCGCCAGACCTCATCATCAATTAGCGTAGGTGACATATGATATAGTGTAGATATATGCAAATTCTATAGATCAAAGAATACGCACGAGAAGAATGATATTGATAAGGTAGGGAAAAAATACAGGGAAGTTATAAAAGACATGAAAAAAAGTTGAGTAGAAGCAAGGAAAAACGATCAGTTTGACTTTCATAAGGACGTCTTATTTGTGCACATGCACTCATGTTAGATCGAGGTGGATAAATGCCCTGAGTGTTTGCATGATGATAAATTTATCCATTTGCAAACAATGTTATCGAACTCAGTTGGGATTATGCCCTTCAAGTTAACCTTAAATTACGATGTGAGTTTGCATGTAGGAAGTTTTCTCCCTACACCATGAAGATAGCACGTGGACATGAAAGGGAAGGGGATGTTAACTCTAGAGAGGGGAATACAAGCAAGGCAAGTAGTAATAATATAACCTTCATATTAGGGACGAAGTAAAAGCTACTTGTAAAGATGGGCTCCTACCAGGTGCCAATGACTGCATGGCCAGTCAGACCGCCGTTCCTTCAGTCAGTGTGTTGCGTACTCTGCAACATGGAGTAGCGAGGGGACAAGGAGAGGTTTACCTATTAACTAGCATGCCGCCTATCTCATCAGTCTGAGTAGAGGGAAGACCGAACGCAGATTGAAGTCCTAGTTGTGGACTGTGCGCCACTTATCCCGTTGGAATAATCAGGAGGAGGGAACACGTATCCGGGAAGTGTAGTGGGGCATGCCATTTTCAGTAACGTACCTTCTTGCAGGGGATTCCTCTTTACTGTATACTTGGCGGAATGCTCAGCAAGTGCACGTATGAAAACTGTTGGATTACAGGCAGGGCGAACCTGAAAAATGGGAAGTAGAAGAAGGGAGGACGAAGGGGTTCGAACAGCAGAGGTACTTCCTTGCTTCAGGCACCTGCGGTTGCGAGCCGACTGTGTGTCGCAGTGACAGGTGGTGTTGTACAACCCCGAAAAGAGCTCGCACTACAATAATCTGTGTTCTGGCCGCCGCTACCGCTGTATTTCTGACCATTAATTAATGTTGTGTGTCCGGGCAGTATTAATCACGATGACGATAGTTGTTGCGTTGTCCTTTGCTGCATGGATTACGATGTCTACCGCAGTTTGTTGCGTATGCGGCACATCAATTGCGCATGGTTGGACAGTTTCCTATACCGACCGATAGCGCGCTGCCTGCCCCATTGAAGTGACGAAGCGAAAGGGGAGCTACGGGAAGAGAAGGTTGTACTCTTGGGACACAGCTCGTGTCTTGGGAGGAGGCCAGGACCTTTCAGACCACGAACTGCAGAGAAATAGAGCTTGTTGAAGAGGAGTATTGTTGCGAATAAGAAGGTCGCCGGAAGGTCAACCGAAGGCAGGTGGGCTTCAGTTTGATCAAGTTGCTAAGTGCCTTGACCACCATTGTGGGGCCCTCATACGCATCCAGGTTTCAAGGCCCTCTCCTGCGAGCTTGAGTGCACCCTCCTTGGATCTGAGAGACTTAAACTTTCTCCTTCTATCCTTCTGACTCTAAGTCTAGTCTATTGGTTACGAGAGGAAGACGGCAGGCGGGATTGCAACCCGTATGACCGCAACAAGACTCTATGGGAAGTCTGCCCACCGATTGAGGGAGCTCTGCCGGAACCTAGACGAGGTTCTGGAGGCAGGGAACCCTCATGTAAACTATCTCTATCTGTATAACCCACTACACCCATGTTTGCCTATCCCCCCCTGTAGTTTGATTGTCGTATGCATGCATGTCTTTATGATTTTTTATTTCTCTTCAGGACTTAATCAGACCAAATGAAAGGAATGTATGAGAGTGAAGTTTAAGTTTCACTTTTGTTTTGAGTGAAAGCAGAAAAGGGATGAACTAGGGGAAGATGGGAGGAAGGTAGACTGCATGCATTTGACCAGGTCAACCAAAGACTGAGCATTGTTTCTAAGTTGAATGACCCAAGGCTGTGTTTATTTAACTGTTTTATGAAGGGTCAGACATTCTTTCTAAGCTGAATGACCTGGTTGCAATGTTTATTTCCTGAGGGTTTGCCTGATGTGAAAGGGTTTTCTTGTTTTATTCTGAGGGAGGATTTTTGGTCTAAGGCTGAGCATTGTTTCTAAGCCGAATGACTCAGCCTGAAAACCACGCACATAAGTACAACCTGAGTATAAAAGAAAATATTTTATTCATACTTGCATGTGAACTGGCAGCTGGGCATTGCATAAAAACAAACCTGATTATAAAAGAAAGTATTTTGTTTATACTTGCATGTGAACAAGCAGCTGGGCATTGTTTCCAAGCCGTATGGTACAACGCTAAGCCACATCACTAAGAAGACAGGGGAAATTACAGAGTATAACTGGAAATAGTCTGGGCAAGCTAAACATTGTTTCCAAGCCGAATGGTTCAGACCCCTGTCCATATTTGCACTTTCTTTTGAGAACAAAGTCAGAGAAATATTAAATTTTGGATATTAAACAGTTCAGGCCGACTAGGCATTGTTTCCAAGCCGAATGGTCTAGTCACATGCCCAAAGAAGAGAAAAGTCGTGGTGAGAGTACTTACCTTTGTGGTTTAACCTGCATATGACTGAGCGAGGCTACTACTTAGTCTGAGTTTCAGTTTGATAGGTAGTTGCTTTAGATGCTCGCCACGTACTAGAGATAGAGGAGTTAATTTCAATTCCTGCATTTTCTGAGTTAAGTTTATTTTTACTTATAATTTGTTACACTTGGTCATGTATAAATCTTGATAAGTCAGTTTCTCTACGGGAAGCGCTGCCGAAATTTCTACAAAACCAAGGAGCTAGTCATATTTTGTCTTTTCAAAGTTCAGTTTGTCTGACTTTTTGGCTCAGTAAAAATCTGGGAAGTCTCCTTTTGTAAAGGGAGTGCTGCCCATTTTTTTGGAAGTCAAAATCATTTTAGATTATGAACTTGGCCTTGTATAAATTTTGGTAAGCTACTTTTTCTACGGGAAGCGCTGTCGAAATTTCTACAAATCCAAGACGTTAGTCAAAACTCAAGCTTTTCAAAAGTTGAACTTGTCTGATTTTTATATATTTGGCTTAGTAAAAATCTGGGAAGTCTCCTTTTCTAAAGGGAGTGCTGCTCAAATTTTTGCTAATTCAGGGAGTTAGACAAAATTTGACTTTGAAGGGTTGAAGATTATTTCTGTTTTCATATTTAGACTGATATAAATTCTTGAAAGACATTTTTTCTACGGGAAGCGCTGCCGAAAATTTCGTAGATTAAAGGAGTTGGATTATATTTTGACAGGTGACGACTTTAGCAATCCACCCTGTATAGGGGAGATTCTGTCATGAGTCTGCCTCTCTTTGGGCACTGGCGTAGAGATAGACTTAGATGTAGTTATTAGGAGAAGCTCTGAGAGAGATTGTGATATGGAGATTCTCCAGGGGCTTATGGTTTTAGCTTGGGACGTTAACCTGTTTTGTGTTACAAGCCATCTTGATTGATTTGGCACAGGATCTGGACTAGTTTTAGGCTTGATCCCTTGAGGATCATCTTCTATTATCACTGATAACAGGTCGGTTGATTGATCGCCGACTTGTCGGTCCACGACACAACTTTACACTTGTACCTCAGCTTGACTGCCTTAGCCCTGTGATTTGATATGTTTCTTTGAGGGTTTTAACCGGACTTCTTTTAATGACCATTGCAAAAAACTTATGAGAGTATGAAAAGTTGAATTATGACTGGGGCTTGAGTGTGTGAGGCATGGTGTGAGTTACAGGGAACAGTAAAGTTGACCACATTGGTGTATGGCAATGTGGTTATTATATGTACCTGTGTTCTATGCAGGTTAGTATTTTGGGGCTGGTATATGGGCCATATTTTGGAGGTAGTGAGACTGACAACCATGTGGCGTACGATCTGCATACCTGATGGGTTTATGTTTCCCCTTGTTTTTATCCCATCTCGAGTTCTGATTTGATATATGAGTATTGGGATGATTATTTATTTATTTGATGATTTTGCTTGTTAATTTTTAAAGTTGGACGTTGTAGTCCATAACAACCGTCAAAGTCAAACCCCTTGACTTCTTCCCGGACCTTGGATGATAGAGCTGGTCTCCAGGGCAATAAGAGACGATTGTCATCACAGGTATGAACCTGTGTACCACCCACTCTCCGCAGGGTGCAGAAGAGTGTGTGGTTTTCAACCGCACTTGGCGGTTGTCCAGCGTCGAGAGATCAACCCTCAAGGCGAGTGTCAGCCGACACTTGAGTGTTGAATGCGACCCTCGAGATCAATGAGGACCGCATGAGTATGGGTACTGCATAGTACGCCATCATTGCGACCGCTTGCGTACGCTTGCATTGCGAGTCGATATGAGTTAGTCCTGCGTCAGCGCGGTTTTGTACTAATTCTCGCGTGCGGCGCCTATTCGATATCCACATCGGAAAGTTATTGGATGGCTACTAAGGGACTAGGAGTGTTGTCGCGTTGTTTGTTTGTGTCGTTCTGTATATGTATGTGTAGATATGCGTGTTTTTATTTTTATGTCCTATAGAGTGGCGTGCGCGTGGTGTGTAGGATGCATCCTAGTCGACCGATGACGGTTCGCGCTTGGGACTTCAGCCCCTCAAGATGTTGGTTCGCGTGCGGGTCCGATAGAGGCGTACTACTGCGATTGCAGCTGATTAGCTTTCGTACTGTGGACTGGTAGCTCGGCAGGGATACGCCCACCGAAGGGAGGTGACAACTCCCGTAAGGTGGAGGTAAGTCGTGCCTCGCGTAGGCCTTATCCTGTCGTAGGGGCTCGCGAGAGGTATGGCTGACGCACTCGGCCGGAGCGGCTTGCACAAACTCCATGTATGTATCGCGACGAGGATGATAGATCAACTCCTGCGTGACGCGGTCGGGAGGGTCCGCGCTACCCCTGGGTAGTGTCGGACCGATACGCCCGAGAACGTGGAGGACTGCGATCAGATTCGAGGAAAGTCGCGGCGGTAAAAGATGCTCTTGTCCCCATGTAAGTAACGCAGGTTTGAGCTTTCCTGGGACTAGCATCATAGTACCATCATTTTATCAAAGGCTTTGCTGCGATTGCACGACCCCTAACGAATCTGCTACGAAAGGACCAGCCCCTTAGTTTGGACGCGGAGTGTGAACAGGCCTTCGCCACTCTCAAGGAGGCTCTGGCCACGACATATATTTTGATCCGACCGGACCCCACGAAGCTGTTCATTCTTATCACGGATTGGCAACTGGAGGCGATCTCCTCTATTCTAGCGCAAAACGGGAACGACGATCGCGAACACGTCATCGAATACGCATCACAGACAAGGCCAGACGAGCGGAGGAATGATTCGGCCCCGCAGGGCGAATGCTACGCCGTAGTCTAGGGAATTCAACACTTCCGAACATAAGTTCCTCCTTGTAACCGATCACGAGCCATTACTGGCCCTCGAGAAGCTCACCAATTATACGGGCATGATTGGACGGTGGACTGTGCGCCTACAGGAATACGACTCGACATCATCCACCGAAAGACAGAAAGGCATGGCAACGCGAACGAACTAACATGTCTGCATCGACCAGCAAAGGTACCTAAGGGAGAAAAAATCATTCCGTGGAAGGAACCGGAGTCAGCAAACGGACCCAAGTATGGACAAGTGGCAGTCCTTCCACGTGGCAAGAAGCAGGCAATTGGCAATGGGTGACAGAGGTAATTTTGCAACTCCTCTCTCTTCCCTCTCACCCTCATCTCTTCTTTCCCTACCCGACAAATTTTGTTATTTTTGCGAAGCAATTATACGCGTCTACTCGGTTTCTATGCGTCCTAGTGGGAAGGGATATGCAGAATGAATAGATTGTCGATAGTGCGTTGCACGAGCCCACGACTCCTTCATCCAATACAGAAATAGTGATAGGCCTTGGTTGTGTCCTTTGTGTCGTGTTGATAAAATCCCGACCGAGGTTTGGTTTCTCGACGCCACGTCAGAAGGGTTAGAAAAGACCCGGAAGTTTAGAAGGGTCGAGGTACGGACAAATATCGCCCTTATAGTCACCTTGGTAGGTAACCCCCTCCAGGACTTCACTAAGGAGGATCGGAGGAGGGCCAACGAAAGGGCTAAGGACTATCGCTGGAATGAAGGACGGTTGGAAAAACGGAAGACAGATGGTAGTGGGATTTGGATGATAGTACCGCACCCGTTCATGAGGTATGACTAGGTTAAGACGACACATGAGGAAACTGCAGCCCATTTTGCCGCACGGATCACGGAAGCGGCCATTGATAAAAGTGAGTGATATTGGTCCAACATTCGTGACGATGTGAAATTCATCGTCGCGAATTGTCAGGTATGCGCCGCGGACAAGGCGTCGATGCAGCCGCCAAGATCGATAGTGCCGACGGTAGTCGAACGGCCCTTTCAGAGGGTTAGTATGGATACTACCGATATTGTGGTGGCCCCCTGGACCAAATGGTTGTGAGTATTCAATCCTAATGGTGTTTGTGGACCATTTCTCGAAATGGATTGAGGTGTATCCGTGTCGAACGCGACAGGTGGTCGAAATCGCGCGATACGTCAACCGGTTCTTAGGGATGCATCAAGACACAAAAGAAATCTTGACCGACAACGGGGTGGAATTTAGAGGAGAAGTCCTGAGGAATTTGGTCGTACATGGTGTCGCCATCCAGAACACTGCACCCCACATGTCACAATCTAACGGACTGGTAGAAAATACGAATAGGGTGATAAAGACTGCGCTACGACGGAATATCGCGGCACGAGACCCGAGGCCCTGACCCGATATCGTGGATCACATCTTGGCGGTCCATTGGGGAACGCCTCACGAATCGACGGTCCTTAACCCCTTTCAATTACGGACCAATAGTGTAGTCTGTGTCTCGATACCGAGTCTCCCTGATGAATCCTCATTGAACCGACGGCCCACAAGAGCCACGGTTCGGGACAAAGCCAAACAACGTATGGAATTGATGGAACGGTCCCTTCCCCGATTAACCCGAAAACGCCAGAAAATGACCGAGTTGGCCCATGCCTGACAGGTCCGCAGTTACAGGGCCCGGAACGGGAATGCGGGACAGCGGCCCCAGTATAAATTAGGGGACCTGGTGCAGGTAAGGAAATGTGATCGCCAAGGGAAGATAGAGCCACGATTCTTCGGGCGATTCTGTGTCATCCAGCTCGGCCCGAACGGGGTGAACACCGTGCGCCTCGTGCTGGAGGTCTCGGGAAGCTGATCGACTCGACCGATCGTTCGCCACGTGTCCTACCTACGTCTTCTCCCCTCCTCTCCATCTCCGGTTGTGTCTGCTTCTTCCTTCGCCACAGAGGAAGACGACGACTCTCTTTCGCTTTCATCCCCTCCTGCATCTCTCGCCCCTTCCCCTACCCCGTCCCCGTCGCCATCGCCATGAGTTTTCTCACTGAGCGAGCTCTCGGTGATCACATGTTGGCGCTACGTGGCAACATCTCGGCAATTCCGCAAGTCCATCATCCGCGATTCAATCCGGATCTTCTACGGCTTGCACAGTTCTTCTGTACTACAAGAGTGTACGTGGCGACGGAGTTTTGGTTCACAAGCCATCGTCAAGCGATCATGTTGGTGGAGGCGTTGGCTTTTCGGCAGTTATCAGCACCAGGAGTTAGCCACGTATCTACCATCATCGTCTTTAGCGGCGATATTAGCACGATCAATCCGCTGCGACACTCGGCCATCCGAACGACGCTAAGGGTGTGGGGCCAGCAGCTGGCAACAGAGTGGGGTCAGTGGCTTACGCGGCGCGGCGACAATGTTGTCCCCGCGGACGGCATCGAAGTCGGAGGGCTCCGGACGTCTTGGCACGAGCCGGAGGTGGTACTTCCCGAGCTCGTCCCTTTCCAGCGTCCTTAATGAACCGATCCCAACTCTCTACCTTCGCTCTCCCGGCTCTGTTCCCTACCTTTTGACAGTCTAATCTTTCCCCCCGTCTCTCCTTTCGCCTAAAACCACTCGCTGTCCCTTTTCTCGATCGAAGGCAGTGGGAATGGTGGTGTGAGCATCTCGTGGATCTTTCGGTGTGTTTGGTCGGAGTGCAGCTGACGTGGACACGCGACGACGAGCACCGTGCGTGGATCGAATATGTGGAGCTACTCCTCATCCAAGCCTGTAAAGCAGAAGTGGAGGAGGACCTTCTCGGATTTCTGTCCGGAACTGAGCAGCCCGACCATCGACAGACGATCGTGTGGGAACTCACCATCACCCTCGCCCAACTGGTTGATGATCTCCCCCTTGATATCATCTCGTAGAGTGACTAGAGCCCTGTCCCGCACGTCCTTCCACGATCGCTCACACCCTATCTGTAGTGGTCGGCTTGCCTTGAAGGACAAGGAGGAGACAACAACCCGCCATCGCAAGCTGAGTACTTGAACCCACAAAGGATAATTGATATCTCTTTCTTCCAGCCTCACACGACGTCCGATGATGAAGTGTTAAGACTAGAAGAGGAAGAGGAGAAGGAAGAAGAGGAGGAGGAAAAAGAACAAGAAGAAGAGGAAGAAGATCAGTTAGAGGAGGAAGAATATGAGTTAGAAACCCTGGAAGAAGAGGCGGAACGAGTAGAGAAGGACCCCGAGGCGGTACGAAAGTGGGAAGAAATCACGGCCGGTAAGCAGCTGCTAGAGTACGCAAGTGAGACAAATTTGCCGATCGCAGATGATCCAGCCAAGGACCCCGAGCCGCCTAAGCCAGAAGATGGGGACCCTGCTACCACGACTTCGAGCGCACCGACCAGGCGACGGCGAAGCCGATCCCCCTCCCCCTCCACCTCAGCCCATCCCCCAATTTGTGCACGTACCGATGTGGGGAATCGGGCTTCATCCCCAGTCATTATCCCGCCGTCCCCTTGACTACCTCACCCTCCGCCAGATCACCACCCGCGTCACCTTCCCCCACAACCCCTTCCCGATCGACACCTTCCGTTTTCTCTACGCCACCCGTCTTGCTGTCACAGTTCATCCTCATCCCTCTACCCGGTGTGCCTCCCCTGTCTTCTGTCTTCATGCCATTCTCTTCAGTGTCGCGTGGTGAGGCCACAATATTGTCGAGGTCTACTGCATGATCACGGGGACTATCCCTGCATACGAAAACCACGACCACTTCCGTACGGCACTCTTCCGGACTTTCACTACCCTCTACCCCGACTATCTCGCATCCCTTCCCCATAGTGGTAACCGATTCCCTCGCTTTCATCGGATCATCCGATATCAGGAGCTTCCGGTGACAGTGGCAGAAATTGAGAGCTTCCTACCCCCGCTCTCAACTAACCCACCCCCTTGCCATGCCCCCATGTATCGCCTTCCTTTTCCCCTCCCCGGTGGCCATTGATGCACGGATGATTGGCGCATGCCACGGCGATGGCACGTATGATCCCCTCCTTGGATTGAAGAGAGCCCTTCCTGAGGAAATTGTAGGATAGAGCCGCGTATGCCACGTTGAATGACTTCCACACTCTTACCACACGGTAAGTGGCAACGAAGAAGAGCTCCGCGTGTCGATCAATTAGAGAGATCGACACGTGTCATGATTCAAGCAAGCGGGAGCTTGCTTAAGATTGGAACCCCCTGGGCGTAACATATATGACGAACCGCTTTCTGCTTCGCACGATCTTCTGCGCGATGACAATCACGGGTACTAAGCTGGGAAGGATGGGCCAATTACGGGAGATCGGGATCGAAAGGAAAATTGCATCGGTGTCCTCACTTCTTCGTCTTTTTACGTCGCTTCTTTTCGGACGGCTGGGTTCAGGGCCGAGCAAGTCCTGAGATGGCTGATTGAGTGGCTCTCGCGCTGACAAGGCGCGATTAATAATGGTTGACATCGCTTCTTTCCTGTTCTGTTGTCAGATTTTAGGCGCAAAGATCGCGCGGGAATTTCGTTTCTTTCTTTTTGAATTATCTTCTTTTTCTTTTTGAATCCTGTCGAGCCTTGACGGCTCTCAGAACTTCGGATTTTCTTTTCGGAATTCACGCTTTTTTTTGCATTAGCTAGGAATTTAGGAATTCAGGATTTCTTTTTGCCGCGCGTTGTTTTCGCTTCTTTTTGCGGCTGCAACGGAGCTCTGATTAGTAGGCGCCCTTAATTTTGTGTGTAACTGTAATCTGTGGGCAGGCGCCATTGGAACTGTATCTTCCTTCTTGAGCTTCGTCTTTCCCGCCCTCTCTTTTCCTTCTTGCTAAGTCTGGGTAGCCCGGGGGCTGCATTATCGGATCGATGCGGGGAGAGTGGCAAAGTCCCCCACGTCGCCGTCTGACCATGCAGAACGTAGGCGTTCCCTCTCCTGACCTCCTTTCCAAGTCCTTGCAATTCCGTGTTCTTTGCGCATGCATGCACGTTATAAACTTCAGCTACACGATTAGATAGCTCTCTTAACCAGTTGTTGGAAGCTCGGGGAGCGCGATCAGTGAGGGTCGGCTCACGAGCGAAGTTAGAGGTGAGTTGAAGTGGGAGTCGGGCGAACCGACGAGCTGGTGCCAATGCGCGGGGTTGACGCGGGCCACGACGGACTGTGGGCGTGGGGACGACTTCGTGGGTTGGTGCGTGACGACGGACTATCCGCATCAGAGAGAGAGAGAGAGAGAGAGAGAGAGAGAGAGAGAGAGAGAGAGAGAGAGAGAGAGAGAGAGAGAGAGAGAGAGAGAGAGAGAGA
>BFEA01000241.1:158284-171875 GCA_003427395.1 Chara braunii
ACATCTAGATGTGTATAAGAGACAGGCGGTACGGCGGACTCGGGCGGAGGCGCGGTCGTGAAAGAAGTGAAAGCGAAGAAGTCGAAGACGATGGGGAAAGATTCTGATAGCGAGGCGGCGAAGGCGGGACGGGCCCACCCTCCTTACGTAAAGATGATAAAGGAAGCGCTGTTGTCGCTGAAGGAGCGCAATGGGTCGAGTACGTACGCCATAGCCAAGTTCGTGGAGGGGAAATACGAGGTGCCACCTAACTTCAAGCCCATGCTCTACCGCCAACTGAAGAAGCTTGTGAAGACGGGCAGATGTCTGAAGATCAAGAACAGTTTCAAGCTGAGTGACGAGATGAAGAAGCCAGACAAGGCCGACCTGAAGGAGAAGAAGGAGAAGAAGGAGAAAGAGAAGAAGGAAAAGAAGGAGAAGATGGAGAAGCAATCGGAGAAGGAGAAGAAATCGGAGAAGGAGAAGAAGGGAAAGGTCGAGAAGAAGGAGAAGAAGGAGAAGAATGCGACGTCGTCGGCTGCGGCTGCGGCGGCGGCGGCGGCGGAGACTGCTGCTGTGAAGATGGGCAAATCTTCCAAGGATACGAAGGCCACAAGAGGCAGATCTACTAAAGCCTCCTCCGCCTCCTCCTCTGGCAAGGAGGCGGGTGTAGGAGCGGCGCCAAAGGTCGCTAAGGTGTCGAAGACTGCAAACGCAGCAAAGGATGCGAAGCAACAACCGACGGAGTCCAAGCAGCGGACGAAGGCTGCTGCTGCTGTCCAAGTGGCAGCAGAGGCAGATGGCGAAGGGAAGGAGGCCAAGGCAAAGGGAGCGAAAGGCGGCAAGCAGGAGGTGAAACCCAAGGCTGCGAAACCGAAGGCGACGACTAGCAAGGCGGCGGCGGCGCTGAAGGAGGACAAGTCTGAGTCGTTGAGGCAGGCGAGTCCAGCGAAAGGCAGGTCGAAGGCGGTCGCTAAGGAGGATTCGGCATTACCCGAAGGTAACGGAGTCTCAGCGAGAGGCAGGAAGAAGAGAAGGGGTGGTGAGGCAGTAGCAGCAGAGGGGGAGGAGGTTGTGGGCGTGCAGGCTCCTGAAGTCGTTGCAGCTACTGGGAGCACGCCGAAGAAGGGTCGGGTAGCAGAGGCTGCAGCAGTGGAGGAACCGGCCTCCCCGGCGGCGGAGACGAAAGGAGTAACGCCAGTCAAGTCCTACGGGAGATCGAACGGCGGCAGATCGAAGACGGACAGCGATGATGTCGAGATCGAGGATGCATCACCTCAAAGCCCGGCATCTGGTCCGAAGAAGAAAGGCAAGSSGGRGGSGRRSGGSGGGGSGGGGGGGGGGGGGMWAAGAACAGTGAGAAAGCCAGCGCTGTTCCAAGAAAGGGAGGCAAGAGAGGAAAGAAGTAGAGTAATGGACAACGGTAGGTTTTGTAGGCGTCTTCTTATTGTTGAATATAGGATTTCTCCTTTGCACTGCTTGGTCTAACGGGTCTGCCCTGGGCGCCGTCGGCTTGTTGCTTCGTCAGCCGCATGTTTGCCGGCATATTGGAATTGCCGCTTTCCTCTGTTAGTGGCGGCTCTTGCTTGTTGATGTAACGAATCTCTGGTTGTCCTGGGGTATGATTAGCCATCAATCAAATAAAAGCTTCGGCCGCACTAGATCAGGGCCGGTTCACCTCTTGCCCTCCCCACTAAAAGGGATTGGCAGCCGGATGATGATGATGATGATAATGATGATGATGATGGGCAACCGCCTTGCCGAGTGTGCTCCTTTCCTTCTATCTCGTTTTTCCGTTGTTCTTTGATATCATGTCGTCGTGGAGAGGGCTTTGGGCCCAGAACAACGTAGATCTGCTCCCCTGCCGGTTTCCCTGCCGGTTTCCCTGCCGGTTTCCCCTTCCTCCTCCTTCCCCCCCCTTCTTTACCCGCGCGCCTTTCCCCCACGCCTGCTCCCCCGGCGCACGCTTCTGCAGCTCTTGCCCTCTCTAAAGAAGGGGCTGGTAACGGGGTGAAGATGGGCAATCAATCGCCTTGATTAGTGTTTTTCTTTAGGTTGATCTCGTTTTTCCGCCGTTCTTGGACGTGTCCTGATGAGAAGGGAACTTCGGCCTCACAAGACAGACACCTTTGATTCCTCCCCGACACCTTTCTCCTGTCCCACATGCGTCCCCCACCCCCACCCTTGCCCATCCGTTCTTTGATTCCTCCCCGACCGACCCCTTTCTCCTGTCGCTTCAGAAGGTACGGGGTCTTGGTGGGTTAAACTCTTCAGGTAATTAAGAGAGAAGACGGTGCTCGGAGGAAGATGGCTGAGAGGAACATGTAAGCGAGGGGTAGGTTTTGATTTTTGATTTGATCGGTTGGGGTCTATAGTGAGATACAGTATGTAGACGAGTGTCACCAACTCGGTCGGTTAACGATAGCTGTCGTGCCAGCAGCAATGGTGTATGTTGATGGTCGGCGATTGTAGTGGAGCGAGGAACTGACGGCGATGCAGCGGAGCCCAGTCCCAAGGCTGGCTTTGGTCCCAGATGGCCCGGAAAAGAGTGGTAAGGATTAAGAGGGGGGGGTCATGCCAGCAGCAATGGGGCATCATGCTGATGGGCGGCTCGGATTTTAAGATAGCGAGGATCTTACGGCGATGATGCAGCCTAGTCCAGTCTCGATGCTGTCCCCAGTCCCAAAGCTGGTGGACCTAGTCCCAAAGCTGGCATGGAAAAGAGTGGTAAGGATGAACAAGAGCGGGGGTCACGCTAGCAGCGATGGGGCATGTTAAGGGTCGGCGATTGGAATTGAGCGAGGGGCTGACGGCGGTGCAGCAGCTGAGTTCAGTCCCAAAGATGGTCCCAGTCGCAAAGCTGGGGCTGAAAAGAGACTGCTAAGGCTCAAGAGCGGGGGTGAATAAGTAGGGAGGGGGATTTTAAATAGGGACGGAGTGATTTGTGGTAGATCCAAGGCCTAAGAGGCGGAGGTTCGGGCGCTGTAATCCGGTGTAGCGGACGAACTGTTTCGTGAATGAGAACGGAGTGATTGGTGGTGGTGTTGGTTTAGGGTTTAGGAGCGTCGTCGAGATTGAGCGGCTGAGATCCTGGGTAGCTGGTGTGTTTGGCGTCCTGTGCATTCTACTTATGTAGCCGGCTGATTTGCATGTTTGTTAATTACGAAAATATGCAGGGGGAGTGTTTGACTCGCGGAACTAATCGACGGCGTTGTAGGACCTTTCGGGGTCGCGGAGAGGGGGTACACTAGGGATGGAACATCTGAGACAAAGGCCCATCACTTGGTTGTTGTTAACCCGACTTCATGAAGCTTGGCACAATGGAGAATGTAGGTAGGTAGGTAAGTTTGGCATAGTCCAGAATGTGGGGGCAGGTAGGCTATATTGTTTGAGAGGAGGGCTGGATTTGATGTGAAATTGCGGTGGTGATTTGGCGGTTTGGATCTTCTCTAGTGTTGCAATGGGCTTTTGAGATAAAGTGTCACAGAGACGAAGGGGTTGGGGAAGGAAGAAGAGGAGGAAGGGGGGGGGGGGAGGGGGGAAAATTTGCAAGGAGGTTGAGGTGGAGGAGTTGGATTCGGGGGCTGGAAATCGCCGATCAGGGATTAGATGGCGGGTGGGAAAGATAGCCAGCTTGTGAATCTTCCGTGTGCACGACGAGGTCATTCCTAGTCCCATGAAACGCTTTGGGCTATTTATTATTCCAGGGAAGGGATGTGCAATTCTGCGATTTGTGTTGGTCAACCTTGGCATCACAAGAAATTGAGATTGGCCTTCTCAAGACCGATCGGATCCCGTCCCGTCCGTCCCTATCGCGGCAGTTTTTACCCGTGCGATCTCTAGGCAGTGAAGTCAGACACACAGAGAGAGAGAGAGAGAGAGAGAGAGAGAGAGAGAGAGAGAGAGAGAGAGAGAGAGAGAGAGAGAGATTGCACGTGTGATCATTCGGGTGAAGAGTGAGGTTTTACGAGCTATCTTTCGGAGTTGAGTCGGACGCAGAAAATCTTTCACACAGAGAGAGAGAGAGAGAGAGAGAGAGAGAGAGAGAGAGAGAGAGAGAGAGAGAGAGAGAGAGATTACACGTGTGATCATTCGGGAGAAGAGTGAGGTTTCACGAGCTATCTTTAGGGAGTGGAGTCGGATGCAGAAAATCTTTCACGGAGAGAGAGAGAGAGAGAGAGAGAGAGAGAGAGAGAGATTCCACGTGTGATCATTCGGGAGAAGAGTGAGGTTTCACGAGCTATCTTTAGGGAGTGGAGTCGGACGCAGAAAATCTTTCACAGAGAGAGAAGCTGCACTATTTCAGTAGAAGTGGATGGAGGATGAAGAGCGAGAGAGAAAGAGGAGGAAGAATTGGCGTGTGGTAAATGAATATGGTTTATTGCTGCTTGCTGGACAGAACCGGGTTGTTCCACCGAGGAATCCGACGGGGAGAATACTGTGATCTGGTGCGGTCGCTATGATGTATGATATCGGCAGAATCCCATCTCGTCGTGTATCTTTTCTTGGACTTGTTAGTGGTGGTGGACTCTGCTAGTGGCAGTAAGAGCAGGTGGTGGTTGCTTATGGGCTGTGTGGATGTATGGAGGCCAAGGGTAAGAAGACAGTGCCAGCCTTTTGTATTCTGAATCGTGAGCGTACTTTTCGGTCGTCGCAAGGCGGGGGGGGCAGTAGCAGGAGGAGAAGTGATTTTGTTTCTTAGTGCAGACTAGCAATGACTGGAAGAGAAGAGATTTTTTGAGCAAGCTCTGGTCTCGTGGCCATTTACCAGCATGACTCCAGCTATTGGAGCACTGCTAACGTTCCCTCCTTTTATCTCTCGAATTAGCGGCAATTGAAATGTACCATGATATACAAACACACACACCGAGAGAGAGAGAGAGAGAGAGAGAGGGAAAGGTGGTGTGGGATGTATGCGAGGAGAGAATTGAGTGAATGGGCTTGTGTGGAATTGTTGTGTAAGATCCGACGAGCCCTTTTGTGTTCCGTTTGCAGAAACTAGTTTAGCTCATCAAGAGAGATGAATGAAGGCGGTTGTGATTCTCTGGTGGCGTGCTAGCCATTTTATGTTGGATGTATGTAGTTCAATTGTTGCTCATGTACTCCCAAGTTTGAATACACACTTCGAGAATTTCGGACACAGTTTTTTGGAATTACGGAGCGGCAATCTTTGTCCTGCTTTGAGGAGGATTTTAAGGAAACGAAGAGTCGCAACTTTTGTCCTTTCTGGCCAGCAGACTTTCCTCTTAAGGAAACGAAGAGTTGCGATTTTAAGGACAATCAACCCTTAAGGAAACGAAATGTTTTTTCAGAGTTTAGAGAAGTGTTGATTGTCCATGTGATCTGTAGGATTGCTTGCGCATTTCAGGGGAGGGGCTGGAGGTCCAAAGCTCTGTTCGAGAAGTGTGTTTCTGTCTGCTAGCGTTGGAGTGTGTTCCTATCCTATCTGTCGGAGGATCTGTCTTTCTGGCATTGGAGGTTCAAGAAAACAATACAGTGCGATCTATTGTCTTTACGGCGATTTGTTTCTTTGCTTTCTACTCTTTGAATCGTGTTATCCCGACAAGCATCGGCGGAATGGATACTTGATGAACCTGGGCTTGATTAAGGAAAAGAGTGGTGGAGTCGGGGGGGGGGGGGGATGAATGTGGGGAGGCTACGGAAGCAGAGGGCACGGAAGGGGAGGGGGGTACAAAAGGGTGCAGAAGGGGTACAGAAGGGGAGGGTAAAGAAGGGTAGCAAAACGTACGGAAGGGTACAGAAGAAATACGGGGAGGGTACAGAAGACAAATGGGGGGGGGGGGGGGGAAGAGGGCACTCTCTCTTCCTCTTCTCTCTCTCACCCTCCTCTTGTGATCCCTGTCTTTCCTCTCCCTCTCTCTCTCGCCACCTTTTCCCGTGCGGATTCGCGTTATTTCAACTACCTTTGGCGTTATGGATACTGTATGAAACTCGGGCTATCAAGAAAGAAGTGGTTGGTGCTGGGGAAGAACGAGAGGGAGGGAGGGAAACGGTCGCTCCCACCCTTCCCCTCTTTATATGAGCGCTCTCGCCTCCCTTCGCTCTGCTTTATCCCTCTTTTCTCCCTCCCCTTCTCCTCTCTTTGCCCTTTCTGTACCCCTCTCACTTTCCAGTCTCTCCACTCTCTCTCTCTCTCTCTCTCCCTCTGTCTCCCCCCCCCCCTCCTCTCTGATGTGACTCTATCGCTCTCTCCCTCTTCCTCCCTCTTATGCCACTCTCTTCTTTTGTTCTGGGCGCCCACTGTCTTTCTGTCGCCATCTCTGTCCTTATCTGTTCTTCTTCTATCTATCATCGGTCCAGCGACGTATCTGCTTGCCTATCTATCATGTCTCCCGTCCTTGACTGTGTTAGACGACTCTCTTCCCTCCCCTTCCCCCCTCTTCTATCTCTTCTTTGCCTGTTTGTCTGTCTGTTCCTTCCCCCCCTTGCATCTTTTCTCAGTGCCTTTGTCTGGCACTCTCTCTTGATATGCCTCTCTCTCTCTCTCTCTCTCTCTCTCTCCCTTTTTCGCTCAAAGCTTGCCTCGCTCTCTTTCAATTTGACTCTTTTCTCTCTCGGGATGTTCCTCTCTCTCTCCCTAGTCGAATGACATTGACGGATCCGACACGAGAGGTTCAAATCTTCATGACGATGATGATGATGGTGATGATGGTTCTTTTGGTACAACTGCAGGGGAAGACCACGATCCGTTGCTGTGTGGGAACTGATGCTGCTAAAGATGATTTGTTTCTTTGTTCAGTCGAAATCGTTTGATTGAAAATTCATCCATAATCCCCCTTTGTGGTTATCTTTCTCTCCGCCCCCCTCCCTTGTTTGGCGCTTTCCCGCCCTCCTGCTCGTGACCCGCATGCTCGTCCTCTTTATTAATCTTGGAAAATTTCTTTGGGATTTTTTTGTGCAATCTTTTAGTGACGCGCCTATTGCTAGAAGAAGCGGTTCTACAGGGATCCCAACTTCAAATCGGCGGTTCAGAGTCTGCTGTCTCTGCGCCTATTCCGCTGTTTGTCACGTCAGGGATCCCGACTTCAAATCGACCGTTCAGAGTCTGCTGTCTCTGCGCCTGTTCCGCTGTTTGTCACGTCCTCCTCGGGTCTCGTCCCCATCATCTGGTCTACATCGTACTCGTCATCTTGCACCTGATCCGGACGTTTTCATGATCTCCCGGCTCTTACCATGCTCCCCTGATCTTCAATATCATCATCATTCCGTTCATCATCATCATTACATTATCATCATTTTCCCCCTCTTCCTCACCCTAAAGTTTCAAGCAAGATACACACGCCCACACACCCACACCCACACCCACACACCCACACCCACACCCACACACACACACACACACACACACACACACACACACGTGCGCGTCCATGGCCGAGTGGGTGTGTAGAGTGTGTTCTACTGCTGTTCGATTAGTCTCTCAGAGTTACTGCCGTCCTACACACACACACACACACACACACACACACACACACACAAGCAAGATACACACACACACACACACACACACACACACAAGCAAGATACACACACACACACACACGCGCGCGCGCGCACGCGTCCATGGCCGAGTGGATGTGTAGAGTGGGTTCTACTGCTGTTAGATTAGTCTCTCAGACTATCTGCCGTCCTTGTCATCTTTCACATTCTTTCAAATTCACCTTCACTACCTACCTACCACTACTCCTAAGGCTTAGACAGGGGACCACTGCAAACATAGCTTTGTTGTCTCCCTCCAGCCATCAGAGGGGATGTTGAGGTGTGTGTATAGAGAGCATGACAATTAAAAATAGAAAAAAGAAAAAGAGAACATGTCAACACACACACGGCGATGGGTTTCGCCTCCTCCCCCTTTGCAGACGCGTGTTGCTTATGTTGCTTCTTATGTCCGTGGTGACGCAGGCAGGTGCTTCTTATGTCCGTGGTGACGCAGGCAGGACCACCGATGGACCAGATGGGATCGAAATATGTCGGCAGCTCCCAAAATGTCGTCGAGGGAGCTGCCGTCGATGCCCCGATTCTTCCGGATGCTCGACCTCCAAGAGACCTCGGGAGGTCCCTTGGGGAAATTGCCAAAATGGCTGTAGCCCGAGGATTCCCCGAGGAATCCCCGAGAAAATGTTTTCACTTTTTTTTTTTCAAATCTTCCCCGAGGATGAGTGGAACGACGAATTCCTTGGGGAATTTCGGCGCCCGAGGAGTGTCGAATGAGCCCCCCAATCTCAGCCCACGGCGGCTGCTTAGCGTTAGCGCTACGCGACTTTAGGAAGTACTGGTGTTTTAAGAGGAAAAAGAGGGCTGTCCAAAAAAAGAGAGCTCTCTGCTACCCCCCCTTCCACCTGTGGAGATTTGATTTCGCAGTCGTTTAGGAGGGGAAGCTGTTGTGGCAATTGCAAACAGAGAGAGAGGCAAAGCTTGGGTGACAGCTGAGTCCCCTAACAGCAACCATCTCTCTGCCTTCACTGCGCTGCCTACCGTTTTATTCTTCTTCTTTTTCTCTCTCTACCTTTGCGAAGCGAGAAGCACCCCGCTCAGCGGCCGACCACAGAACACAGTCATCAGCATCATCAAGAAACACTCGAGATTTCCAACCCACTACTCTTCACCCATTCGCACTCTGTATACACATCTTAAAGCATGTGGGAGGGCAGCTATGGTGTCCGTTTGAAGCAAGAGGCCTCCCAGCCATGGTGTCGACTCCAAGTGAGGGGAGGGAGGTTCAGTGAAGTCCCCTATAGCAGTGACTCTCTCTCCACCATTCATCACCCACCTGTTCCCATTTACTTCCTCGGTGGTCCCCCCAATAGAAAGCCTGTAGTGGGGAAAACAGTGAACGGGTCTTTAGGATGCATTTCAAGTGAATCGCACATGACCCCTTAGTTGTAGAACCCCGCCCTTCACTCCACCCTTCCTGCCGTCACATGAGACCCTTTTCACCCATACCTCCACCCCTCGTTGTACCCTTCCATCAGTCAGTTAGGATGTCGCTGTGGTGTCTATCCCGACGGGGTCGGCACAATAGAAAGCCCGTCTTGGGCAAAAATAGTCCACACGGGTGATTGGGACGGAATTCAAGTGAATCACACGTGACCCCTTAATTGCATAACCCCATTTTTGACTTTGCCCTTCCTGCAGTCGCATGAGGCCCCTTTCACCCATACCCCTACCTGCCATTCTACCCTTTCAAGAAGTGGCCTCGGGGTCGATCCCCCTTTGAGGGGACCTGCTTATCTTCTTCCTTATTTATTGCTGTAGGGTTTTTATGGAAAATGGCTGCAGTTACATTTCACATGTGGGCACCCCCACCGTTGCCACAGCTTTCTGTTCTATAACAACTATGATTGCTGTTCTTGCAAATATTTTACGTGTGTCAGACCATCACTACCCCCGCTGGCTTAAATTCGACTTTACTGGCCTTACGGACCGGGTTCTTAGGGGGAATGGCGACCGGCAGGCGCAGGCGGGTCCGGTCCAAGGATTTTGAAGCGCCAACTTTGGCGATTTTTTCACGCTCAGAAGAATTGACGAAAAAATCTGAAAAAATATTATCCTGTAGATTAGGTTGTGATCTTTCCTGAAAATATTGATGAAAAACTTGACGAAAGAATTGATGAAACAATCTGAAAGAATATCAAAAAATTATAAAGATATAAAAAAAATGAAGAAAACAATGAAAAACAAAACACACTCAATCAACCTCCTGATGAGTACTTTGTGAAAGTCCGACTAAACAGTCTGGCACAGTCATGCTTTTTTTTTAGTGTATAGCGAATATGACAGCACACACACACACACACACACACACACACACACACCCCGCATAGAACTACCCAAAAGGAACTGTGACATACCCACTTAATACAGTTCTATAGTGAATATGTGTGTGAGTGTGTGCCAGTGTGTGTGTGTGTGTGTGTGTGTGTGTGTGTGTGTGTGTGTGTGTGTGCTGTCATTTTCGCTATAAAAAAGCATAACTGTGCCAGACTGTTTCGTCGGACTTTCACCTAGTACTCATTAGAAGGTTGAGTGTGTGTGTGTGTGTGTGTGTGTGTGTTGTCATAGTTGCTATACACTCAGGAAAAGCATGACTGTGCCAGTCAGACAAAATATAACCTGAAGATTGGAACTAAAATGAACAAGATCACTATATGTCCCCCTTGGCTACCAGAGTGGTCTGAATCCATTTGCCTTTTATTTTCAATTTGGTAAAGAATTTCGATGAGACCCCGAGTTATAATTTGGCAATAAAGATGCTATTTTTTCGTTAAAATGAAAAAAAAAGAAAGTTGTTCAGTTTATTTTTTTGCATAACATAGCCTTTTTTTTGGATTTTTTTCAGTTTTCTAATTTGTTGAAATGTCGGATGTGTTTCCTTTTTTTTTTTTTTTTTTTTTTTTTTCCTAATTTGCTGAGACGTTCGCTGGTCCTTGCACGAACGGTGTTACAGTTTTTCTCGTTGGGTCTTTCAAGATGACCAGAAAGCCAACAGGCTGTCACACAGGGTTTTGTTGAGGTTTGCAATAAATCAAATAAAT
The DNA here is from genome assembly GCA_003427395.1 of Chara braunii. Lineage (NCBI taxonomy): Eukaryota > Viridiplantae > Streptophyta > Charophyceae > Charales > Characeae > Chara > Chara braunii. The sequence goes on from BFEA01000241.1 coordinate 168,820, forward strand.
TAATTAAGACAAATCCCTTCCTGTTGTGTGCGTCCGACTTCGAGCGAGACCCTTCAATTGCGGTCTTCGCCAGCCCCCGACCTTAGGAATCTTTTATTTTGATTCGAAACAGCAAAGATCATGCAAATAATAATCATGAATTTTTTGTGCACCATATATGTATCAATTTTGCCAATTTATAGACGCGCCCAGTACCTTGGGCTGTAGCCACGCAACCCATTCCGGTACGCCATAGCCGCCTTTCCCAGTAATAGCCAGCACCCGAGGTCACAGCGACTACCTGCTTCTCCCTAGCTTACCCCAGGCACCCGACACCCAGACTTAAAGCCTGGTCGCAGCCCGAGCATGTCGCGTTATCGCGGCTATCAAAGCTACTGAAATTTCACTTAGCCTAGCCGATCGTAGTGTTCACAGCCGCGCTTCACCCTTATATGATCATGGTACGCCATGCACCCTGTGTTCTAAACGAGACAACTAGGGGCATTTCCAGATTAATAAAGAGAAAAAAAGGAAAAGGAATCAAACTGCGTCAGAGCAATATCTCAGTCTTGAAATAGCAAGGGAACCCAGCGATCATTCAAAATGGTCATTGTCCAGTCTTTTTCAATTCGTCTTTAAAAGATGTGAACCCGATACACAACGGTCCCATAACGGGATATTGACCGTAGCTCTCCCTTCCTCAAAAGAGAGCATCGAACCACCCTTAATGAGTACCCACGTCCGATGGCAAGGAGGGGGCATGTGACCTTCTGACGGAGGTGATAAGCCTCCTACCGAAGCGGCCGCGGGTACTCCCATTTTGGGACCCTGTACTGATCGCGCCTCATCGGTCGGGCTCACATTGGTCGAAGTGCAACTATCAAGCAGTCTAGGCCGTCCAGTCTCAGTTCAGAATTCGAAACTGAACCGTTCGCTTCCCGCAAAATGACTTGGGGGGGGAGGACAGAGAATTTAAGAAAATTAAGTAAGAGAAACAGCGAAAATAATCAAAAGGGAAAACAACCACTAGGGACTGTCAAATCGCCCGTTTCCAGTCAGGGCTCAGGTTCAGATGCAAATTTCGGACGCAGTGTCTCTCCCTCAATTTTCCTCCCTTTTTTTTGTTTTCTTCCCTTTTTTTTTTTTTTTTTTTTTTTTTTTTTTTTTTTTTTTTTTTTTGTAACGTCTCTTTTTCACCTTATAGGCTCTTGTGCATAATCTGACTGTAGGCGGCTCCGTGCCCGGCCTAACGGACCGCGTTAGTTTTCCCCTTTACACGTCCCTGTGCCTGTTACTGGTACATAAGGTTCTCTAGATCAGTTTTCCCCTTTACACGTAGTTTGGCACACAGTGGAGNTTTTTTTTTTTTTTTTTTTTTTTTTTTTTTTTTTTTTTTTAACCTCTCTTTTTCTCCTTCTAGGCTCTTGTCCATAATCTGACTATAGGCGGCTCCGCGCGCAGCTGAAAGGACCGCGTCAGTTTTCCCCTTTACACGTCCCTGTGCCTGTTACTGGTACATAAGGTTCTCTAGATCAGTTTTCCCCTTTACACGTAGTTTGGCACACAGTGGAGGGCCGAGACACCGTGCCCTCCGACAACGGGCCGCCCGGGAAAATAGGGTGCCCCGGGCGGCCCGGCTGGTAGCCTAGTGTCCCCCGTTACTCTGCCTCCTCTCATGACATGCAGCTTGAAGTGTGCCTGTAAAGCGCCAGTACATCCGGAAAAGTAGATTGAGCCTCTCCTAAAATATAGGAGGCCATGAACCGCCAATTCATTTTATCGACGGTCCATGGCCCTCCGGATTTTTAGGAGCGGCTCAATCTGCTTTTTACCCTTTTTCGGATGTACACATGGGCCCCGGGTGTGAGGCCGCTGGGGGTCAACCACAATCACCATCCCCAGCCCAAAGGGGAGCTTCGAGAACGAGTGGAAGGGGTACTACCCCAAAGAAAGCCAAAGTATGAAGGGAACCATTGTTACCATTCAGGAAGGCCATTGTTTTTTTTTTTCTTTCTTTTTTTTTTTTTTTTTTTGGGAAGGCCATTGTAGTAGAGGGAAAAAAACTGTCGCATTGTTGGAAAGTATGAAGTCCAGTGTGCTCCAATGGGCATAGACACACGGCTCAGGCATGGTGCGAAATGAGAATGAACTTTCCCCTAGAACAGGGCCAGATGCACCCACCACATTTTTGTCTTTTTAAAATTTCCAGAGTGGTGAGGCGAGGCCCATATTCACTGAAGCTGGCTTCTATTTTGGCTCTACTCATCTGAGGGCATGCTCACACTATCACCTATTTTTGCGAATTTTAGGACTGCCAAATTGAACTTGCGATTGTGTGTACGGTCCTTGTCACACATCCCACCTGCATTCAACACAAAACAGAAACGACACTGTATGGACCCAGGCGTCTCGTCCCACTTGCACCGTTGATTTGAGCTACCTCAATGGTGTGACAGCTTTTCAAGCATTTTTTTATTCCGTAGAAAAGAAGAATGCATTTGGTTTTTATTTTTTATTTTTCCCGCCCACACATCTCCATGAACACGTCCAGATTCAGGCGTTGATTTGCATCAACCCTGTTAGTGGGGTCCTGGCCCCCGACGTTTTCTCCGACAGTCCTCTCTCTCTCTCTCTCTCTCTCTCTCTCTCTGTGTGTGTGTCTGTGTGTATGTGACGGATGTAGATATTGTGGATGTAGATATTGTGAACGTGAAAGGGAAGTTGTCCACATTCAGGGCACACGAACAGACAGTACAGCCGCGGATAAACAGGTATAGAAAGAACATTCCCCTGAATCGCGGATCAAAAAAAGCTAAAGAACGCGCGGACAACGGACAACGGGGGCCAAGTCCCACTAGCAGCGTTGAGCTACCTCAACACCTGAATCTGAACGTGTTTGTGGAGACGTGCAGCTCAGGAAACTCAACACCATTTCTGCACATCTCTGCAAAAGCGTCCAGATTCAGGCGTTAATGTAGCTCAACGCTGCCAGTGGGACTTGGCCCCCGGTGACTGAAACGTGAACAGTCAACAAAAGATGAAAGAAAGAGGTAAGTTAACAACAGAAACCAAAAAAA
>BFEA01000241.1:341542-361034 GCA_003427395.1 Chara braunii
GCCCAGTACGCAGCCGGAGGTGCTCGGGCCTTCACCTCACCTGGGCCCCATTCGAGAAAGATACATCCAAGAAAGTGCAAGTGTGCCGCAGGTCCTGAAAATGACTTCCCGCCATTTTTGGATTACGGGCGTTACCGGCCCAGTACGGCCCATTTTTGCATTGCGAGCTCACCTGGGCCCTATTCGAGAAAGATACATCCAAGAAAGTGAAAGTGTGCCGCAGGCCGAAAGGAACTTCAAAAAGAGTCAAGCTTATCAGCTTCCGCGGCCTCAGGCCCGGTCTGAGGCCCTACCGGGGAGCCACAATTACAGAAAAGGTAATTTGGGGACCTCAAATGCAGAGTGTCCATTTTTGGGGAGATACGGATACAGAGGTTTCGCGGCGGGGAACTTCTATAACTTTTCCCTTGAAAGTCCCTTCCAAAGAACTACTACTCTTATTTACTCAGCCAAGCTGAGAGTTTCAAGTCCTTGTCATTTTCTACAGTCACCAGACTTCCCCTGGCTGCCCAGGTTCTATCAAACCATCTCCTACCCTGTTCCCTGCCCACACGACACGACCTCTTCCTTCCCTCCTCCAGTCCGTGACTATCGCATTCCTCATCTGTAACTTAACACTATTAATCATCTCCCTATCTGACATGTCCTCATTATTAAAAATACGCTTATTCCGGCCCTGCCAGATGACTCATAGAAAGTCGCCCGAAGCACTTGGGCTACATACCCTCATCCTTCTCCTAACAGGAGGTTGTCAGGGACACCTCCTAGCAAGACCCACCTCTTGTCCCAAGGAAAGGCCTTCTCTGATAATCTGTCCCAATGACCCGCCCACCACTTCCAAATGCGGGCCGAGACAGGGCAGTCCCACCAAAGACGGACTGTTGATTCATACGCCCAGTTGGATCTCCCACAGACTGTATCTAGTCTCAGACCTCGTTCTGACAGGCAGACCGCTGAGGGGGTAACTAATAGCGACAGTAACCAGAGTGTGACTGCTAGTCGCTGGCTGGGAATCAAGTTCAGCTGCTGCCAACAACGCAGTAGTGCCCGAGTGACACATTCTGGTTCCGTATGCAGAGTTTTGACCCATCTGTCAACTGCTACTGCTTAGGGAGTTTTGCGTGGTTCTTGGAGACTGTAACCCAGCTCAGTCTCGTATTCTACCAGTAATTTATCTTCACCGACATTACCTCTTCCTCTCCACGACCACTGCATAGGATCCACCCTGAGAATCTTGAGTGTCTGTCCATCTCCCATAAGGGAGGCCGACCAGGTTCCGTCCTTGTCACAGAAATCTTTGATTCTTACCTGTGCTAGTACCGCCAGGGGGCACCCGGGCCAATCAACTTCATCAATTAAGGGCAACTTTGTCGCTTCATTCACCTCCCTAGTTCTCCAACATTCAAATTTCCTTCTACTGTCTTTCAAATATTGAGTCAGTTTCCAGAATTCTTTCCTTCCTTGTGCCTGCTTGTCCACTTACCAAAAGTCTGGCGGGTCCACGCCCTCCGGACTCAGCAGGTCCTTCCAAGCTTGGGGAATCGCTGCTATGAGAGCAACCTATTTCTTCTCTGTCTCCTTCAAATTCCCCAGAGAATTCTTGAGGTCCGAGGGTGATTGCCACCTTCCCGAGAAGTCATCCCAGATGTCTGCAATGTGGGACACCCCTCGCTTAATCCAAATTCTTCCGAAGCTACCCGAGGCCCTGTCTACTGCGAACCAGGCGTCTCTTTCGTCCCTCAACAGCAGATTTTCAAACAGACCTTGCAGCAGAACTTCCTGTTTCGTAACTGGGATCCTACAGTGATCCGGTCTGAGCTTGCGCCAAGCCTTCAGAATACCTGCTCACAGTTCTGATTTCACTGGTCTGCGAAGGAATGAGTCAATCCAAATGCATATCCACACGCCATCTGGTCTACTCAGGTTCCAGCTTCTTGCCAGCGTCTGCTCCGCCAGCAAAATCCAGTATTCATTTGAATTGCACGTTAATGCTTTTATTACCCAGCTCGCCAGCATCGCTGTGTTCTGTTTCCCTGGGTCCTTCAGCCCCAACCCCCCTTCTCTCCTAGGAAAGCATATGGTATCCTAGGCTACCTTTGACAGGAAGCCTTCTGAGTCTGAGCTGAAAGGTTTCCAAATAAAGCGAGCAGACCTCCTTTTCACTACCGCTTTTACCTTCCCACCCAGTGGCCTGATTTTTCCCATATACCATAATAAGGCGAAGAGGGCGACATTTACTACAAGCGCTCTACCCATCAATGACAAATGAGGAGCTTTCCCCCACGTAGAGAAGCGATGTAGCACCTTCTGTTGCAATAGCTCGTCTTGATCAGCTGCGCAGGATAGTAGAGCTACCTGAACTCCAAGAAAGCGTTCGGATTGGTGGTTTCCAACTCTAGGCATGCCCCATTGGACCTTCAACGAGAAGGAGCTAGGTAGAAAATACGTTGATTTCGACCAGTTAATTGCCTCTTCTGGAAGTTTTTCATAGTCCCTTAAACACGCTCTCAGAGCTGTTAGCGCACAGTCTGTGTTCTCCACTACTGCGAAGAGATCATCTGCAAGTGCCTTAACACAGCAGTCTTTGGCTCCAGCTGGTAGGCCCTTGATATCGCTGTGCGCCCGAATGTTGCAGAGCACTGTTTCTAACTGAAGGACAAAAAGGAGGGGTTCCAGCGGGCAACCCTGGCGAAGCGACCTAGACAACTGAAATGTTCTTGAGTAGTGCCAATTTATCATCACTGATGCCGTCGAGGTTGAGTACATTACCATTACCCACCTGCAGAAACACTCTCTGAATCCAAGCCATCTGAGGGTTGTGAGCACATATGACCAGTTTACCCGGTCATATGCTTTCTCCATATCCAACAGAAGTACGACAAAGTCTAAATTGTCCTTTTGAATAGTCTCCATTGCTTCGATAGCCGTGACTATATTTACGAATATCGACCGTCCTTTCATGAATGCCACCTGATCTTCTACAACTAGGTCTGGCAGGTATTTAGCGAACCTTCTAGCCATTATTTTTGCTAGAATTTTATATGCCACGTTTAATAGGGAGATAGGTCTCCAGTTACGGATTTCACTCCTATCTCCCTTCTTGAATAAGACCGAAATAATGTCATTGCAGGCATTCTGCGGGAGCTGTCCCCCTGCCAAACTCTCATTGTACATGTTGACCAGATCCTCTCCCACTATCTGCCAAAACACTAAGTAGAATTCTACCAGCAAACCGTCGTTCCCTAGGACCTTCCCTTTCGCCATTGAGCTTAATGTAGACCTCGCCTCTTCCAGTGTGACCGGTCTATCCAAGTCTCACCGGCCACGATGCGGGAGTCTGACCTTCAGATTCCTCCAATGAGTATTATTACACGCTAGGTTGGACTCAACCCCCTCACCCGGTCTTCTAGACGTGAGAACGTCTTGATAATAACATGATGCATATTCATAGAGATCATGTGGCTAAGTAGCTCGAGGTTCTGTATCACAGAACGGATGTGCTAGTTCTATCATCGGTTGAGTAGATCTCCTTGGCAGCAGCTTCTGAAACGAGTCCTTTGACATGCGATCGTAGATGATTATTCCTTTGACCTCGAGCCTCTCTTCCAAGGTCTCCGTTTTCTCTCGCTGGAGTCTGTCCCACTCCTCCAGTCTCTTCGCCCTTTCCTTGCCCCATACCAATTCTGAGATCGGATGCTCTTGCATTCTTTGCTCTACGTACTCCACCCTCTTTTTATACCTCCGTTCTTCCTTGTTTCTCTCCATCGCAAACAGTTTTGAGAAGAGTTTAGCAGATTAGACAGAATCCTCCACCCAACTTCCCACCAATCTGTGAGCGAATCAAACTGTTCCTTCTGCTTCGACCATCTGTCCCAGAGCTGCGTCACCCACTCTCTCAAGTTGAGATCTTTCAGGTTTTCAGTATTTAATCTGAAATACCTTCTTCCTTGGGGGTGATCAATGATAATCTCCCAATCTGAACTCGGCTACTATCGGGCAGTGGTCTGAGACCGGATGATTGTGGTTATTAATTTTTACCAGAGCATTCAGTCCTATCTCATTGACTAAAAAATAGTCCAACCGTCTTTCACGACCTTGATTCGAAAACCATGTATAGCCCGGGTCTGATGGGTGTGTCAGTCTAAATGGGTCGTGTAGATGGAAGTCTGTCATAAAGTCCATGAGCGGTAGGATCATTCTCACTGAATCCCTTGCCCCTACTCTTCTGTTTCCATCTAGGGTCTGGTTCCAGTCACCTACAATAATTCAGCGGTCTGTGCTAGGTAGGCTGAACGGTAAATCCTTCAGAAAAGTCATACGGTCGTTCTTACTAACTGGCGCATATACGGTAGCCACTACCTACTCCTGTTGTCCTATTCCCATCTTAATCCACGCCCATCTCTCCCACAAATCCGCATAGTGATCCAGGATCTCAACATTACGTCCCTGTGGAGTAGTATCGCAACTCCTCCCCTTGTGCCCTGCGCAAGCGACCATACCTGGGGACCATCCCACCAACTGCCTAGGTCCCAGATCTTGTCGTCATCCAACTTCGTTTCTTGTAAATAGATGATTGCTACGTGGTTTTCGTGGATCCACTTTTTCAACCTAGGTCTCTTCCTCCTCCCCGTAGTGTTTCCCAGTCCGCATATGTTCCAGGTCGCTATTGTCAGTCTAACCATTCAGCCTGACCCCACCCAAGCCTTAGATATGGGAGGAACCAGGTCTCGAGTGTCCATCCGCTCCAGCTGGGGCGCACTCCGTCCACGGTTTTGTGAGTGCATCCTTCATAAACTGCGAATCCAACTTCTTCTCCTTATGCAACCGGATCTTCAACTCCATCAGGCATTCTGCTGATAGCCTTAGGGTGATCGCAATCTTGCAAACTTGAAGTTGTCGTCTCTTTCCTTCCGAGAAGCATGCAAGGGGGATCAATTTTAAGCCCAATCTCTCTATCTGTAGCAGACTGTCCTGTGTAAATCTGTTGTCCACCACAGGGATAAACAACTTCACCTTATGTCCATCGACATCGGTGATAATTCTAGCCATCGGACATTCCGGAACAACTCTCGCAGGGAAATACTCAAGGTAGAGCATCTTCAGTGTCTGCACTATTGCTTGCAAGGGCGGAGCACCTGCTACCGGTTGCGAGAGCAGCGTAAACAGAGTCGTCGGTATTTGTCATGCAATCACCCAGTAGGCATTTCTTGCATACGTGCAGACTGGCGGAATTAGCAGTTGTTCCATGCCTACGCCTTGGCCCTTCGCCACAAATGTGAGACGCCTGTCTCTCATAGTTTTTCTGCCCGGAGTGGCGGTAAGGTCAGGAGAATATGTAGATGATCCTCCTGATTCCTCGGCTCTCAGTTTCTTAACTGACGACATGCTCAACCTCCTTTGTTTCCCTGACGGTCATGCTCTCTGCTTGGATCCTTCTTCGATTCTTGAGGTCGAAGCCCCCTGTTCTTTGCTTTCAGCTTCCTCATGCGTCGCATCTCTTCGAACTCCCCGACTCTCCTGGAGGCGTAGATACCGGAGTGTTGAAAGGTTGACCGTCTCTCTCCGTCGTAGTGGTCTCATGGCCGCTGGGGCCTGGCGCCACTTGAACGCCTGGGCCTGAGTTACCGACAAAAGCTCCGGGAAAGTAACTATGGAAGGTTGATGCTCCGTGTGTGCCCGTCGTGCCGAGGCCTCCTCCTTGAGGGAGAGAGGCTCTTCCACCCGTACCGAACGATTGCTGCTGGTTCAACCAGATTCCTCCATATGGAGGGTATCCTCCTTGCATCCCGTACAGATTGGCTGCCATCTGAAATAAATTGCCTATTAACGGGCTTGCTTGCAGAGGCCCACCTGACTACCCATGGCCTCCTGGAGAGAAAACGGGGTTCATAGCGGCGTTAGAGAACCCAGTCGGGTCAGCGCTTCCTGTCGGGATCCCTTGCGACGGTTGTGGACTGAGAGGTCCATGGTACGAACGTCTTCGGCCACCCCTCTGACTTGCTTCCGATTGCACCGGTTGTTGTAGAGGTGCATTGAACGCCCCTCCCCCTCCTGAACTCTGTCCTCCCCTATTCCTCCGACAGTCTGCTGCTACGTGGAAGAATTGCTTGCAGATCTGACATTTCGGTGTGGTAGAGCAAGCCAATTTCACCTCCAATTCGTCTCCATTAGATGTTGTTATCCACAGTTCATCTTTCATGTTGCCTCTTGCTTCTAGCTCGATGTCAAATCGGGCGTTGATGAGTGCCGGTCTTGACGGGTCCATATTCGGAGGATGCGCCAGGGTGATTCTCCCTATCGCCCATTGAATTTGCGTGAATATAAAAGGCATGTCCTCCAACGGTGTTTGAATCGACCACCGGGAAGGTTTTGTCGTCCTCTTGCCGCCTCAGTTCTCTGAACTCGGCCTTTGTCATCCAGGGTTTAAAGTGGATTTTGTATGTCGCCGTTCCCACCAGGATCTCTACTCCTCCTTCATGAATCATATATGTCACCACCTCACGAGAGTTCACCACGTACGAGAGCCCATTAGGGCCTTCTATCTTGACTCTGTCGTTTCAGTTGGGAAGTTGTCACTCCCCAGGATCCATCCATCTTCAAAAGCATGGATCATGTCGTCCTTCACTCTTCTTGACAAGAACCTTGCGTTCTCCTTAAAAATTACCGAGACCGTCCTCTCCTTCAACCATTTCACTTTTATTTCGTCCAGGGACGTGTTCAGCTTGAACTTCACCTCTCTCCCTTGAACTGACATTTCACCCGGATCTAGTTCCGTTGGGTAAACGCCGTCGTCAAAACAAAGACCCATCAACGTTCTGATTCTCTCTTCGTCTTCCCAATAGTTCACCTGGGCCGAAGGATCTGTTGGGGGGGATCAAGCACTCAATCTCTCCGCTCTCGCTTCCTCTGCCTCTTCCATTTTGACTCCTTGTTCCCTCACTAATCGCCCTTCTACTACCACTCAAGTCTAAGGCGACCTTTCTCTTTCCTCTCACTACTGTCTTGCCTTACCTTCTCCTTACTCCTACCTTGTTTCCTCTGAACACCCCTTCTGTAAGCTTCCTTCTCGAGGGACACGGAGACCGGCGGCCGCCCGACTGTCAGCTAGTAGATACTGCTGTAGCCATAGCTGCTTTCCTACCGTGTTGCGGCGAAAGCATCGGGAGTGTCGAGGCGCTATCACGGCGGTAGTGCTTCGGCCGACCGAGAGGGCCAGCTTCCCGACCCGGTAACGCTGGGGCAGAGCGCTTGGCGCCGACCTCCGCGTTCCGTCCACATCCTCCCTGGACAGACCAAAGTTGGACATGATCGATACAGTGAAGATTAGTATGGCCTTTGCGCAAGGAAGACACGCATAAATCGAGAAATGATTCAATTAAAAAAGAAAAAGAAAAAGGTTCAATTAAAAAAAAAAAAAAAAAAAAAAAAAAAAAAAAAANAAAAAAAAAAAAAAAAAAAAAAAAAAAGGCGTCAAAATGGCAAGCATATCTTCACACAAAAGGCGGCCAGAGACATTCCTTACAATGAATAATAAACTAAATTACACAAAAATTGACAAAATAAATATATAAGAGGGGCATCTGGGACCATGTCCCATATGCACTGTTTAGTTGAGGCAGCTCAACGGTGCGACAGCTAAAAAAATTCATTTTAATTCAATTTCAAATGAGAAATGCATTTATAAATGGCAGGAATACAATTGTTCTCTTTTTTCATTTTTTCACAATTGGAGTGGCATACGGGCACTTCCACAGCAGAAAATGAAGAGGTGCCCGAATCCCGTCCAAAAATGGCAAACGGAAGGAGGCTCGTACAGTTTCTCTTGAAAAACGCCTGTTGGGGGAACAAGAGGGTCGTTGAACTAGCTGTCTCAAAAAAAGGAGACAGCTAGTTCAACGGAAAGTGGCGAGGGTAGGGGTAGTAGTATTCGAGAGAAAGGATTTTTTATGTAAGAAAAAGCGAAGATGGTCTCTATTGCCCTTTTTATTAGAAGCGGACCTTTAGATGAATTGGACGACTAGCATCTCCCTTGTCGCGTACAGTCACACAGGCTCGAAAACCCCACCTTGACCTAGCTCAACGGAGCTAGTGCGACAAGGTCCCTGGCCCCAATATAAGAATACAAATTCGGGACCGGTTATTTAGAGCCAGGGGAAAAAAAAAATAATGATAAAAGCCAGGGAACGAGCTGCAGTATCTACCCGTCTTCCCGGGCCGATACAATGCACCCTAATGATGAATGCATATAAGCTATTTTCGGCCGGATACACTCATGACGACAGTGCGTTCTGTTCGGGGGCCAACTGTAGCATGACAAATGTATCCCCGTTTGGTGGCCCCCTTTCCCCCCATGAGTGAAGGCCCGATACCCTCATGAGTGAAGGGCATCCGCAAAAAAAAAAAAAAAAAACCAGAAAAAAAAATCATTTTGCCTCAGTCGGCCGCACGCTGAGGTGATCATGGCCTCAGAGACTCGAAAAAAGGAAAAGAAAGAAAAAAGGCCTCCGGGGCCAAGTCGCACTAGCAGCGTTGAGCTACATCAACGCCTGAATCTGGACGCTATTGCGTAGATCGTGCAGAAACGGTGTTAAGTTTCCTGAACTGCACGTCTCTCTACAAACACGTCCAGATTCAGGCCTTGAGGTAGCTTAACGCTGCTTGTGGGACTTGGCCTCAGGGAATCCGCACAGGCCAAGGCGGTCTCTCAGTTGAAAAAAAAAAAGAATGGTGTCTCCGCTGCGCGCACACCAACGAAGGAAAAATACAGCCGGGCCCAAGTCGCACAAGCAGCGTTGAGCTACCTCAACGCCTGATTCTGGACGTGTTTGTGGAGACGTGCAGTTCAGGAAAATCAACACCATTTCTGCATATCTCCGCAAAAGAGTCCACATTCAGGCGTTCAGGTAGCTCAACGCTGCTAGTGGGACTTGGGCCCGGGGGAGAGAAGGCACCTCACGCTATGGAGATTATTTCGCTGGGCGCGCAGCGCGGAAAAAACAGAGAGAGACAGAGAGACACAGAGAGAGAGAGAGAGAGAGAGAGAGAGAGAGAGAGAGAGAGAGAGAGAGAGAGAGAGAGCACGTGGTGTGCGTGTGTGTTGTCGTGTTCGCTATGCACAGCTCCACAAAGAAAAACATCGCTAGTAGGGCCTCGATCCACTACTCTTGACATGCACAAAAGACAAAAATCATGGTGGTATACCTTACCATGATCTAGAGGAAAGTTCACTCTCGTTTTGCACATGTCGCAAGTAGTGGAGAGAGGCCCATACCAGCTCATCAGGAACGACATGTGTGTGAGTGTGGGTGAGTGTGTGTGTGTGAGAGAGAGAGATCAGTGTGTGTGTGTGTGTGTGTGTGGGTGTGTGTGTGTGTGTGTGAGAGAGAGAGAGAGAGAGAGAGAGAGAGAGAGAGAGCGAAGATGACTGGAGACAAGGCTGGCATGCATGCAAGAAGGGAACTTACCACGGCGACCACGCATTGGAGTCCATCAGAGAGAGAGAGAGAGAGAGAGAGAGAGAGAGAGAGAGAGAGAGAGAGAGAGGAGGTCAGTAGGCGAGCATGTGTGAGTGCCCACAGCCACACGGGTGATGAGGGCACGAGCCGAGGAGGTGTGCTAACTTTTATTCAGAGAATGTGGCTGCATTTGCGGGCAGATTAGGTTCTCTGCTCCAAAGCAGAGTATGAGGACATGCCCTTTTCGAAGACGAAACACTGGGCCTCGCTGCATTTTCGACATTTTGTCCTCGCCACACAGCATGTCGAAATCCGAGATGCAAAAAAAAATTCAGGAGCTGTCAGGGAAAGGGTTTTTTTTTTTTTTTTTTTTTTTTTTAAAGCTATATTCTTCTCTCAATTTCACCTCACACTACCTATTCGACACCTCCTCTCTCTCGAGAAGGGCTCGTTTCCACTTCAGGCCTGCAACTTGGGGGCTCGTTTGACACTCCTTGGGGCGTCCTCGGGGCCCAAGGAAGTTTCCTTGGGGGTTTTCAAGGAAATTCCCGCCATCCTTCCACCTGTCCTCGGGAATGTCGCCCAAGGACGTTTCCTTGGAGCGATGTCAGACAAGAAAAAGAAAAAAGAAAAAAAAATCAAACGTGTTTGAGGCCTTCAGCCAATAGGGTGCCGCCACGATCCAGATTCTCGGTTGTAACGTCTCTCTACCCATGTGCCCGCTCCTCTCCGTGAAACGCGGATTCGTTTTGCCCAAGGGACCTCGTGAGGTCCCTTGGGCAAAAGGAAGAAATGGCTGGGGAATCCTCGGAGCCCAAGGAATTTTTCCTTCGGAGTGTTCGTAGTGTTTTCACTTTTTTTTTTCCGACTGCATCCCCGAGGATAGGTGGAACGAACAATTCCTCGTGGAATTTAAAGGCCCAAGGAGTGCCGAATGAGCCCCTTGGACATTTTCAACAGCCCTCGGATGGGATGGGATGGGATGTAGAATTCTTGCCCAAATGTCGGCAAAGAGAACGCACCAACACTTGTGCTATCTTCACCCCAGTTTCTCTTTTGTGCATAGGACTTGTGAGTTCTTCACTTCGACATGCTGTGCGGTGAAGAGGGTTTTTCTGTCTAAAGAGGGAATGTCGAAAATTTCCTGACATATGTCGAATTTCGTGATGTTTCGACATTGGTGTGGCAAGGCCCTGATTCTCATTTTGCACGTTCCGAGAGTAGTGCAGCGAGGCCCACTTTCGGAGAGTAGTGCAGCGAGGCCCACTGTTTGTCATTAGTAAGGGCCAGATCCCACTGGCAGAGAGGATTGGATCAAATGTCGGAATCTGGACGTGCTTGCGGGTGATCTGCTTTTCTGCATGTCTTCGTGGTACAAGGCCTCAGATTCTTTTTTTTTTTTTTTTTTTTCTTTTCCCGAGAGGGAGTGGGCCGCGCCACGCTTCGCTGCAGTGCAAGACGAAGGCAACGCTGGAGCGGTCGAGCAGGCAAGCCTACCCCTATGACCCCTCTGTAGCCCTGAAAAATTAATTTAATATCATGTGGCCCGATGGACCACGGATCAGATATTAAACTGATCAGAACAGATACTACACTTGATCTTAGCCAAAAGGCCGAGAAAGGTATAGGCCTCAGATTCAATCTTGCATTGGCTTGGGAACGAGCCGGAGGTGCCAAATCTCGCGAGCGAGATCTGTGCATTAATCATGTTATTAATCTATTGATCTGTGTCATGGATCTGTGTCATAGATGTATTATTGATGGCTTATTGATTATGTTATGGAGGTTTAATGGGCTTTTATTGGGCTTTTATGGTTGGATATTGGATTTTCTCTGATTGGACCGAATTGGAATCCAAGTATTCTGTTTCATCAGCGGAGTTTCGGCACTGTTCAGATGGTTTCTCGCCACACCCTCTCGGCGAGAGTTTTTGGATTGGCACGCTGGTGGTGAGACATCGTCCCGAAGCTCTAAAGTAGATCGTATGATCTGGAAGTATAGAGCGGAGGACTTATTTGTCGACACGAAGAGTCAAGAGTTTAAGTGGGTCGGTGTTGTTGGGTTGGGCGGCATCGTGCTTGAGCTATCTGCACTGGGGCGTATGTAACAGCCGTAATAGAAGCGTGTAGAAGGGGAAGCCGACGTGGAAGGTGGTTCAATTGCGGCCGCTATCGGACAGACATGAACCGAAATAGCGGGGGAGGGCAGCAGATCCAGAACCAAGGTGCAGGGCAGTATAATCCTACCCCTTCGAGCGTCTATGTACCAAATGCCACCAGGCAGCCTCAGATGATGCTGAATCAACCGGCGATGTTGGCGATGCCTGCTGTACCAACGAGTTCGGGTATGCCAGGCGTGCCAAATGCAGTATCGGCACCTCAATATCAAGCTCAGCAGCCTGCTACCCAATGGGGTATGCAGGGCTGGTCAGTGAGTCATCCATGGCCAGTTGCGGCTCGATGGGCTGTGCCGCCGGTGCCAATCGCGCTGGTTGCGTCAACCATACCACCGACTGCTCTACCTCCAAACCAGGCGCCGGTGCAGCCGATGAACAATCAGCAGTCCAGCAATCAGCTGGGACATGGGCAAGCGTCGAATGCAGGGGATAACCGATCGTCGAACTCGGGGAAGGGACCGGCGGCGAATGCGTTTCCTAGCCCTAGGAACAAGGCGGACTTTACCAAGGAATATATGGACATATTGGAGGATATTAAGTCCAATAAGGCACTTGATGATGCCAAAAAGAGAATAGCAAATAGTCGGCGGAGCGGTGGGTTCCGAATTTCGGACAACACGGATGAGAGCTGCCGGTAGGAGGTCCGGTCAAGTGAAAAGAGTGGTGACATGAAGACCTGGGTGACCTCAACTCTCGGCAACTCTCTTAAGCTTATAACTCAAAGGCTCGAAGAAGTCGACTCCGAATCCAAGACTGCAATGGTTAAGAAGGAGGAACTGATGCAGTTGCGAGCGAAGAAAGTCACCCGTGAGAAGGTCGAAAAGGAATCAAGCAGCGAGAAATGCAAGCGCTCTGTCGCCGCTCCAACCGTTGTTGTAACTCCGAAAGGGAATGAGTAAGTCTCGATCTCGAGGGAGTGGGATGGGAAGATCGCGTACGATGGACATCTCGTCTGATGACGAGGGCGAAAACGAGGGTGTGAAGCAAACTCTGAGCATGGAGCTTGAGAGCAGCAGTGACTTATCAGAGGTCAATAAGATGCTATCAGCGCTGGTGCAAAGCCTGGCTGAGCAGAAAGGTAAGCAGACTGCTTGCCTGCCGGGGCAGGAGTCTGAACCTGAGCAGGAAGATCAAGAAGATGTTGATGCGGCAAAACATTCCCTCAATTCGGAAGAGGAGGAAGCAGACAAGGATAGCCTGGCCGCCTACATGAAGATGCGCCAAGATTTTTATACCTCGCTTCATTACACGAGGGCTCAAGAGCTCCGCAAACAAAAAGGAAATTCCACATTTCCGCAAGGAAATGGGAGCGTGGGAACTAGATCGATTGGATCTTCAGGAGTACGCCAATCAGATTAAGGCGAACGCCCCAGCCAGGGGTGTTGAACGATCACAGAGGAAAGTTGTCAACAACAACAAGAGCCCTTGGGAGCCTGCGTTCCCTGAGGAGAGTTGTGGAACAAATTACCAAACTTAAGGGTTGTGTTGATAGTACTACCTGTGGACTCTTAGATCAGGTCCACACCTTAATTATATTGCTTGCATGCATGCGTGGGTACATATCGTGGGGGAAGGCTTACGTTAGCTTCTGGCTGCGGATGTCGCCAGTGGAATGGGACCACTTGCTTATGGGCCAATGCTGTGTGTATGCTTTGTTGTCTCTTAGTCATAAGCTCACCTACGTGGGTAAAACAGTCCGCTCTGTAAAGGAGCGATGGGCTGAGCACTGTCGAGCGATCAAAGGCATTAATAAGCAACAGGTGCATGCTTAGCTCCGTAAGGTTGGTGTTAAGCATAATTGTGTACCTATTTCGATCTCGTTTGGGGAGAAACTGGTTGTTGAGGGTATGGAACTCAAGATTATTAAGAGCCATAATCCGGGTCTGAACGCGAAGGGTCGTACCTGTAGGAAGAAGGTTCGAAGATGTCGGGGGAAAAGGATTGACGCCCTCAGACAACCTGTGACCGTTTGTCGTGAACCTGTGTTTTTTTATTGTCATGTGGAAGAAGTGCAGCAAGAACCAGACCTATTAAGGATCCTAAAACTGTTGGTTAAGGGTAGACACAAGAATGTCGGTGTGAGTAATAATTTTGGTTGTCGTTGGCTTAAGGCGTGGAGGTTGGTAAAGTTGTTATTTGGTTTCTCCAAGGTGAAATTTAATAATGAGAAGTTGCTCCTTAAGGATGCGAAGTCTATGATTGAGTGCGGGGCGCATTGGGTAATCACCTCCCTTCTCCAAACTAAGACTCGAACAAAACTAAAAAAAAAATCACCTCATTGCTTTGCATTGGGCGCCGTGGAAGAGAAAAGATTTGTATACTCTCTTGTTGCAGGAATTAATTGGGTTGAATGACAAGGTGAAGTTAACCAATCAATTGCGGGGGAGGCAAAATGTTAGGGGAATTCTTACCAACGTGTTTAAACGAAAGTTTGGCGTTAATCCAAGGCTAAGTATTACGGTTAAAATCCCGTTTTGCACTACTGTAGATAAAGGGAAGGTGAAAATGGTCGTTAAAAACTAGGTAAGGGAGAAAGTGCACCCGTTACCATTAGCTGACCTGTATGGGAGAAAAACGAGAACTGTGTGGTTGAAAGCCAACTCAGTTGCGGACCTTCTACATAACCAAAAATCTTTCGCGCAAGCACTTAGGATGTGTCATTCCCAGGCACTCACACCACCAAAAATGTGTTGTCCAGTGCTTGTAATACTGTGTTGGATGGCCTCCGAAAGGCGGGCTTGGTAGCAAAGGAAATCCAAATTGGAAGATTGGTGGTTTGTAAGCCTGAGGTAGCCAGGCCAATGAACTGCGTCCTAAGTGAGTACGTGAAAGGGGTGGGACAATCTCTCGGTGGGTTGTTCCTGTCCCCGCTGGATCGTAATACCAGCGAAACCTAGGTGGAATGTCTGGCATTTCATAAGGAGGGTCTTTGGAAAATGTTCTTGGATAACGGAAACTACGACCAAATTAAAAAATTGTCAGAAGGATTGATTTTGGGGATGAAGGAGAGGTACTTTGAGGACTCATTGAATAAAGTCGCGCCATGGGAACAAAAAGGGAAGTTACAACATGCTTATATCATTTCGAAAGAAAAGGACAAACTGAAGAAACGACCAATAGTTCCTTCTTTTTATAGTCCTTTCCGGGCCGCTTCTGACCTGTTGTCCACTTCACTAAACTTCCTTATTAAATGCCTAACATTACTGCATTTTAACATGGGGGCAATCATTGATTTAAAAAAGGAAGTTGATAGGATCAATAAGCACGGGGAGAGGATGGGGAAAGATGGTGGATTTGAAATCCGGACCTATGATATTAAGAAAATGTTCACACAACTGCCACATGAGGAAATTAGAAAGGCATTGCAATGGATTGTCGGGGAACTTTAATCAGCGGGGCGTAAAATGGATCCGTATCAACGCTTGAAAAAAGCAGGCTGTCTTTGGAAAGTCACATGGAGAGGTTGGGTGGAAGTTTGTCTGACTGAAGATGCTTGGTGACCTCACCAATTTCTAGCTGCAGAATACAGTCTTTCTGGTCAATAGGACGATCCTGCGACATAAGAAATGTATTCCAATGTACAGGAGAGCGATCCCCCCCTCTTGCATGCGTGATGTGTATGTTTGTTGAGTACCAGGCTATATTGTCGTTAGGGTTCGATGCTAAGAATATCATTGGGAAGAGGTACGTCGATGATCTGATGGTCGTCTCGTTCTTCAAACACGGTAACCCTGACGAAAAGAAAAAGGTTGATGAACGGCTAGATCGGATAACTGCGTGCTATCCTGAGGGACTGCAACTTGAGCAAACCGGCCCGGAAAACCAAATGCTCGACTTCCTGGAAACCAGATTGCTGGTCTGTGGAGGTCCGATGAGGCTGGTAATGTCGCATAAATTTAAGAATGCTAACACGATTTGGGGTGAGGATTTGCTTCGGTTCCGAACGTATAAAGATTTTTGCTCGTTCGGACCACAAATGACAAAATATGCAACGTTGGCCAATATTGTCAGTAATTCAAACGACCGCGGTGTCACTATGCTTAATATCCTCAGTTTGGTCGAGGAACTGTATAAACTTAATTACTTAGACAAAGTGGTGCTTTGGGACCTTCGGTGGAGGAGCAGGAGGGATCCGAATCCGCTATGGGAGGAAATACACAGGATTGCGGACGCTTGGCTGTGCAACAAACTGCTATAGTATGTCCTGGCCTGATGAGAAGCAGTGACGAATACACTCGAAGAGCCCCTTTACTGAAGGGTGTTGTGACCAGATTCAGATGTTGGCTTACTGGGAACGTGCTCGGGAACCTGCCCGGACAAATGTGTACATTCAGATTTCCCGGTGCTGCGACAAGCGCGGCGTCGATTGCTCCAATATATTGTCCAAGGGCAAGTGTCAGTAAGATCGGGATGTTGTCGATCTGAAGATCTCACGAAGCACTTCGAATGTTTTGACGTCTTTTTAAGACCGGGTGTCATAAGTAAGGTGGCGGGTGGAAGACGAATTCGGTAGCTAATTGCACTATTAGCGGAACCTGGACAGATGTGGAAGGCTTCAGGGCCCGGTTCACGCATAACCTGTGTTTTGTTTGGGTTTATTTAGTTTTTTCTCGTATTTTGTTTTATTTATTTTCTTTTCTTTTTTCGTTTCTGTCCTCCTTTAAATTCTATGGGCGCGAAAGTTTTTTCGGGCCTAGAAGCTGACTGAACCTGGTCAAATACCAGGGAAGGTGAGCTTGGTAATTTTCCGCTGTCGCGGTAAGTAACTCGATGGGAACGGTGCACTGTATGCCCTAAATGTTCGAGTACTGCGTAGGGGTAAAACATATTTAAAGACGTAGCTTGTAGAGTTCATCCTCAACTTGAGTGGCGTATGCGTAGAAGGGTTGAGATTCCTTGATTATGTACTTCAAGGATTGTGGGGGGGAGGTGATGGCGCCATGATAATAAAACTCACGTCATCTTCTTCGGTTAATTTTCCATTGTGTGAATTTTCTCTGATGTCCTTATTCAGACACTTATTCCAATCCTCTTTGCCAGCGGAATCTGTCCTTAAGAACTCAAATGATTATATACGTTGATATCATTCCTTGAAGTACGGGTCTTGCCAAACCACTGTCGAAACGAGAAAAAAAACGAGAGCATCTTCGCGCAAGGAGTGGCAAAATGCATCCATTTCTCTAAATAGCATATGATGCATCTTACCTCTTTCTCGTGAAGATGCATTCGGTCGTTTTTCGCTTTCACAACGGTGTGGTGAGGCCCTAAACTTGATAGTTTATTAAAAGAAGGGGAAAAATAGTGCTCAAAATGATTATATGAACAACTTTTATAAAAGTTGGGAACCGCCCCAACGTCCCTCACAAAATTAGGTGGGACTCTCGGGGGGCAATGAGATCACCGGCCAAGCACATCGAGGGTACCACTGGATTTCACTCTTCAGCCAACTCCACAACCAAATCCACAGCCCCTACCACTGAAAAATCAACGAAATTTATCATCAAAGTTTAAAGTTCATCACTAAAAAATTTAATCACAATAGTCATTTGAACCCTAATTTAGTGACCTAAATTCCACCGACAATTAAGAAATCATGTGCAAAAGAAACTATCGAAGAAAATTGAATCAAAACCACAAAAAAGAAACGAGCGGTCAACAATGTGTAATCATGTCCACCATTCATCCGGAGTTATTACCAACCCCTGCCAATCCGCCCTACAACCCACGCGGCAGGGGTCTGTGCCCACAGGCCCCAAACTGCTGACAAAGACCCCGCAAACCCACCTACCTCCTCGAGATTTAAAGCGGATAGCACCTCCCCACACTTCTCTTTACAAAAACACCAACTCCCACCACGATGTTGTTTTCACTAACCAGGGGATTATCCTACCTCCCGCGTGGCAGGGGCTAAAACGCCCCACAAAACCTACCCACCTCCTCACGATTTAGGGTAAGCCTCTCCCTCAATCTACATTCACCCCCTATGCATGCTTCGCCTCCCTCCATGAGGAAGTCCTTGTATGTACGTCATCGTACTACAATTGTTTTTTATTTTTTTTTTAAGATCGTACTACAAATTTCTTAGCTGAGGAAATTTTTTATTTTATTTTTTTGAAAAAGTTTGTTTTCCTTAGAAGGGTCCAGTGCCCAAGGCAAGTTACATCAGCACAGTAGCCAATAATAAGGACAGTTGGGTTATCCCAGTGCATCTTCACACAAGAGCTGGCAACCGCTACTTTGAATATAGGCCGACGTATCTTGCGGCCTTCTATGTCCAAATGCGCTCGTTTTTTCCGGCGAAATAGTTTTTTTTGTATTTTTTTTTCCAGGTCTTTTTTTGGGGGGAAGACTATTGAAATACCACTAAAACTTTGGGTATACCCCTAAAATATAGGGGTAAGCTGACATGCGACAAATTTATGCATCTGCCCCCCGGCTGAATGGCGACTTGTCCATATGCCCTGGTCGTGGGCTGCAGGCAGCTGTGCATTTCTTTTGCCATCTGCGGGGACCAACTGCCAAAAATACCAGGGTATATAGACAAGTTTCGCATGGTCGATTAAGGATATATATGCAAAAGATAATATGTACAATTAGTATTTCACGAAGTTTCACAACAAAATATTGAACGGTGGACGGGCAACGCTATGTGGTTTCGGGTTGTCGCGCCTGCGTTAAACCATCACCACTTGGCCCAGCTATCGGCCGCGTGAAAAATTAACTCGGATAAATTTTGGCCCACCTGCAGTGGCCCGTACCTTTCCTAAAATTGTGGTTTGTTAATGAGCACGACTTCAGGAAGTACTGGTAGTTCACCACGAAGTTACTGTATCATAATACCTCAGCTAACCCTAGCCCTATGCTTGGCTATGGCAATGATGGTTAGGGGAGCACCTTGTTGCCAAATGCAGCGCCTTGTGCTTAGAGTTGGAGAATGGTGTGTAGAAACAGGGGATATGTCCCACACAGATATTTCCAGAGATCACAAGTCAATGTAGGTTTTGCCTACTCTATCTACATGCCAGCGCATGTACAGAGAACCATTCAGATTATTCTATGTTGCCTATGAAACACGCCGTACATCATACTGGGCTCCGCTTGTACGTCTGTACGGACGGTCGTACAGCCCTCCGAGCGGTCCCGTACAAAATGACAACCCCCCCCCCAAAAAAATATAGAAAAAAATAATAATAATAAATATATATATATATGGGGGTTTAGAGTTTTTCATGCTCTATACCCCCATATTTTTTATTTTATTTTTTGTTTTTTTTTGTATTTAAAAAAAAATAAAAATTATCAAAACGGTGATAAAAAACAAAATAAAGAAATAAAAATTGATTGATTGATTAGAAAAAAAACAAAAAAACATGCGCGCATAGGCGCGCAGCTGTGTGAAAGCGCAAGAGCGCGCACCCGTGAGAGAGAGAGAGAGAGAGAGCGTGTGTGCGTGTGTGGGTGTGCGGGCGTGTGGGCGTGTGGGCGTGTGGGCGTCTGGGCGTGTGGGCGTGTGGGCGTGTGGGCGTGTGTGGACGTGTTTGTGTGTGTGTGTGTGTGTGTATGCGTGCATGTGTGTGCGTGTTCGAATGCGCGCGCGCGCGTGTGGGTGTGTGGGTGTGGGTGTGGGTGTGTGTGTGTGTGTGTATGTGCGTGAATGTGTGTGTGTGTGTGTGGGTGGGTGGGTGTTTGTGCCCGTGTGTGTGTGTGTGTGTGCATGTGTGCACGTGTGCGTGTGTGTGCGTGTGTGTGTGCATGTGTGTATGTGTGTTCGCGTGTGTGTGTGTGTGTGTGCGACGTACGTGTGTGTGACCATGTGTGTGTGCATGTGCATGCGTGTGTGTGTGTTGGCAGGGGGGGGGGG